>SEMN01000157.1:600000-1042558 GCA_005408345.1 Macquaria australasica | reverse complement strand
AAAATTTTTTTCTTGGATTTCTTTTGAATTTTTTTTTTTTTATTGCTTTTCAATGTTTCATATTTGTAAAAGGCTTGGCTGGAACATTTGTCTGAAAGTTTTACATTTCTTATCACAGTCTTAAAAGCAGTCTTTCCTGCATAGTCAAGTGTAATGAAAACACAATCAAGGTAGCTCTGTTCACACTATAATTGAAACAACAAGTTTATAGTTATTTACCAGTATTGTGCCCCTATTAGCCTAATCTCACAATGCTTCACATTTACAGAGTGGACATTGAGCCTTATCACACGTTAAACCTAGTTGAGGCTCTGACATCGGCACACTTTTTATTGAGGCTTGGGTAAGGTAAGCACCAAGATTAAGAGGAAGAACCATATACATACACACACGTAACTTTTACTTCTTCAATCTTGACATGTAAATAGATAATAAGCACAGTCCAGCAGAGGCACAGTTACTCTATTACTGGTAAATATAATGTTACACCAATGAAGTGTAGGTAAAACTATGGCAATCAGAAATATAAGAATTGGTTCTCACTCACTTAGGTGGGCACAAAATCCTTGAATGCAGTTATAATGACGCATATCTGCCCAGTTAATGTAGTGCTGTTACAGTAATGTATATTAAAGCACTGGATACCTCGCCCCTGCTAACAAGTATGTGAGGTCTTTCTCACTGGTTGTTTTTTGGACTGTTTCAGGGGATGAGACGCGACAGAGGGTGAAGTTCACTGACGAGCGAGTCTGCAAAAGTCATCTCCTAAACTGCTGTCCACATGACATCCTGTCTGGAACGGTAAGCGGCCTACAATTATGGCCTGACCGCCCAAAAATGAAAGAAGAAAAACTAAATCGTGTACTACAAGTAATCGTAACCCATTTGGTTTCATTCATTCATATTTGAGTTTGTGCAGTATGAGTCACGTCTGTTTGTCTTCTGGTGACAGCGAATGGACCTGGGAGAGTGCACGAAGATCCATGACCTGGCACTTCGGGCAGATTATGAAATTGCCTCCAAGGAGAGAGATCTGTTCTTTGAGCTTGACGTAAGTGATATCCTACTAATGAATCATACAGGTGCGCAGACCATAGAATTGTCAGTAAAACGCAGATTAACTGTTGGTGTGAGGTAAGGGGCTGGCTGACTTTGCTATATACTTGCTGTTGCTTTTAGTATTAAAGTCGAGTGGTAAACAGCCACTATTTCCAAATCCAAACTCAAATTCTTATCTTAGCTAATTTAGCTTTTTTTTTTTACAGTTTCTGTTGCTTTTGTGGAGAAGCAGTCAGTTTTATGTCAGTTTTAGACCACCTGTTTGACAACATGTGCACTGTAAAAACAGTGTTTGCTCAATTTAGATCAGCAGATGTAGACGTACAGAGGACCCAGATGATTATTGAAATATCAGCATAGCCCTTCTGAAAGTTGCCTGTGTGTCTATGTATACAAACCTCATATTTAAGTCACATATTTAAGTCTGTATTTCTGTTAACAAATTTCTCACTCCTAAAGGCGGTGGATCACCTGGAGTCATTCATTGCTGACTGTGACCGGAGGACAGAACTAGCCAAGAAACGCCTGGCTGAGACCCAAGAAGAGATCAGTGCTGAGGTGGCAGCAAAGGTGAGCCACCAAAGATTTTTAAACACAGATATTGTGATACCTGTATTACATTCACACTTTTGACTGGTATGAACTGAGTTTCGAATTAACTTTTTCATGCAGCATCTGGTTTGCTATAGCAGTGTGTTTTGTGATAGACACATAACAGATATAATTGTGTTGTTTGTGCTGTGTTGCAGGCGGAGAAGGTTCATGAGCTGAATGAGGAAATAGGGAAGCTCCTGGCCAAGGCTGAGCAGCTCGGAGCTGAGGGCAACGTTGATGAGGCCCAGAAGGTCCTGCAGGAAGTGGAGAAGGTCCGCACAAGGAAGAAGGATGCAGAGGTGAGGACAGAGTACTTTGGAGGTACTTCCAACTTAGGATGATGTGGTGCTTTTCCTTGTATTAATAATTCCATCTTCTGATCCTTTAATGCCTCTTTTTTCCTATAATGTCTCTCCTCAGGAAGAGTACAGAAACTCCATGCCGGCCTCCAGCTTCCAGCAGCAGAAGCTTCGGGTGTGCGAGGTGTGCTCTGCTTACCTGGGTCTCCATGACAATGACCGTCGTTTGGCCGACCATTTTGGTGGAAAGCTTCATCTGGGCTTCATCCAGATCAGAGAGAAACTGGACCAACTAAAGGTACGTGGCAGCCTGTCCCATCATGTACACCGTAAAGCCATTACTACAAAAATCCTGCATGAATTACAAGTATATCTAGGATTGACACAGGGCTGAATATTAGAAAACATACAGAAAAGAAAAAATGGGTCAAACTGTCTTGAGGTTTGGATAAAGATGGTTTCACCTCTAATCGAGTGCTGTTTTTTTATTTTGATCAGAAAACTGTGGTTGACAAGCAAGAGAAGAGGAACCAGGAGCGCTTGAAGAGACGAGAAGAGAGGGAGAAAGAGGAAAAGATGAAGAAGAGGTGAGTGCAGACATTAAAAATCCTGGTGACATTTATGGAAGTTCATATGTTGTATGCAAGTGTATGTTTTACTGTTCAAACTTATGATTTTGGCATCCACTTATTTCATAGGACCAGATCACGGAGCAGAGAGCATAGAAGGTAAGAAAGTCCATCTATCTACATTTTAAATCAGTCAGTTGTTCTGATTTCAAAAGGGACTCCCTGAGGCAAATTATGCGTGTCTTCTATTTTTATCAGGTCCCGTTCTCGTGACCGTAGAAGGAGGCGCTCGCGCTCCACATCACGAGACAAGCGCCGTTCTCGCTCACGCTCCAGGGAGAGGAGGAGGAGGCATCGCAGCCGATCCCGCTCTCGCAGCCGAGGACACCGTCACAGCCACGAGCAGAGTTCCAAACACAAGTAAATCCACAACAAAGCTAACGCAGTTCACACCAAGCCCCCACAGAATGTAACTTCCAAGACACAGCTCCAACACGAGTCACGATTTCAGCTTTTTCACACGTGGTGGTGTGCGTTTCTGCAGACAGTCGAAAGGTAGCAGGCAGGTTGAGACAAGATATAATTCTAGACAAACAAGTTAATGGGGCTCTACATGTGGGAAGTAAACAAATCACTGCCTTGTTGAACAAACTGCTGTTTGATATTGGATTGCATGACCCAACAGTCAACATCACATTAAGTGGTGACACAACTCATCTTCCGTTTATATTTTGGCAGAAGCTATTTACAAGTGTATCATCTCTTTGGTCTCTAGTAGATTAATAAGCAGGATATTGCACACTCATGTGGTCATAACTCTTAAACTCCTTCAGAGGAGGAATATCCGTCCTGTTGGAGCTTATAATTTGTCTCTTTACAAATACACTATTTCTACTTTCATCTTCTGTGTGCTTCTACTTGTGCTACTTTCCTGAATATCTCGTCCGGTCTCGTCACCCAGGTCGTCCAGGGACCGAGAGCGCTCATCCACAGACAGGTCACGGGAGCGAGACAGGCGGGACGGTATGAACGGAAGATCGGACTCCCGCCGGGCAGACGACAGGGACATGGGGGACCTCTGAAGACCAAACTCCATTAATCACGACACACAACCTCCTCCTGTCTCTCTCACCTGTCTGTCCATTTATAATAACCTAATGTTACACACACACAGTCCTTGCCTTGACCCCTTTGTTCTCCCGCCTGCCTCCTTTCTTTGCTTTAACAGTTAATGCAGCCTACCCAGAGTGAACACATACCTGAAATACTGTATGGATTACATTTTCTAGCATCCAGATATATCAGATGATTGCATTTGGATTGGGGGGGGGGGGGGTTAGTTATTGATCAGTAGTGGAGTGTATTGTAATACCCACATCTGTAATTTGGTGGCTGTCTGTATCCAATACATCCTATGTCTTGTTATAAACTACCCTACAACAGAAAAAGCAGCCATAAACTGAGTGTCTGCTGGACTGAAGCATAAAATAAAACTGATCCGTATTATTTTGGTCTTTTGATACAGAATCTGTTTGTAATTATGTTTTGGGCCTATTGATTGTCATGATCTGAAAAGCCTCGTCCTATCAACAACAAAACGGCACTTAGTGTTGTACAGCTTGAGTGCAGTTCTTGAATGTCTTGTCCACATATACTTAGTTTGATAACCCAATTCAAAACCAAAAGGTTTTAAAGTTGCGAGTATTATTATCAATGATATTTCTTCCATTGTCCACTTTTTTCTAAACTAATCAAGTTTTATTTTATGCTGTCAGTAGTGAAGGGAATCTATTTGAGAGTTTGGCCAGTTTAAGTAAATGCTTGTTTTGAAGTCTTGTTTAATTTCATTTGTTTCTACCTTGATTTCTTTTATTTAAAATAATGAAAATAAATGGTAACTTCAAAGTTAGTGTCGCAGTAGGTTCAGAAATGATACATTGGAAATTCAGTGCTATAACTGTACATACCTTTTATTAGTGTAGTCATAAATTGAAATTTTGGCCCAATTTGGACAAATTCCTTTGTGAATAGATTTATAATTGCAAATAGATTTTAATGGATGCATTACTTTACCTAATGTGTGAAGTCATATCTGTTTATGTTCTGCTGGAAATCTTTCTTTAAAGTCTCAATTAAAAATAAAAATCCCACCATTTTAATTTTTATTGTCTACTGGCTGTTCTTGCACAAGTCTCGTCATTGTCACAGCATGTTAATCATGGTTGAATTATTAAACAAGTATTTTACATACAAAGATAAATACATTTCATTTAAGTTAGTCCTTACCTAGTAAGCAGAAATGAGGCAGAAGAAAACTATTCACATTAAAATCAACATACATTACAAATAGTGTACTTTAATGTTAAAATATTTCATTTGAACAGTGCCTGCTTGCATTAAAAGCTTAAATTTCTGATTGGCTGCCAAATACTTTGGTTTTAAGCTTAAGTAATTACGTCCTAATGACCCTTATGGCATGATGGTCTTCACAGACAATGTTAGATGATCAAGGCACTGTTACATTCTGTTTGTCTGTTTGTTCTCTGGTGAATACAATTAATAATTCAGGAGTTCACTCTTAAGTGACAACACCACCAGAAGAACACAATCCTTCATCTGAGACTCTTCATGATGTAGACGCCTGCTGCTCACAATGTGCTGCTCTCCAGTTTCAGATCAACCTTCATTTTCTGTTTCTCCATGACTGCCTCCAACTCTGTGGCCCTTCGGGCATCCTGTAGACAGCAGAAGCAAATTAGGACAGATTGAAGGTAAAAGGCTCTGTTTTTATTAACGAGAAAGCTGTGTGGTGATGCAAAGATCTACAAAGTTTAGCATCTAGTTTAAAATGCCCTCAGCAACAGAATTTAAAGGTGTTAATGTGGCACAATATAACACGAATACTTGATTTAACATACTGGTTTAAAAAGTCACAAAATACAGTCGTGACCAAATAAACGGACCCAGTAACATCAGTAAGACGGCCCTACGGCCAAAAAAGAATGTTGTCGTGCTCAAAGATTATAAATAAATTAATAATTAAAACTGACCATTATTCCATGTTTCTGACACAAGATAAATTATGTCTCTGGTAACCAATAAATTATGCTATGGACTGTTTTCCCGGTCACCACCAATTAATATGAAATGAATGTGGAATCAGTTCTCAAACAGTTCATTTCATCAACTACCTGATTCTGGTTCAAATAAAATATCTAAAAACCATAATTAGTGCAAGCCTGGGTGCATTTTACTGTGAGTGTTACTATCCTGAAATGATGTGCATTTGACATTTGTAACTTGCTGTGGTTTTTAGTGCATGTGATTTATGCGGGGGAAAATCTTAGCAAAATCAATTAAGCATCAATTCTGCAAACTTAAAACATCGATTACACTCAGAATCTTGTCTTTGCTTGCTGTCAGAAATGATTCTCTGCATCTCAAATATTGCTTTTTGCTTGATTACTGGTCAGATTTGTTGTGTGCTTACTCAATAGCTTTGTCTGCTTTTAAGTAGCCATAATTGTCCTTTAATTTACCTCTAGCAGTGCTTTCTGCACAGTGAGCTGGCTGTACACTCTGGCGCCCTCATCTGGAATCACAGCTCGTAGCTCCTCCTTGTTGAGGGAGAAGAGCTGGGCGCCTGTCAGCACTCCCAAACATAACACCGTCCTGAGGGACACAAAATACAAATGACTCCAGAGGCAGAATCTAGACAATTAAAACTCTCCTGGATATGGATGGAAACATGCATTATGATAATATTTGTCCAACCTTAACCAGAAAATGTACATTCATGCAGGAAATCATCTGTACATGGCAGTTATTTACCTACTGTATATTTTCTCATTCATTTCCTTATAAGCTCTTTATCAGCGTTAAAGGGAGGAGTTCACTTATGTTGACCTTTTCATGAATAAATGACATTGTACTGGCAGCACTCCCAGTAAACAGTAGTTTAGTAGTCAGCAGTTCACTCACGGTTCACTGAAGCCCTTCCCTCGGAGCCACTCGGCTACCTCATCCGGAGGAGAGTGGTAGTCCAGAGGAACGGAGGTCTCTGAGGAACGAGGGATGACCAGAGGTTTGTTCAGATTCTTTCCATTGGTCAGCCTCTGGAGCAGCTCGTCATTCATCAGCATGACTGAAAAAAAATTCAAAGTGACAGAAATAATGAGGATATTTGTCCCCAAATGGTGATTTAACTGCATGACTCAAGACACAAGAGTTGGACATCAAACAACTAAAGAGACAATCATTTAATTCCCAAGGTAGAAGTAACTACTACATCATTAAGTACTAATGAATATGTAGCTTTTTGGTGTACTTTATGAATATTTCTTTAGTCAGACGTTTTATTTTTACTTATTTAACTTTTTACCTAAAAGTTGTACTTCCTAAAAAAAAGAAAACTTTAAATTTGAAAAGATCAAAAGATTACATCGCACAATCAACAGCTACTAAATGGACCTTGTGGCGTGATTGTTTTGCCAACTGTTTTTATTAAGTTTGAGCCCTTCATCTGGTTATTTTGACTTTTTCCACCTTCAAGAATTTAATTTAAGCTCTGCCTTCTCATTCTCTCAGACAGATCCTGTTTAACATTGTTCTTTAAAAACTTACAGTCAGGTAAGTTCCCCATCAACCTCTCCACTACTGTCCATCCATTATTTGTCTTTGTGCTTTTAAGCTTTGACTCTCTCACACACAGTAACTGTGCCAGCAACAGCATTTATGTGACACACCCACGCCTCCTACACAAACACATATAGTTTGGTACCTTTATTATCTGTGTCCTCTGCAGCTGGTACATGTTGGCTGTATGCTGGTACGCTGTGTGGGCGCTGGGGGGAGTGGGAGGGGGCCTTGGGTGGAGCAGGAGGGCTGGGTGGGACGGCAGAGAAAGTCTTGGCGAGGGGAGGCGGAGCTAGATCCTGCAGGAATGTGGAGCGGAGAGAGAAAATAATGCTGGAATTCACTCAGGTGTGTAGCCTACAGGTGAGAGCATACCTCTGTGCTTGTGTGGTTCATGTGTGTATGCATGCATGCGTGTGTGTGTCTTACACTGGGGGGTTTGTTGGTGACGGGGCTGTCTATGTGAGCCATGGGTTCCAGGATATTGAAGGGAACAAACCCGATCTGGTTGAAGCGATTGCGACACTTCCACCAGCGCTTGGATGATTCAATCACCTGTCAGACGGATGAGTTGCTGTCAGTTAGCGTACTGTTGGGTGTACTGCATGTACACTTTTCTACAAGCGTCTTGATGGGTTCCTGAATGCACCATAAACACATATCACTGTGGGATTTTACATGAATTACTTGACTTCATCACCTCGAGTGTCTCCCCCTGCTGCACTGAAAGCTCACTGCTGTTCCTGGCTATGAAGTCGTAGGTGCAGCTGTAGACTCTCTCAGGCTCTGGTGGCAATGTGCTGCCATCTCTGAGAGGAAAGGAGACACACACACTGTTATCATGCAGCCAGGGGGTAAATTGTAGCAGCTAACTGATTTGCTTCTTAAAGATGATGACCTACGTTTCATGGCTGACGCGGCTGTCTGGAGGACCGACTGGCTGAGGTGGCTGTTGGTTGAGATGGACATTCATGAATATACAGCACACCCACAGGCATAAACAGGCAGAGACAAACATCATACAGAGGGGATGGGGGTAGTCGACAAAATAAAAGTCTCACAAGTGTGATAAACATGCACACAGCTTGGACAGCAAGAGCTTTGACAGTTTCCTCTTTTATGAGGAAGCTTTCAAAAGAAAAATATAGGCTGCTAGCCAAGAAAGTCAAAATATCCTCCTTATTCAATGCTGGAATTGCAAGTGCATTCATCAGCAAAACACTTCTTTCAACAATTATTTCATGTAGCAATGGGGACACTCTTAATAATCATAACATATGCCCAACAACAGTTAAAATTCACCAGCAGGGACTGACAGACACTTTCAAAACAGCTCAAAACCACAGCCTTAAAAATGACAGCCAGGCATTCGTATATAATAGTAAATTCATATAATAGTTTATAACCAAGGCCAACACAAAAAGATGTATTACTTGACAAAAGAAGCACAAAATCCAGATCCCAGAGCAATGCAGAGAAAGTGAGATGGTGGTTGGATGGGCTATTCTTTCACCAGGGATCAGCAGGGTTGCATTTGAAGAGCAAATATATATTTTTTTTAAAAATGCCTCAAGTCCAGAATTCCTGTTGCTTAATGTTAAACTCATTGCTAAATTTGTAATGGGGTAAGCAGCTACCTCGTAAGAGCCAAATTGCTTGCATGGCTGACAGCAAAGGAACTGAAAAAAAGATCTGTGAGGTGAACTGAGGAATGAAAGTGCAGCTCTAGTGTTTCTTGTACTTGATATTTATGTATTATTGCATGTCTGTTATTACGTTCAACCTGTGTTGTACTTTTACGCACATATTTTGAGAGCTCCTCTCTGCTGTCACACGCAGGTAGTCCATACCTCTTGTTTTACTCTGAGGTCTTCATGTTTGTGCTGTGACTCAACCGGATCCTCCCAAACCTGCCCGTCGGGCCTCAGGGCTTCTGGCTTCCAACCGTCCAAGAAGACAGGGGCGTACGGAGCGACGGGCCCTCTGAGCTGAGAGCTGACGGAGCACAAAGATCACTGTTAACAGGGTTCCATCCAGTTTTTACGTGTTAAAACCAATGCTTACATTTTGGTTTTAAAGCTGCCTGTAGCCACTATGTTGTGCCAATACTGCATATCTTCACATTGGACCATTTTCATGCCTGAGAAATCCCTCTAAAATATGTGTTCAATGTAGGCACCATAATTATATTGTTGGCTTGGTGGAAAGATTTATTACACTAAAATTCCCCATTAAAACTTTATGGTATTTACCAGATCTTTAAAAGATAATAAATCAAATAAAATTCCACTGTGGGTTTTCTGTTTTCATGCAGCTGAGGTCAGTGAAGAATCTCCATCATATGAGATACTGGCAAACAAAATCATCCCAACTTAACTGTGAATTCTATAAATCCAATAAGATAAAACAAAAATACCTTCATGAAATACACAGTGAAATGTTAGCTTTTCTTCCATGACAGAAGTATAATGAATATTATTGAATATATCAGGAGAAGGCAGGCAAAATAAATAAAACTGGATTATGATTCTTGACTAAATGTATTTAAAAATTCCAGTTTACACTGGCTGGCCCAGTGATTGTTGGTACTGACAGGGGGAGTGTCCAGTTGGGACCCAGAGACGTCCACAGCTGCTTCTCCTCCTCGTTCAGGCTGTTTTGTAGCAGGGTTACAGCAGAGTTGGTCAGGGCGGGGCTGGTCACTGAGGCTCCGAGACCTGGTCCCCCTGTTGTTTTCACCATCTGTACACACCCAGATAAAAGAAAACCAGCGTTCAGGTCTGAAAGTCTCTGGTGTTTCAGACAAAGTGAAGTTAGCAATATTCCTGCTGACAACAAGTTTCTACACTTATATCTGACATTATTTTGATTATTAATTAAGCTAAACGCAACTTTTCTTCTTCCGTTAGAGCACTGACACACACACGCACAAGCCTAATAGATGCATCCACACACACACAAGCAACACATGCACACACACATGAATAAGTGACATACACAGTATATATGAGGCAGACATGAGGCAATGTGTGTTTCCATTCAGGTGTGCCAGTATACACAGATCAAACACACCCATTCCACCCTTTGATTCTCTTGGTGAGGAGTGATTCATATCTGAATAGGAAAATTCAGACAGAAGCCTTTAATGGCACAGTAAACATCAACCGAGACACACCTGAAATTCCACATCTAATGCTTCATATTTTATTTATAATTTGTTAAATACTGACAAATTATAAATATGAATTCAGTTCTTTCAATTTCTGCAGTACTTCAGAGTGCAATGTCAAGAGTGAGGCTCCATTATTGGTGCGACTTTAATGAAAGGCCTCTAGATTTTATTAGAACTAACATTTTGTCATATTTCCTAAATCTGACAGCACCTGTTTTTAAAGAAAGGCACAGGGAAACTATCTTTCATGGCTGGAATACAGCAGCGCTGTAATTCAAAGCAGCGGTCAGGGGACAGCGACGTGGCATTTCAAGCGACAGGAGAGTCCAGCTCAAATCTGAACCAAATGTTTTACAAATATGCACCAAGAACACGTGCCTGCATACAAACACAGATCAAACAAATGCTGCATTTGTCGAGTGTTTGGAGTTTCAATTGGGCTAACACACAGGGAACTGCCCTGTGTAAATACTAAATGGAAATATTACTCAACTACACTGACGCCTTTCCATTATTTTGACATGAAACATGCTTGCTGTTTTTTTTTCTTCACACTTGTGTCCAATAACAGCTCAGGGACAAACATACTGCCTATACCCTGTTTGAACCATTACCTTCAGGTAAATAATTAAAATAACATTTTATTATAGAACGTAATTACCATGGCAGTCTCCAAATGTTATCTACACCTCTATCCTCTGTTCATCTGCTCCAGTATAGTAAATGATGAGACATCATGAGACACTAGATTTATTTTAAGACGTTCGTCATGTCCTACCCAGGCTTTTTTTTTTTATATCTGTGCTGCTATAAAAGACAAGTGTTTATAGCATTAGCAACAACAGGTGTTGCCTCCACAAGCCCAGCTGGTGGAGACGTGGAGGTTATAAACGCTCACTCACCATATCCAAAGGTTTGAATACATGGTGAACAAGCTCCTCTGATGAAGGATTTGTGATGGTTGATTTCAGATGGGCCTGTAAAGAAATAAATAGAGGAATTTACTATTTAGCACAGTAAGATGATCAAAAAAAAAAATGTAATGTGGCCTGACTGAATACACACCAGAAGGCTGAAGCAATATTTGAATTTCTGGAAGATATTAATGAACTCCTCTTCTGGTGGAGGGCGGGCCTTTGCAGTGAGTAAGTCCTCTGTTGTTCAGACACACAAAATAGAAGAAAATAGAGCATCCAGTGTTATCAGGAGCCACTGCTGTGTTGTCAATATCATCTGCAAAAATCCATCCATCTCTTTTTACCTTCTGCACTTTGCTTTTTACTTCTCTTATGTTTCTTCTTCCTCTGGCTCAGCACCGTCGCAGCCACTGCAGTCTGCTGCAGCTTGGCCATGAAGTTCTCGATGTCATCAAAACAGTGATTGAGGATCCCCTGTGGGAGGGAGAACCGGTTTGTTATGCTGTTCAGATATGAGTTACAGCCAGAGAGGCGAGTGAAAAGACTCAAAAGGTGATGGGGAGGCGTACCACTTCTCTCACTGCTCGCAGGAAGGGGATGTCAGGCCCGCCGTTCACGCCGTTCGCTGTTGTAGAAGACAGGAGAGGATTCAGTTCATCCATTTTCATTCATGGCCCTGGTCTTTGCTGCATTTGGAATTCCTGCCCCCTTTACCCTTGAAACCCACCCACCCCCCCCTTACACACCACAAACACACAAAGCAATCTCTGTGCTCCTAAATACCTCTCACTTCTCTCTTCTCCTTCCTTCTCTTACCTTCTCATCATATCAAATCCCTCCAAATACTTTTAGAGCACAGAGTTTTACTGTCAAGCATTCATGTGAAGAGAAGTCTTTTTTTCTTACCTCTGAGTCCAGGGTAAGGTGGAGGGTTGGATGGCGGGGGATTTGGAGCATGTGGGATTGGGGGGTTTGGGATTTCATAGGGGTCGATCAACTCTCCCCCACTCTGAGGAAGCCTAAAGGACGAGAGGAGACCTTTAACCCCGCTACACTCTCACAACATTGTACTGCAGGTAATGTTAGCAGGCTTCTTGTTGATGACGACAGTGAACGTTCACTCAGCACAATCAGAGAAAACACCCTTCAGCGGCTTAAAGAAGTCAAACACGCATTCATAAAACACACATTTGATTGCAGATTGCAGGCGCATCCTCACTCTGCAGCCTGGGAGACTACTACAACAGGAGGACATCTTTGATCAGACAACACTGTCCTCTATCAATAGACATAATGTGATGCCTCTGAAATTCAACGCCGCAGCCCTTATTCCACTATGAAAGTACAGTAAACAGTCTGACCGTGCTTTCTCATGGCTATAGCCTGTATTGCACACAGCACTGTGCTTCAATCTAAATTCTCCTTTTAAACAAATCAGCAAGCAACAAGCCAGTTTAAAATACAAATAACAAGGACGTGGATCGCTGTAGGTGAAAACTTCTGTGTTTGCCTACTCCTGCACACACACACAAGCTCTATCCAAATACCTCAGAGTGCTGACTCCAACTTTTCCATTACTGAATCAGCATCTAAACACAAAAACCCAGCCATCTGTCTGTCCTACCACATGTGTCTGTCCTTCACACGTCCTTTAAAGAGAAAACTTTTCAAAGCAGGTAATCCGTTCAGGTCCCCGAGCTGCCGTCGTCCCTCTTCTGCTCCCTCTGCTTTTTGTCACAATGGCCTTGTTATCTCTGTCACACCTTATTAAGTTATGTGGAAACCGGTAAAACAAGTCTTTCTCTCTCTCTCTCAGCTGTTTACATTGTCCTCTGTGTGTGTGTGTGTGTGTCTCTTTCTCTCTCTCTCTCTCTCTCAGACAGGTGGATGGTGAAGCTGGGCTGCTTTGATTCAGTGGAAAATAAGACACAATGGCAGTAAAAGAGGAGAAAAGCAAACAGTTTAACATGAGATGGGTCTGAATTATGTTTTATCTGTGTCTGTCTTTTATTCGGGCTGCGTGTCTGTTATCATTTGGCTCTTCATCAACCTCCTCCCATACAACATGAATGCAAACTCACACACACACAGACAGAAACACACTTTTGTCCATTAAATCACAATAAGACATAGAAATTGGGTACCTAAGATCAAATGAATGATTTTCAGTTTTAAAGTCTTCAGTTGTTTTGGAGCTTGTGACCATGACATTCACTGTACCTGAGGACATCAGGGAGCTTCTTACTCCTGCTGGTGGAGGAACCCGAAACCGCGCGTGCGATGTCGTCACAGATTTGCTTGGCCTGGGAGAATAAGAATCTGGAAGTGGCATCACTTGTAAAACCTGAACCAGGCTGACGATATAAAACTGACACACTGAGTCATTCAGAACAGAGCAAGAAAGCTGCTCACGAGTTATTACTCACCTTCACAGTCTCGCAGTTAAAGAAGTGAATGTCCGGCTTCTTCTGATCTACACCTTGACAGACTAACTGAAGGAGGGATGGGAAGTGTTTTTCGTTGTTAATGGCGTCGCAGCGGTAGATGGATTTGAAAGAGTAGTTCTCCAGCTCGTCCTGCATGAGTAGATGAAACTGAAGGTCACTATGTGCACAAATGTGAATGGCATGACTCTCATCTTCATCCATTACCAACATACAGGCCTGTTGACCATCATGCATCTGTTCTCACCTGGCTCTGTATGTCTCGGAGATGAATGGCCTCCGCTCCAACATCCAGGTACATCTGTTGACTCCACAGCTTTTTGGTCTGAGCCAGGAAGGAGAGCCGTGACTGGGCTTCCTCCACACCTTGCACATCCCCGTCCTGGAGGGAGAATGTCAGCAGGTGCTGCAAGCAGGGAGAGAGAAGAATAGGATGATGAAGTGAGGAAAAATGCATCTTAAAATACCACTTAGTCATAGGAGATAAGGTGTGTATGTGTAGCAGATAAGACTTACATTAACAAGATATCGCGAGATGTTTGTCATCCTTTGTCCGCTGTGTCAGCTGCTCTGGGATAAGAAGATGGAGATGTTTAAGTTATGAATATACAGCTGGAGAGAGGGGATCAGAAAACATTTTAGGTGGAGTTATACAGGTTGTTGTCAAAGGACCTTTATCCACTCACAGATGTAGAAAGTTTGTCTGGTACTGGTGGTGTTGTTTTAAGGCAGGCAGCACTTTTAGCTAGTCTTTCTCTAAACTAACAAGTCTTAGCCAGTACCTGCGAAAGCAACACCCTCATTCAGATTCTCCCTTTCTGCGTCTGAGTCTACGTCAGCCTGTGTCTCTCTCTGCTTCACTAACCTAGGAATACACTTTGCGAGTGAGCGAGCTGCCCAACCAGTCTGACTACAGTACAGTGTCTCACCATTCAAACTCTGGTTTCCAGTGACCATCAATACTGAGATCACTGGTATCAAGAGAGCAATGTTCAGTATCACTTAACAGTTCCTTGAGACTGGTTTCATTAAAAATACTTGACCAATGTTTGTTTCCATCTTATTTGTTCATACAGTGGTGTGTTTGCTGTCGTACTCATATATGATATAATATTCCAAAATAAAAGTTTCAGACAGCGCAGTGATGAAAATTAGCATGGCAATTTGTGCACACTATGCTCAGGTAAAAATACATTTTAACATCTCAGCTGAATTCGTATATCAGCTCTACGGAAAATGAATGTAAAAACTTTAGCGAGAAATCAACCTCAGCACATCACCCTGTTAATAACTATTACAAAACACAGGATTTCAGCCATCCAGAGTATTGTTAGAATGTACTGTATGTACACTCTATAGATCATGTATTTCCTCCCAGTTTGGTCGTAATTTAGCAAAATACTACAAATGTGTTACAATATGAGTCATGATTCTGTTTAGCGTACGGGATGTTTTTGGTTTCAGTAAATCCACATTAGCAGCTATTGAATTAACAGTGGCTACATGTTTTTTTTAAGTAGCTTGACAAATTACTACACATAATTCATCATTAGTGGCGTAAAAACATCAAACAACATGTGACAAAATTTCACACAATCTCTTTCAGTGCAGTTTCTGATTCATGGTTACTGTACATGTCCAAATTCCTTTAATAATAAAGTACTTTTAAATGTTACGAGTTCCGACTACTACAGAGACTGATGATTGTAAATGGATGTTTGATCAACTTACCAGTTGTTGATAGGCTTCCAATACTTTATTCCTGATGTTAACAGCTGTGCGTGTGTGTTTACACGGACAGTAAATCCTGTCCTGTGTCTCAGTGTATCTGCAGGTATCTCACACTCCTCTCTTTGGTATTGCAGGCTTTTACAGAGCAGAGGTGTGTCAACTTGAGCAGCCCCGCCCAGTCTACCACCCCACCTTAGAGATAAAAATATTTACTCAGTCTCTCACCAGTTGGGACACATTTTAGGAAAATTGTGCAGGGCCACAGCTACAATTGACAAAACTGAGGTCATGTCCTCTGTATTTTCTCTTGGAATTTGGGATTTTTAACAGCCTTGGGGGGAGTTTACACCCTAAATTTAAATACTTACCTGTGGTGGTTTTCTTTATAGGCTGGTTCCAATATCTTTAAACTTTATATAACCTGTTTAAATTGGACCATTTTAAGCAAACAAAATAAATAAAGATTCACCATTCACTCACCAGCATATTATTCCAGCAGTGTGGAGGTTTTGAACAGCATTTAAACCTTAATGTTGGGAAATAAAACTTACAGAAAATATAATTGCAACAGTTGCCTCGGGTCTGCAGACACACAGGCAGATTTCAGCAAGTCACTGATAGCTGCAACTTCATAGCACCTTGGAAATAAAACTAAACATGTTTATATACTGCACACACACACATTTCATTTGGTTCGGGGGTGTGCTAGGGCCATTCATAAATATGCTACATGGAGTTGAAAAGATGGGAAAGTGGGGTGTCACATTTCAAAACAGTCCTCAACTGGAGGTGGACAAGTCACCATTTTATCCACCAATAGACGAAATAGGCGGAGTCGGTTAAAGTGGCAGCGAGCGGGGTTTCCACTTGACTTTGGCTTGAGGACACTTGGATGATTTTTCAAGGATCTCTACTCTTTGATACCACAAGGTATTTATCAGTTATTAATAAATACATGTCGTTCTTTCCAAGCGCGTAGACTATACTGTTTTCATGGGTTGGTAGTGTCAGTAGGCGTGCATGCTTTATATTTGCCTCCAAATCAAGCATACGTGGCATACAGCCTGCGTGCGTGCGTGCGTACGTGTGTGTGAGTATGAGTATGAGTATGAGTATGGTGCGGTCCAGACAAATGTCAGGTTAGGGCGACTGGAGAGAACTGCAGTGAATCCTGTGGGACTTTAATGAAAAAATATAGTTTTAGATTTTGCAGGATCTGAACATTAACGCTGTTACAGCCACTGGTCAGAGGACACGGAATTATTATTCCAGTCTCCTAGAAAACCGTGCTTGGTGACAGGAGCAGACTATTGCATCAGCCTACCCTTTCTTGATTTTTTTCATAAACTAAAATGAACTAAAACAGGGAGGGGATATCTGATAGTAAGAAACAAAAACTGTCTCAAGTGAGGTGGAGAAAGTGGATATTTGCCACGTGTTATGTTTGACAATCATAGAAACGTGGCTCAGAGGAGATCCAACGATTCAACTTTATTCCACCTTACTATTTAAAAGGTTGACAAATTGTAATTCACAGATGAATAAAGAAGGATGGGGCCCCACCTCCACTTTTAAACGGCGTGCTTAAACTGGCATCTATACAGTCACACGTGTTAGAAAATAAAATCCTAAGAGGATCAGTGCTTAAACTTGTGCTGCGTTCATGGCCCCTTGTGTGTATATGAGAG
Organism: Macquaria australasica; assembly: GCA_005408345.1. Classification (NCBI taxonomy): domain Eukaryota; kingdom Metazoa; phylum Chordata; class Actinopteri; order Centrarchiformes; family Percichthyidae; genus Macquaria; species Macquaria australasica. The sequence continues at coordinate 1,025,450 of SEMN01000157.1, read as the reverse complement.
CCGTTGGGACTCAATCATGCGGACCATTTAAACTGAGCTAAAAGCTGCAAATAGATGTCGAGTTGGACCTTAATTCTAATATGAAGAAAATTAATCATCAACAATTTAGATAATTGATTAATTGCATCTGTCATTAAAAAGCCATACATTCACTGGTTCCAGTTTTTTCCAAATGTGATGATTTTCTGCTTTTATTTGTTTTCTATCATTATACATTTAATATATCTTTGGTTTTTAGATTGTTAGTAGAACAAAACAAGCAATTTGAAGACATAACATCGGGCTCTGGAAAAACTGATAGATATTTTTCAATATTTTATGAAAAATAGGGGTTATAGGTTATATAATACAGACAGGATTAGGAAATAGGGTGTGATTTTGTTTGTTTGTTTGTTTGTTTGTTTGCTTGCTAATCTACACACTCCGATACATTAGGTGGCGGTATGCACCTTTAAAGTTGTGTTTATCCGCCAATAAACACAAAGATAGTAAAGTGGGTGCGGCTGATAGTATCGCGGAAGAAACGAACCTACATCAATAAACCGCGAGAACGCGGCAGAATTACTATATTCACCGAATGTGTGTCTGCTTTTATATCTATATCTAGTTAAACATAGGCATCAAAGTATCTGGTATGTTACAGTTAATTTGAGAGGTGGAAACAGTCAAATATCGTAGCTCTCGCTGTGTTTGAGAACCCAAGTCGCAGCCACACGTGGCGGTCGTTTCCTCCCCTGAACGGACCGAAGAATCAAACATTACCGGCGACGTTCTCCGTTTTCTGTCATCGCCAGTGTTTCTTCCACCTTTTCTTTGACGACGTTAGCTGGTGACCAGGTCAGTTTGGTTGATCGGAGCCGTTTTCTGCGTGTTTACAGACAAAGTCTCGGCCGCGTTGTAACGCTGTAGCTCGGTGGTTTTGTTTGACTTCAGGTAACGTTACCGCGTAAAGAGGATACAACCGAGTTTATTTCTTAAACGCAAAGATGGTGTGGACATTTGTTAAGAACTAGTTGCTCTAAGTAATGTTAAGTATGTGAGGAGATGTGTTTATTGGTCCCAACTAGTCTAATCAGGGATTATTTTCTACCCGGGTTATAAAGCGAATAGTGAATTAGGATACTATTAGTGTAATTAACCACCTGTTCGCTGGTTGCTTTCAAGTACACTCAAATGCTAGTTCATCAGTCACATCCAGTGGTGGAAGAAGTACCGAGATCTTTCGCTTATGTAAAAGTGTAAAAGTAAAAATATACTTAAAAGTACCAAAAGTAAATACTCCATTATGCAGAATGTCTCCAATTCAGAATAATGTATAATATGATTATTGGATGCATTAATGTGTACAGTACTTTAATGTTCCAGCTGGTAAAGGTGGGGGTTATTTTAATTATCGGTAGCTTGTGAATTTCCTCCTCTTAATCTGTAATAATAAAAAAAAAATTTAAAATTTGTATTACTAATCGGAGTCCTTAATGTAACGAGTAACTAAAGTTATCAGGTAAATGTAGTGAAGTAAAAAGTACAATACTCCCCTCTGAAATGTGGCAGTGTAGTAAAGTATAATGGAGCATAAAATGGAAATGCTCAAGTAAAGTACAAGTACCTAAAAATTGTGCTTAAGTGCAGTACTTGAGTAAATGTACTTGTTACTTTCCACCACTGGTCACACCGAGCTGAAACTAAGTAGATATAGTGGACAAAATATTAGGAACGCCTCCTATTATAGCATATTTCAATCCAACAGCAACACAACAGCCTCCAAAATGACCATAGAGTTGTATTAACGCCTCTCTAAAACAATTTGGGTAACGCTTTAGATTACAGCCCGCAACGTACAGTGTAATCACTCCAGAGCTACAGTGTCATCTTTTGTACTTACATTGTACCAGTACAGTACGTACCAAGTAGGTACAGGGGAACAGTTATGGAATAAGGGGGTAACAATTCAAGATTTTACAAAGAATTTATACTGTAGTCTATTCTGTTATTACAGAGTATTTATGACCTGCTGAGTAACAATCTGGACATTTGGGAGAAATTTAGAGAGAATGTATACTGTAGTTATTATTTAACTACTGGGTACCTATTCTATTATTACAAGGTACAGTATGACCATAAAACTGAGCAAAATTCTGGACGTTTCAGGGAAGACGGAGTGATGACTTCTGCATCACTTAATAAATCTGATGGGATTTTATTTTAAAATGACCTTATTACCAACAACGGGCAAACTACATTGTTCCTTTATAATGTTGGGGTCCTTAAAATAACTGTGCGTTTACTTCGGAACAAAGGTCCAGGGGACAGTGTGTCGTCGTGGATACTGTCGGCCTCTGAAGACCGCCTCAGCTGTCGTTCACCTCACCAGCAAACTTCTGTACTAGACACTCGTTTATGGCCTCGTGGCTCCACCTGCCATCGACGGACAGAATTCACCCACCATGGAGGTCACTCACTTGTGTTTCGTGTAACCACGTTTGCAATTTTAAAGTCATTAAAATGATGAAAGTCTTCTACCTGGCAATAATGTTCGACCAGCATTACAGCTCCTCAAGGTGCAAGCTTACCTTTTCTCAGCTCTGTGCACAGCCTCCTTTCATCCCAGGAAATAAATACAAATATAGCAAGATAAAATACCAGGTATGAATCATATAGGCTATGGTTAATATTAATATATACTCTTCTGACAGCAAAGTGTGTAGTTAATGTAATATTCTTCCATGTTTTGAGGCAAATCAAATCGAAACAAACTTATCATATTGTTCTATGTAGTTACAGAGTAAGTTAGACATGCTGTGGTAGTTCTCCTCTTCTTACATTTAGTTACAGGGTATAATAACTAAAGTATAAATTCTTTGTAAAATCCCGAATTGTTACCCCCTTGTTCTATAACTGTTCCCCTGTACCTACTTGGTACGTACTGTACTGGTACACCGTAAGTACAAAAGATGACACTGTAACTCTGGAGTGATTACACTGTACGTTGCGGGCTGTAATCTAAAGCGTTGCCACAATTTGGATAAAAACGGAACATGAAGACATTCATGCATCAGCTTTAGCTAGGTGTACCTAATAAATTGGTACACAGACACCCACACCACCAGAGTAAATCAGTGAAATGGTATCGCTGCTTGCTGGAGTCAGAGTAACAAGTCTATTTGTGGTACACCACATGTAAAGGCCTCAAATGACTGCAGCATCTCCGAAACAACTGTTCACCTGCAGAAAAGTCCTCCATAAATCTATAAAAATCAACAGCTGTGTTGACCATCATGGATGATCAGCCACAGTCTTGCTTCATCAGTGCAGTGGTTATGTACTACTTCACATTTTGACCACTTTCTGTCTTTTTTTTTTTCTTTTGTCCTCTACTTTCTTAGATGGAGAAACAGCCTTTGCCAACTGACGACGACAAAACGGGAACCACAGAGTCAGAGATCAATGGCTACGCTGGTGAGGAGAGCGAGCAGGGCCCCTCCGAGCCTGCCGCTCGAGCAGGGTGGAACAGTAAAATAGAGTATTTTTTGGCACAGGTGGGATTCAGCGTCGGGCTCGGCAACGTCTGGAGGTTTCCATATTTGTGCCATCAAAATGGAGGAGGTGAGTACTTATTATTATTATTATTATTATCATTATCATTATTATTATTATTATCAGTCATGGCGATTTAATCAGTTTTTGGCTCCATCTGCAACACGTTGAAGTTGTTTTTTACATTCAATAAGGCTTGCTGTCACATTTGTCTTATAATGGTGGCTTATGAAACAGTTGATCCAAAAGAGCCTCATGTGTCTTATTTACCCTGAAGGGTGGATAAGACGTATTTTCAAAAGAACATTGTGTTGCAAGCGGCAGTAATTAGAAAATGACTGGCCAAAATTATGCTTGTGTAGGATTTAAAGAAAACAGTCTGGCACAGACTTCTCCTCTCCATCTCATTTTTGTCAAGAGTATTAAATTGTGGTGCTGATTTGCTAACCGAGTGCTGGCCCCCTTTTCTCCTCAGGAGCTTTCCTCTTCCTTTATGTGCTGCTGATGCTGCTCATGGGAATTCCCTTGTTCTTCCTGGAGCTGGCAGCCGGTCAGGCCATCCGACAGGGCAGCATCGGAGTGTGGACGCACATCTCCCCCAGGCTCGCAGGGATCGGCTACTCCAGCTGTGTGGTAAGAAACTGGTTGTTAGATGACGGACCCACCTTCAGATACCATTAGATTGTTCAGTATATGATGTTGCATGCATTCCAGGTGTCATTTTGTGTTGTACATTTCCTCTCCAGTCAGAAATGGTCTGTTTTCCTTTTACCACCGTATAGAAGAGCACATTCCTAGTGCTGTATGTGTAGGGCAAGGGAGCAATGACAGAGAGCTATGACGTGATGAGGTGTACCAGTTTTTCATGACAAAAAATGGATGAGGAAGTAACTGCAAAGAGGCATGCTGTTTACTTTCTTTGCATTATCATCTGTCAAGGCCGGTTGGTTAAATGTGGTGTCTTTCTCTTTTGTCTCTTGAATATTGGCATGCAGCTGCGGAGAGAAGCACTGCAACCATGTACATACTTTTTTGTTCACCTTTTTTTGACATATGGTAAATGGTATTTGCACAGTTACCCTTTAACACATGAAATTATTTTCTTATGAACCTGATCATCTTGTTCTCAAATGTCTTCAGGTGTGTTTCTTTGTGGCTCTCTACTACAACGTGATCCTTGCATGGAGTCTTTTCTATCTTGGGAACTCATTCCAGTACCCTTTACCTTGGGAACAGTGCCCAGAACTGGGGAATGTAACAGGTAAACACACAGCATCAAGGTTCAAAACTGACAAGACATGAGCAGCTATTAAATTGGAAAAGTATTCGCTGTGTCACATGTAAGACTGGTAATTCATCATCTTTTTTTTCTCTTTACACCAGTAAAAGAATGCAAAAAGAGCTCCCCGACATCGTATTTCTGGTATCGCAAAGCTTTGGATGTCACAGACTCGATTGATGAGACGGGCTCTTTCAACCCTTACATCGTCTGCTGTCTGCTGGCGGCCTGGACCATTGTGTGTCTGGGAATGTTCAAGGGTATCAAGACTTCCGTCAAGGTAACTGTGGGATCTATTGTGGCTCCTGGCTTTCAAAGTGTTGATTTTACTATCAAGGAAGAGAAAGGGGTGGGAAAAAAAGGTATTTTTTCTCACGTTTAGCAGCTTTTAGATGTTTCAGTAGAGTTGTGATAATCAGGAGCTTTAAACACTGCAGCTACTGGACCTGAGGCATTTTCCAGTCAGTAACTAGATGACTTAGTACTTCAAACATCACAGTTTAAAATGACTGATCATCTGCTTGTTTGTGTTAGGATATGCATGTAGATGTCAGATGATTCATATTTGCAGGACAAACTTGTGTATGCGTTTGAAATGGTGCTGGGAAAGGTTGGTGTGATATTTCTAAGAAAAAAGATTGTTTTGGTTACTAAACACTATTGATTTTGAAATATACCCAAGTTCATTTTGATTATCATTACAGTGTTTAGCGGAAGACTGAGCATAAAATAACAAAAATGTGCTACATTGTTTGGGCATTCTCAGTTTGGTCAAATCCCAGTCATGTGTTGGGCTTAGATTTCAGGGTTTTTGCTGTGGGTGATGGAGTCTCTGGAATGTCTGGCTTAGGTGTTGACCCACTTCAAATGGCAAAATCCACATTATGTGTTTAAAGTATTGGGAGTTTTGTAAATTTGCATTTTTTTAAAATACCGTGTTGTTTTCCCAAACACATATCAGCCAATTCAGTCTCAGGAGAGCTATAAGTTATAATGAACAGCGAAGCTTTTCGGACAAACCTTTTCCTAAAGTTCTATCAGGATGGCTTCAGCATTACCAGCCATGTTTGGTGGTGGTTCATGTTAACTTAGCAAACATGGGAATTTAACCGTGCCTGGAGCAAACAGACTGTATCAGGTGTGGAAATGACTATTTACTGTATTTTATGTTAAAGCTAACATCTGAGGGGAAGTTTTATCAGGTGTTTCACGCAATTACTCACTTAAGCACCTGGCATCTCGATTACAAGGGCCATGTGATCAGTGTATAAGAAGCAGCAGGCTTTGCACTTATGATCAGATGAAACGCCAGTTATCTCTGTGGGGAAAATGGGTTATGGCAGCAGAATTAGTAGGATTCAGCAGGGAACTAACTGAAAGACAGTTAACATACAAATATGGAACGCAACTATGCAATTTAAGGAAAAGAGTCTGTTGGCGCACAGCTTACTAACAAGAAAAATGGAAATTTGTAGAAATAAGTGCATTTATTTCTGTAAATAATTTGTGCAGTGCCACTTGAGGAGAATTGTGCCTTTTTGGCCGAAAGTGCCTGTGCACACAGCCAAAACCAAATAACTGACTTCCACTGGTAGCTGTATGGATTTACTTGTTAATGTAATGATTCTTTCTCACTTGCTAGGTGATGTATTTCTCCTCCATCTTCCCCTATGTGGTGCTGTTCTGCTTCCTCGTCCGAGGACTCCTGCTGGATGGGGCCTTAGAGGGAATCTCCTACATGTTCTACCCCAAGGTATCTGCAGATAAAATGCCTGGTTGAGTGTAGAGAAGGGAGGCAGATGTGATGATTTTCCTAACGCACCTGTTGTTCCCTCTATACATTTCTAGCCAGAAATTTGGGCAGACATTCAGGTGTGGCGGCAGGCAGCCACTCAGGTCTTCTTTGCCTTAGGCCTTGGCTTTGGGTCCATTATCGCCTACTCCTCCTACAATCCCAAGAACAACAACTGCCACCGCGATGCCTTCACTGTCTCCGCTATAAACTTCCTCACATCTGTGCTGGCCACTCTAGTGGTGTTTACTGTGCTCGGCTTCCGCGCCAAAAAAAAGGTCATGGAATGTGTAGTCAGGTATGTTTAATGAGAGGATAAACCCAACACTACATTATGACCTAAATATGTATTTGTCCCCCACAATGGTACAGACATTACTATTTACAGAACTTGATATGTCTTGTTGCATAAACTGTCTACAATTACATTGTCTTTCTCTTTTCTTAGTAATATGAGGGAGTTATCAGAGCAGCTTCACATTGGTTATGTGGACAAAAACCTGATGCCAGGCTTCAACTATTCTGATCCCAGTTCTGTGGCTCTGAAGGACTACAACGCCTGGTTTAAACAGTATGGAAATAAGCTCCCTGTCAATTTAACAGAGTGTGATCTGGAAATAGAAATGCAGAAGGTAAAGACTGTCAATTTGCTTAGGTGGAATTTTTTTTGTATTTTGTGTGGTGTACTTAAAAACTAAAGCTGGCTTGTTTGTGTTCAGGGTGTGGAGGGCACAGGTCTAGCTTTTATTGCCTTCACAGAGGCCATGTCACTCCTTCCTGGCAGCCCCTTCTGGTCAGCGCTCTTCTTCCTCATGCTGCTCAACCTAGGACTCAGCACCATGTTTGGCACTATGGAGGGCATCCTCGCCCCACTCACTGACCGCTTCAAAACCCTGGCCAAGAACAAGACCAAACTCACAAGTAAACACCTGCTCCACCTCTTTCGCCTCCATGCAAGCCTCAATATCCCATTACTGACATGACTCAAGATAGTTAGCTGGCTAGGTTTGTGAAAAGATAGTACATGCACCGATGCTATAAAATCTTGATTCTGCAATTCATTTATTAGACACATCCAGCAAAAAAATTCTAATTAACTCAGTTATTTTGGTTTTGTGGCTCAGCCTTGATTCCAAATGGCATTTAAACAACTAAGATTCAAGTTTTTAATTAAATGGCGATGGCATGGACAGCTTTTTGCACAATGCTCCAAACAACTAACTTTTGATACTGACAACACTGTCATTATCAAAATGTCTGTCAATTTTATATTGCCCATTAAGTGCTATTGGTCAGTATCTCACTGTCATTTTGCCCAGAAAGTTACAGCCAGTAGATCAGTGTCTTGTCACATGTCATGGAGCTGAGACTAAACAGTGTTTCCTGCCAACCCCTCAGCTGATTTCATTGACATCAACTAAGCATTTTGCTCCCTAAAAATGAGTGAATTACCAGCTAAAGTTATTCATCACAAATGTTTTTCTTTCCACGGTGCTTGACTGCGTATGCTCTCTTTAAAGAAGTTGTGTTTTATCCTGTTCTGTTTTTATGTTGCTGCAGTTTTCAGCTGCATCATTGGCTTTCTAATTGGCCTGCTCTTCACCCAGCGTTGTGGGAACTACTTTGTAACGATGTTCGATGATTACTCTGCCACTCTGCCCCTCATCATCGTGGTGGTTTTTGAGACCTTCAGTGTGTCTTGGCTATATGGAGCTGATAGGTGAGGTCTATTTTCAAACTGTCTTAACTCTTGAAATCTTAAATTCCATATAAATGTCAGCTAATCAATTTAGTTCTCTTGAGTCTCATCAGTGTTTGTCACAAAAATATGTAATTTCTGAAAGTTTACCACTCTGTTTCTTTAGATTCCTGGACGACATTGAGGGAATGCTGGGCTGGCGTCCCAGTGTGATTTACAAGTACCTGTGGAAATACATCTGCCTACTTGCTATGCTGGGGCTGCTGGGAGCCACCGGCATTCGCATGTTCCTCACACGCCCCACTTACATGGCATGGAACCAAGAGAAGGTAAGAGGGAAAAAAAATAACCCACCCATAACGTGTTGACGCTGGAAAAAAAAGTGGCATGGGCATGAATGTTTTTGTTTGTGGAGTTTCTTCAGTACAGTGGAGTTTGAAAACGTCAGCTACCTAAAACATCAACAGCTTTATTAAGTGTAGCCAAAAGACATGTTGCATCTTAAGTAAGGCAAACGGATCTTGTTTTTGTCTGCACCTAAAAAAACTACAGCAAGTCCCTCCTCACCTACTTCTCTACTTGAAGGAGATAACTGATGGTGAATTTCTCTCCGTTCAGATTGAATATGTAATCCAGAGTAGTTATGAGTTCCGGTTGTTTGAGTCCTTGAGCGATTTAATTTGATTCCTTTTTATATTTTATTTTTTTTCTTCAGGCTTCTGAGGAGCACCTAAAGTACCCTGGCTGGTCTCTGGCTGTTCTGGCTTTACTGATTATATTTGCCATGATGCCCGTCCCAGTGGGCTTGATCCATGCTGTTCTGCAGGACAGAACAAAGCAAACAACCACAGATACAGAGATTGGTCAGTACAGTATTGTTAACACTGATGACAAATGTGAAACCCCCATGACTGACATGTCAGAGCTGAACCAAAGGAGCGGGACCGCTGCTTCCTCTTCATAAACATTGGATATGATGTTACACAGCAGGAAATGACTGGCAGTTCGCAGTCAAAATTTCACTGGGCCATTTCAAAGCACAAAACAATTATCTCAGCTTTTAGTGCAGCTGTGGCACAGAGAGTAAATCCAATGTGGGACAAAAGATTCCTTATTTAAAAACGTTTTCCACTTTTTTTTATTTTTTTTTACTTAAATGAAGTCCAAACATATCCAGATGATAATGCTACTGTTCCAACAAGTGTGTAATATGGAATATATGGGACAAATAACTTATTGCTTTGTGGTAACTATGAGGTAGAATTTCCAACAACTGTTGATTGTTAGAGTTGTTGTCCAAATGAGCAAAAACAATGTTCCTTCGTTTTCAGTATAAGCCACAGACATCACGTTTTGTATGTATAGTTCACTTATCCGTTTTTTGTAAAAATTTCCTACGTTTGTATTGGTCTTTATTCCACTTTTATAAAAGTACTTGTGTGAGATGGACTCCATACATGATGCCACTTAGACAACGAAACCAGCAACCAAAATGACAGCCTATCACTGTTCAGAGTCTCTTCATCATGTATTTAAAGCTCTTGTGTGTTTTTCAAAAAAAAAAAGTTTAATATACGGTAATAATTAACTCTTAACTTTGTTTTTACAGCACAGTTAATGAGACAACTGTTATGAAACTAGTTTTAAGCTGGGCTTTAGATTGTGAGTTACGATTTGAGTTGAGTTACAACAAAAAAGCTGAGCAGGGAAATGACGGCATTGTGAGACTGTTACATCAGGGAGGAGTTAATTCAGCTATGTTGAAATTAAGTAAAGCTACTGGGTACAGTATTAATGCTTTTCACTACACAGAAGCCATCTAACCATGTTTATAGCTCAAAAACCACTTCAGTTTGGTATTATACTGTAAGTATACTGTATGTTTGCAGGTATGTTGTGTAGCTACACTATTCATGCTACAAATACAAACAGTATCTGAGCTTTTGGCTTTGTTTTACGGTGATTTGTTATTTTAACATCACTGTTTTCTTTTCTTTTTTTTGTTAAAAAATATCAACTCAGACTGAACGTGTAAGTTTTCATCATCCTGTCGTGAATTTCTGTGATGTCAATGTCAGACGTTTAGCAACAAAACCAGTGTATTGAGGGATGAGGGGAAGGGGGCGGGGGGTAAACTATGCAAGTCTATGTAAATATGTATATAGTACAAGTGAAATTCTTCAACAACACATGGGATTTTCTTACATCTATTATTATTGGAAATGTACATGACGTTTTGTGTGTGTTTTTTTTTTTTTTTAAAAGCTTGGGTTTAGGAAGAAGCTAGTTGCATGTTTGTTTCAACAGGCTAGACAAAGTACTCCTTTACTTCAGGTGCAGTATATGATGTAATTAAGGTGTTTATTTTGTAACATTATTTTTTTTAGACCTAATTGCTTGATCATCATTGTCTTAGCCATTTTTCTGAAATGAAAGGTGTTTTTACATTTTCAGTGGGTTACTATCAAAATGAATTGACCTTGAAACTGTGCCTTCAGATTTAATGAGGCTGATTTGAACCAATAGCTTAAAAGCATTTTAACGGGTGAATTGTTTTAAAAAGACATTTGTTTTGGCAGATTCTTTTTAATAGTGTATGTAGTCTGTACATGTGTATACAATGGATTTTTAAGAAAATGTAATATGCCATTGCAATATGTTTTTGCTATTTTTAGACATTTTCTTTCAGCACTACAGTATATTGAAATAATGTTTGAAATGTAGCTTAAGCTTGCAATTTAAACATTGCTTAGACTTTTACCTGACTTAAGTATTGACTTGGTAAATGGTTTTCTACATTTACATTTTTAGAAAGGGATTTTGAGGATGTTTGTCCATTTCCTTAAGAATAAAAAATGTTGTTTTGCAAGTATGAATTAGAGCTGTATAAAGGAAATACTTCATTAAAACTTTGTGCTGGTAAATACAAGGAATCCTTTTCCTCCATCTTACGTTTTGGTATAAATTTGTTAAATGCAATAAGTATCTTCCATATAACACTATATGGTATGTACAGTATATCTGGCTGGTTGATTGTAGTTTCAGTTCAGTGTTTTGAGTGCATGAAAGGGTTGTTGAGACCAGCTCCAAAAGCAAGTATTTAAAAGAATCGTTCAGTTTAATCAACTGGGATGAGAGGCAGGAATTTGATCCACATGTGCCTTAAAACTGAATGTATGGGGCCGATTTCACACCTTTCATTGCTGACAAGACGTAACAAAGATCACCAGTCAAATACTGATTGAATATCATTTATATCAGACTTGTCATACTGTTGACAAGTCCACCCAGACAACTACTCCCACAGATAGTGATGTTTTCTTTCAATTATTTACTTTAGAAAGCACAGTATACACAGTTTTCTAGTATTTCTTTCAGGGTGTCTCCACTGAAGCATCTGGTGGTTACATCACTTACTTAAAAGCCCACAGATGCTGGCAGTTTCTTAAGGAGTAAAGAGCATTTCTACAGTTCTCCACACAACTTGCTTGCTGTGTGCCACTGCCCATTTGCACCATTATCTGCCTGAGAAAGGTGAAGCATATCAAGACTTCTGCCAGGGTAAACAACAGCTGTATACAAGGACAACATGTAGAGGCATGAACTATGAAGACTTGCTTTTCTTACTGACCTGTGATTGTACAATTTGAAACTGCAAATCTGCCTGATTGGGAATGTTTTTTTTCCCCCAGCTCTGAATCATTGTAGGTAGATTTCAGTTTCTATCTTAGTGTAAACATCTGGCAGCTCAGATTTGCAGAATAAGGGCACGTGGCCTAGAACATCATGTTCAAGGCTATCAGGACCTGTGTTCAGACAGCTGACATAGCTTTAGCTTTCAACATACTTTTTTGACTGTTTGTCACAGTGAACAGTTGGTTATTTCTTTTTCTCTTTCATATCTGTCAGTCCTTGAGCAGTTTTGAGTGTCCTTGGCGGGCTGTGCAGATAACGGGAATGGAACACACAGAAGTGTTTCAAACCAGCCAGCTCGGGATCAAATGTCAGAGCATTAAGGGGACTACACTAACAGTGTAGACCATCAGTGTTCATTAACACTGCAGAATGAAGAGTAGAGTGAAATATAACTAATTGTCTATACATCTAAAAGAAAAACCTTACCTGAGTATATACGTTATAATTATGCATTAGGAAAACTTGAACATGAATTTCACAATAAAATAACATTTGATATCTTTGTCCAGGGAATCCCTCCGGTTACTGTATTATGTTATTTTTCATATTTAAATTAAAAATAAGTTTGTAATTCTAGATCTTATCCTATAGTTTTTTGCATAATAGTTGTTTGGACTTCATATCAAATGCTCAGCACTTTGTGTAAGCCAGTTGCATGAGATTTAAGCAGTACATCTATGTGTCAGTAGGGAGCTCTGTTGCACTAATTTCAGAGCTTTTCTCTGCTGAACACCATCATGTTACAGTAGGTTGTGTGACCTCTGCAAAAACATGTAATATCTTATTTGGTTTGTCATTTTTTATATTAGATGGCTCTTGATCTCATATCACAACTTTTATTGTCTTTTAAAAGACCTAAATAAAAACATTGATTTCACTGGTTATGAGCAAACCACCACTGTCCTCCAGTTTTTTTTACATTTCTGTTCAAGCTACAAATTCAAGGTCAAAATTTTAAAAGCTTACAAAACATTGTGCCAGGGCAGAGCTTGCTAAAGGAAAGCCTCTAGTAGACAGAATAATTTTCTGTCACATTCATTTAATTCTTTCCTTTGTAAGACTGCTTTGTCCGTCGTAACATAGCACTTGTGTAAGCCATTTTCTACACTTGTATGCTTGTGCGGAAGAGTACTCACAGGTGTCCCCGTGGAAATATTAGGTTGTCTGGGGAGTCCAGTTGTCTTGGATGCAGTCTCACTTCAGTCAGCAGAGAGGCAGAGAGGACAGGGCCAACACCCGGCAGAGAGAAACACGACATCCTCGCTTCGACCTCAGGTAAACACAATTGACAAGATCGATTTAAAATGTTAAAACTTGCCTTTGCTAACAGTAAATGTGTTTGTGTGTGTGTGTAGGATAGGGAGTTATTAAATAGTTTCAGAGGCCTTTTTTTTTTTTTTTTTTTAGAGCAAAACCAGGTTGGGTTTGCTGCATACAAGTGGGAAATTATAACTGTGAACAACAAGCTATAGTGTGAAAAACAACTGCAGTATTGTATTGACTGTTACTGACTTACATATCTACTTGTGTGCGTTAAAACTCCCTAACCAGCCCTGTTAGCAGCCAGGAGAAAGCATGTATATACTAAACTTTCAAAATAAGTAAACCTCAGTAGAAAACCTTCACATAAAAATAATATTTATGTTTTTGTTGATTTTAATTTTGCAAGAAACTTCATTTTCATTTGTAGGTGTACCAGTGGATGACCCACATGGCGGGCCTGGCAGCTCTCTTCCTGCTGCTGGTGTTTCCACTGAGCAGCTCCCAGAGCACCCTGCAGTCTGAGCAGGACATCAATGCCCATCAGGCCCCGGCAGCGCCTCCTCCTCCACCACATATACGAGACCTGCTCAGAAAAGAGGAAACCACTCATTTAAATACAATGCGGACGTGTAAGTGTAGCTCAAAGAAATGTTCAGTAGAACTGCAAACATTCATATCCAACGTGCACAATGTTAATGTCAGAGAGGCAGCATGTGGCTAAATAACAAAGATGCTCCACACAGACTTGGAGCTTAACTCTCCCTTATTCTGAACAGGATTTGTGTGTGAAACTCTGATGGTCTTTCTCATGTGTTTGTGCCTCCACAGATGCCCACGTAGACAAAGATAATGCCAAAGTGGGTCTGTTCATCGCTGCGGCCATGGGAACCTTCGCTCTGATGGCTGCAGTGTACTGTATCTACAACAAGTTCTACACTAAACACCAGTACCTGCACACCCAGCTTAACGATGACTCAGGTAGAGTATTTCTTAGATTGTTATTGAGTTTGAGCCTCTTTCAGACTCACACTTGAGGAAACTTCAGCTGTAAAAATTGCATTGCCTGCAGGGACTCTCAGAAACCTGTATGGGCATGACTTTTGTATGCCCATATATTTTTTTTTTTGTCCATGTAACAATACATATATCTGCCTACACTACAAAGCGGCACTACAACAGAGAACACTGTCAAGTGAAACAAAACTGACAACTACAAGCATGTCTCTCACAGAGTGACAAATGAGACTAAAGATTGAAATAGAAACCGTCTCCTCATCAGCAGACACAGAGAGAGACTTCCACCCAGAGAAAACTGCACTCATCAACATCTGATCTTTTTCCTCTCTCGTCTCTTGGGGATCATTTGTTGTACAGCATCACAGGCCGGCTGGGTTATAAAACAAGAGCATGTTGTGTTTATTGGCGCTGTGCAACATGACTTCTTGGTACTGAAGCACTTCCTGCTTGCTGCCACTAATAAATGATGTTGCATGGTGCAGCTTTAACAGTAGAAATACAACAGCAAATGTCTGTATACAGATGTTAAATATAGGTACAGAAACATGACTGAGCCTAATGTTCTTTTCCTGCAGTTGAGTGCGACTTAATGATATCACATCCTCTATTGCGTGAGCTAATTTACAGGAAATATCTACACATTTCAACGGAAGTTTTTCATATCTCTGTCCGTAGATTTAACCGCAGACCCCATGGACCCTCCCCCCGTGTTTTTCCACGCTTCTGCTGGCTCCAGTGCAGTAGATGTGCGGAGAGCTGGTTATGGCTCGCTCTCGGACACTCCATCCATCATCTCTGTGCCACCTAGCCTGTCCCCTCCTCCCTCTGCCATGCCCTTCCCTCCCCTCTTCCTCTCCTCTCAATCTCTGAGAACTATATCTGCCAAGGATCTGGAGAAGAGCTGTATCTGATGTCGAATGCTTAGTTAGCGATGTAAGCCTTCTGAATGGCAGTAAAGAAGTTACTTAGTTGAATGTGCACGTTGTTTTCCACTATCTACACACATCAAAGTTTTGAGAGAGTCCTCTGATTGAACTGATGCGATGTCATATAAGAAGTGTCTCATCTAATTACCATTGTGAACCTCATGACCTGTTGCCCTTTCACTGCCTAAACATTTGCCTGTGCATCACAACCACATGTATGAACTGTAGTCACTTGTGCTGTATGTTTGTACAGCTACAATAAACTAGGTCTTTCCTGCACCTTATCTAATACCATCCATCCTTTCAGTCAAATGTTGTCTGGCTCATTCTTTTTATGCTCAATAATTACAGTCCCATAATTAAGTGACATTGAACTCTTTTTGCCATGATCTTTAAAGCTGAGGTAGGCAAAATCTGTGCAACCTAGGCAAAACCTTCCGCCTCTCTCTCTGCTGCCTCGTATCAGTCCGCTAAGCCCCTCCCACCAAACCCACAACTTCGACCGGCAGCAGAAGGAGCCGGTTCCCTTGTGAAACTGTATCCCTCGTAGGGCTCGCTCTCCACAGCGTGAGCCTCACCGAGACCGCGGTCCCTCCCGCCGTGACTTGTCTCAAAGACGCCCCTCCAGCGCTTCGCGGCCGCAGAGCAGAGCGCCCCAGGCTTCAGAGGCAGCTACAACGCCGTCCAGCAGTGGAAAGAGAGGCTAGTACACCACACACACACCACTGTCCCCCGTCAAAAGTTATTCCCCACTGTTTGTCATCATGCCTCTTTGCCACTTGTCGTTATGAGCGCCATGGCATTGAACATAATGAGCCTGAAGCTCCGTGTGGAGCCAGGACACGTTTTGTACTATACACTGCTGTAGGTAAGGAAGTGTTGGAAATTTATCACAAGTTTCAGGATTTTCCTCCTGGCTTTCCCCGCCAACTCACTGGTTTGGACGTGACGCGCAGCGACTGTGAGGTTACACGATGAAGAAACACCAAGCTAAATTGAAGGCATTTTCATCAAATCAGCAGTTCAGTGGCTACAGGCCCTTTTTCACTGCAGACATTTTGACTTGTCCGAATAGCAGGAACGATGGCACCATACTATTTAAGTGTCTTAGTAAGCCATGACAGTGGGATGGTGAGCCAGCATGCACAATATCAGGACACTGAAACTGAGGCAGCTAAATGGAATTCAGCCATGATTCAATTTAATTCCTACTCTGACATGTTAAGATGTCTTCACTGAAAAAGGCCTATTACCTGTTTGTTTTATTTGACTTTTTTCCAGACTCAGCTACACCATATGACCTCAGCTATCAGAATAAAAAAAAACGCTGTCACTGTTATAAATTCAAGGTATTAAGCACTTCTCACACACATATATAAGGAGTTGCAGTATTGATGCGTTATGGCAGCTCTGCCACTGTTGGTATGACGCATAGCTGAGAGGAGCGCACAGCAAAGTAGAACCTTGAACCTGTCTTATCGTTTTATAGATCAGATTGTTCTTTTTTCTTTTCCTCTTAGACGTACATAGCCTTTTAACATGTCCTATAGTCCTTTAAAAAAAAAAAAGAATCTCTGGTCATGAAAGCGCAAATAGTCGGCAGTCCAACCCAGAATCATTACAGCGTCCTGGGAGCAGCCTGCCTGCCCCTCCCGTGTTACAAATACCTGAACTCTGTTAATATGCTTCGATCGGACAGTGCAGTGTTTACTCCAGCTCTCTCCATTCAAGGCAAGAATAGCCGCTGCTTGAATAGCCTGGTCGGTGCTTAAAACGCCGGGCTGCGGGGAAGGAAGTGACATGCTACCTTCCACTCACTACACACACTTGGAGAGATTAGCGCGCAGGCAGCAGTAATCTGGTTTCAGCACCACGGCCAGAGACACCGTTTGGCCACGAATCCTGTCGAAAGTTGCCTCCAACGCGCTGTGAACCTCCACGGACACCAAAGAGTGTAAAGAAGTTAATTTGGATATTAAGGGCAAAGTGGGACTGACAATGTTTGTTCGTTTGGTTTTATATAAAGGCGGTTGAAGCTAATTAAATCTCTGGACAATCGGTGTCGCTCATGACTACAGATTCCGCCGCACAGGAAACTGCGGGTTAAGGAGTCTGGTGATCCAAGTAAAATCAAGTTGTTATTGTTATTTTTTGTATGTGTGAGTGAGAAACACGGGGCGGAGGGAGTAGAGGAGAAGGCTGTGCGCTCAATCGGGAGCGCGCAAAGACTGCACATTGGTCGGATCCTGGAGTCGTGAGGATGGATATCCGGCCGGACAGGTTTAAGGCCGTGGCAGCCAAGACTCTCGGGAAAATATACGGGTATGTAAAATCTCTCTGGGACAAATTACAACCATAAAATGTTGAAACGCAGAAGCGGCTGTGGGCGTTATTGCCATCTCATGTTAAAAAAGAAAGTTCATCTTTTGCAGCTAAATTAGGGTACTGGAGGGCAGTCTATAGTTTCTGAAACGTGATTTTAATGAGTATTTGTCTTAAAAGACAAGCAAACGGCTCCTTTGAAGATCAAGCCGTCCAGAGGCCTGGATTAGTTTGGGCTTGGATGACCTGGCACAACATCTGTCCCTGTATAGGCTGCTGAAACTGTCACAGAAGAAACTGGCGTACATAATGTATCACTTTATAAGCAACTGCAGTCATGCAATAGCTGATAAAAAAAAGTTTCTGACACAAATGCTCTGAAACCTAAAATAAGTCTACCAAAGTCTCTTCCAGTGATAAGTGAATGTCCTCCATTGAGGAGCAAATAAACAGAATTAAGTTTCATTTTAGGCCAAAACTGTTCTATCCGTGTAAGATGAAACGTTTGGATCGATAGCTGGATTCGTTTCTTTTTCCTTTCTGCTGTGCTGTCAAATTGTCAAATTACAGAAGCCTTTATGTTGAGGTTTATCTGGGGTTTTATGACTGAGCAATCAAGCGACTTGTTTCAGTTTCTACCACACAAAGTATGTTTGATAAGGTTGTCTATTTATTCCTTCAAACTCACTGAGAGTAGCTATGTGTTTGGTGTAGACTAGGCCGCTGAGGTCGCTCTCTGCGGCCTGTTATTCTCTCACACCTGTCGTTATGGCTTAGGAAGACTTTCATTAACCCTCACTGTAGTAAAGGCTACAGCTTTTGCGTGTGGGTTAGATATTAGCAGAGAAGTAAAACTTGTGATGATGGACTTGGGACGTGGGCCGAGGTTGGAACATGGCAGGAAATCTGTAATTATTTTACTTCATGAGGCATTTTAGACCCACAAGACACCTGCGCAAAGTATTCAAGTGCGAGTTTTTGAGAACTTCCACAGCTCTACAACCAGTCCTATTGGCAATAAGCTGCAAAAATAAAAAAACATAAAAAGCGGGACACACCTTTCCCGCTGAGAAAAAGTGTGTGAGGCAGTCAGGAGTCTGGCCAGTGATCGATATCTGAACGCAAAAAGGTGTTGGACTCCCCTTTCTTTCTCTCGGGATTTGATGTAGCGTCTAAACACTTAAATCCTCTCCAGAAATAGCTTCTCCTCCTCCAAGCTGTCGGCCCACGTAAATCCCTGCAGGCCGTACACCTTGGCCACCTCTCTCTCTCCCCCACTAAGTAGCCCGACAGCTATCCCCCCCCCTCTAAGGGCATCTCACAGCCAGGATTAGGCCACTCGACCACAGCGGCCTATAAGCTTTCATTTCCGTGGAGCGCACGTGCTCTCAGGTGCTCCCTTGGTACCTTGCTGCCGTGCGTAACGCGCACCGGCCCTGTTCTCTGCACTCAACATGCTTAACGGGCGCACAGAGAGAAAAGCCGCTGTGTTGACTTAGGCCTATTGTTTTACTTTTGATTTTAGGTATGGAGCTGTATCCATTCAACAGCTTGGACACATTTTTTCTTTTCTATTCGTTTGTGACATTAGTTCTACTCTCGCCAGCTCTATTAATTTCTTTTTGGTTCTGTCTGTGCCCTATTCTAAACTATGGTCTATCTATTATATTCTATTAAGCCAGACAATATTTATTATTACCACCTGAAGTTATGTGTCAAGATAAGTGAGACATAACAGAATCATATTTTCACTGAAGAAGTCTTCTGTCATTCAGCTGTCTGCATTAGATAATATTTCTATATAACATCAGAAAACAATTAAAAATGCCCACCAACATATCCTAAATCCAAAGGTGATGCCATGGAATGTTTTGGTTTGTCCGACCAGCAGTCCTCCTTAAACAAGTGAATGTTTGGATTTTTTAACTTTAAAAATGACTTAAATGATTAATTTATTATCAAAATAGTTAATAATAATTTTCTGTCGATTGACTAATTGATTAATCTATTATTGTTGCAGGTCTAATCTATAGGCAATAGAGATATTTCTGAATAAATACTGTGTAATTCCTCTCTGTGCTTTGGACATCTCATCCTGTATCCTTTACCTGAATGAACTGCCTTCAGTTTAATTGTTTGAAACTGAAATATGTAAATGTTAAAATACTTTTGATCCACAATATTAGAGGAGAGAACAAATGTAACTGATATTTGAGCAAATGTACCCTTTTTTTTTTAGTGCACACTTATTTTATTTTATTTGTCAGTGGCTCTACAGAACAGTATTCTTTAAATTCAGTGTATTTAACTGATGCAACTGATGCAAAATGTAGTTATTTTGTGTGACTACAGTGCTTGTAACAGTCCACAGTTGAAATTCTAATGTTTTGTGTTACTAGACTAAGCTCAGTAGGTCCTTTGTAGTGTCACGACGAGCTTTTCAACCTTTCAAACAATCTGCAGTTATTTGACTCTCTCTTATCCAATCAATGATTCCAAGCTGTTGACTCAACTCTGAACGCTACATCAAGCTGCTGAACTGCCCTGACATTTGTCCTTGACGTATGAATTAAGAGATTAACCAGGAGAGAGAACCAGGAATACTCACTTAGCAGAACAGGCCATGTGAATTCAGCTTTCTATCATGTCATCAAGATTCTGAACTGAGCCCCTTTCTTATGGAGTTAAATTGGTTCACAGACGCGCCCAGACCTTTTCTCATGGTGTGACGAGGGCGACAAAGAGAAGGTCAGGTAGCTTGTAAGGATTACACCGGATTTTCTTTAACTCAGGGTCTGTCATGTAAAGTCACTGCAGCAGATACAGTACACAGTAGGAAATAATGTGAGAAATAGGCATGTGCATTCTGGCCATTGCAGAGATAGAAAACTCCATGTGGACATCCTCTGGATACTGGGAAATAAATTGGTGTTGAAGAAGAAGGAAATGTTGTGAATTGTGTGAGAGACTGTGCATGAGTCAGGGGAGTTGACGGTAAAAGGCAGTGTTAAAGATAAAGAAGAGACAGGAAGAATGAAGAGAGAGGCCCGCTCAGACAAAAATAGTCCAAGAGAGCCAGTGATATTAATAATTCAAGAGTGAGAATCATTAATACTTGATCAGTGTCGGAGACTGTTAGAACCCCTGCTTACAGTAACTAATAGAGCATGTATGTTTCATAATTGTGTAGCTGTTATTTCCTAGTATGCTTACTGTTAGAGTTTTTATCTGACTGCTTTAAAAAAAAAAAGGTTTGTTGGCAGGAACATAAAGTCCAAGTCTTTTTGTCACTTGATACGTTAGTATCCATGTCATTTTTTAAGCCTCCACAGGAAATGCATCTCACGAAGCTGCAATAATGGTTGCATAAAGATCTTTTTCTTTCCCTGGTATTTCAGAATTATGAGTGTCCTCGTCCCTTGTGACTTGATAGAGCAGTAACATCCTGGTTTAGGACAGGGTTTGTTAGAGTACACAGAGGAACAAATAAACCTTCTTCCTGAATTAGTTAGTAAGGTTGGTCTACACATAAGTAGGATGCACAAAATGAGTAAAGCTTGTGTCACAAGTCATATGTAATTGATCTTGATGCCGTACACCATCTAAGGATGATACAAGTTTTTGTACAAACAAGGGATTTTGGGGTGTGTCAGTTTAAATCTCTGCACTCTCTCTGCACCGCCAACCATCTAATGAAGGCAGAATACCGAGATATAAAATCTAGGTAAATAAATAATAAGGAAAATGAGGTGTTCCAGTTCTGATGCGTTACAAAATCGTAAAGATAGCAGGGGAGTTTGCTAGTTTACTGTAAGCTGCATTGCAGCAGTTAAGCTATGCTCAGTGCATGCTATGAAAATATTCATTCAGTCAAATAGAAGCTGCTCAGCCAGCACATGTACCAAAAAAGTTATCTATCACTTCCTACTTCTACGCCTTTGGCACGTGCCTTATAACTTATTGCTGGCTCTGACTGGTCGACACACATTGATGACATGAAAACAATATCTAGAAATGGCTCGTGTTGGTTTTTAAATGTATTGGCCTTAAAATTTTATTTATAGTTTTACAGCAATCATTGTCTCTGGTGTCAGGTGACCTGCAGGTTTGACTTTGGCTAATACGTAAAAATAGCCAAACTGATAAATATATTGCCAGATTCTATGTGTTTATATGATGTAAATCTTAGCATTCAGCAGTGTGACGTACAGTATCCAGTCTTTGCTCTTCCAGGTAGAGGTTTTCATCCCAACCATGATGAATGTTCACAATGGCCACTGTGGGAGTATGTCTTATTAATGGGATGCCCTAGTGGCTCAGCCAGCTAAGAATCATAATACACTTAAAATGTGGTTCATTTCTAGCCCAGGATCCCTGTCCATTTTATCTCCTTCAGTCCTGTACAAGCAGCTGTCAAATAAAGCAGTCTATAAAATACACCCCCATCCCCCCAGCCCAAGCTTTATTCATGCTCTGCACTGTTGGATGTTGTATTTAACACTGATGTGTTTTGCCACACAACCAACTCTCATGTACGGTATGTATCTCTCGACGGTGGTTGTAAATTACATTTACCAGACGAAGGCCATAGGGATATTTGCTTTTAGCTTTAAGTATGAAAACCTAAGTATGTATAATAAATAAAGCTGTAATATAAAAGGGGCTCTGTGCTCTGGACCTGCAGTGCTCAAGTCTGATCTGAGAACTCAGCATTGCACATGCCATGTTTAATAGATGATCCGCTGCGTTTAGATACATATTTGATGCCCGTTAGACTGGAGGCTGACAGAGGTCATGGTTTCTCAGGGTTTCTCAGCAAACCATATGAACATAGACAGGAGCAGAAAAAGAGTAGTTAACCTTGTTTGGAAGGAGAAGAGGAGCATGGACGCACCAGGATGAGACAAGTTCCTGTAAACACTGTTGTCTTTTACTCTGTATTCTTCACTCTGGGCCAGTCCAGTCAGGAGATGAATGTCTGCAATAAAACAAAATAGCACATATTAATACCATGAGAAGACAGGATAGGTCAAAGTTATGTGAGCGAGCTCCAGTAGCGGTAGGCTGACAGACAACTGCGCTGACTGCCTCTTGTTAAGATGCTGGAGTTACCAGTCAAATTGACAGCGAGAAAAATTGTCTGAACATCTAGATCAATGCACTTTTATCAAGCCAAGTTGTCATTCTACAAGCCCACAGAGCAGGATCTGTTTTCACTGTGGCAAGCAGAATTTAGAAGGAAGGAAACATTGCAATAAAGTATTTTTGAAGGCCCAATAACTGTTTCCTGTCACTCGAACATTTTTTTGAATCGCTGTTTAGTTGAAATGAATCAGCAAACATTACACTGACTATTTGGGGGTTTTCTCAAAGTGTTTGGGTGTGTATTGTCAAGGTTGTTTCTGTGGCAAGCTTTCTTGATAGGGCAAGGGTTTCTGTACAACATTGCAAAGAGAGGTTTCAACTGATAAGTAGCCCAGCCAAACACGTCAAACCATCACAAGCTGAAAGAAGAGAAATACAAAGGTTTGGGGTATAGTAAAGTTTAACTATTGAAACCAGCTGCTTAAGAAAAAAGTTTCACAAGCACTTCCTTTAAAGACAGTTTAGTCTCTATTCTACAGTAGTTTACATATTACATTCTCCCTTCGCTCCCTTTGTCCAATCCCTTCTTCACAGAGCTCTTGAGAAGAAGCAGGAAAATGGCGAAACCATCGAGCTGTCGGCGGAGGGCCGGCCGGAGCTGGTGGAGGAGAAGGAGATGCCCGTGGTGGACTGCACGTGCTTCGGCCTGCCCAGGCGCTACATCATTGCCATCCTCTCTGGCATTGGCTTCTGCATCTCCTTTGGTATCCGATGTAACTTGGGCGTGGCCATCGTCAGCATGGTCAACAGTCACACCATCTTCAGAGACAACAAGGAGGTCGTAGTGGTGAGTGGCGGCGGATGAGGTGGGAACAGTGGTCTAGGTTTGCGCTACCTTTACCCTTTTCTTAAGTGAAAAGGTCAACAACAACAACAAGGCAAAATAAATATTGTTCTTTCTGTACATTATGTATGAGGTAAGTGGTGGGTGAACTCTCACTATAAGGCCAAATAAGTAAGTGGACTCCTCTGACCACACAGTTTTGTGTATTTTTGTCTGGGGCTGTTTTTTTAGTGGTTTGAGCTAGGCCCCTTAAGTCCAATCAAGGGAAATCTTAATGCTACAGTATACAATGAAAGTTTAGACAACTTTGCATGAGTTTGGGAAAGGCCATTTCCTGTTTCAAAGTGAGATTCATGAAGAAATGTTTTTCCAAGTATACAGTGTCAAAATGTTATTAATGTTACAAAGGTCTAACAAAAAAGGACTAGGTCATCATACAGTCTGTCAGTCAGTGTTACAGTCAGTAGGATCAGAGTTAAAGGTTTGACACAGCAGAGTGATGAGAAGGAATATTGGTGATAATAAGTCAGTGGTACGTGTGCAGACGGATATTTTTTTCTCATGTATTTGTCTACCTGTGTGTCCCAACAGCAAGCTCAGTTTGACTGGAATCCAGAAACAGTGGGAATGATCCACGGGTCCTTCTTCTGGGGATACATAGTAACCCAAATCCCAGGAGGGTTCATCTGTCAAAAGTTTGCAGCAAACAGGTCTGTTCCACTATTTGTATTATGCAAGGGATACTTGCACATTCTTTTACACATACTTAATGTATCTTCCTTTCTCTGTTCTTTCTTCTTCCAGAGTGTTTGGCTTTGCTATAGTGGCCACGTCTTGCCTGAATATGCTCATCCCTACAGCAGCACGGATTCATTTTGGCTGTGTTATCATTGTCAGGGTGTGTCAAGGACTTGTGGAGGTGCTTGACTCTTGTCTATAGCTTCCGCTTAAACACAAGAAATGGGCAATGAGAATGATTTCTATTTACATTTTATTAAGAACATTTATCATAGTGTAATTTCTTCCCTATCCTACAGGGGGTTTCATATCCGGCCTGTCATGGTATTTGGGCAAAATGGGCACCACCTCTTGAAAGAAGTCGCCTGGCC
Source organism: Macquaria australasica (assembly GCA_005408345.1). Lineage (NCBI taxonomy): Eukaryota > Metazoa > Chordata > Actinopteri > Centrarchiformes > Percichthyidae > Macquaria > Macquaria australasica. Next base: position 1,000,884 of record SEMN01000157.1, on the reverse strand, counting down.
ACGACAGCCTTTTGTGGTGAGTCCATTATCACTGTACCTGTTTTTCTCTGTCTTTAAACAATGGATGTTTGTTATCACTTTAACAGACATGTATTGCTGGTTTAACATAGCCACAATTAGTCGATTAATCAATTAGGTGATTTAAAGCAACTAAAATAATTAGTTAGCTAGTTGCAGCCCTAAACATAATGTTTATTTTTTCTAGGTTCTTATGCTGGTGCTGTGATAGCCATGCCATTAGCTGGAATCCTGGTCCAGTACTCAGGATGGTCATCAGTCTTCTACGTCTATGGTAAGAGACCCTTGGAGGCAAACAAAATCAAATGTAGAGACTTTGCATTGGGGACAACACTAAAGACATCAAAATGATTTCAGTAGTTGCATAGGCACACCCGTCATTATGCACAACATACAGTAACACAGTAGATGCTGACACATACTGAAACTGCAAGGACAAGAAGACCGCAAAACCAGCACCATAAATATGAGACACAGAAAGACAAAAAAATTCCCCCGTTATGTATGAATTCAACATGTAATCCCAGTCTGTACTGAGGCAGCAGCTAGAGACAATGTGTCTCTTTTGTAGCTTGTTCTTTTTGACCTTTCTTTCCAGCTTTTCCTCCTTCTCTTTTCCCTGCTTGCTTGCCTGCCTGTCTTCCTTCCTCCCCCCAGGAAGTTTTGGGGTCATGTGGTATTGCTTCTGGTTCCTGGTGTCTTATGAAAGTCCAGCAGCCCATCCCACCATCACCGAGGAGGAGAGAACATTTATTGAGGAAAGCATTGGTGTGTCGTCCCAACAAACAATAACGGTCAGTACACACAGTAGATTTATATGATTCAAACACTGTATCACACCCCATTGGCTGACGTTACCAGTACTGCTGTGGCCTGCCCTGTCATTTACATTTCCTTCAAGAGAATGTGAAGAGTTTACAACATCAATCACTATGTTGTTTTTTTATGCAAAATGTTAACATAAGGACAAGACCGCAAGTAGATTTTAACAAAGAGCGTAGAGCTGGTAAACAAGTAAAGCAAAGTAAGAGTAAGAAGGAAGTTAGCCAGGGTGGAGCTTAAGAGGGCGTCAAACTTGATCATGAGCTGATTCTGAAATACCAATAATAGTTTATCAAAATGAGAGCAACACAAATAGATTTAGAAACTCCATATCAGCCTGTCTGCATTCATGCATTCAAGCAAAACTATTAATATACTCCACCCATGCTCCTATTGATCACACTGTCCTGTTTTATGAAGCTTATTTGTTTCAAAAGAAAATCTCAAATAGGAAAAGTTGGTCATTAATTCAAACAACTGTACATTTGTGTTCGTGAAACAAGAGGCTTTAGAATTTCCTTACAAAATCAGCAAAATAAGTAATGCATTTTTCTATGTTACAGAAATTCAACACACCGTGGAGAGCGTTCTTTACGTCCATGCCAGTGTACGCCATCATCGTGGCTAATTTCTGCAGAAGCTGGACTTTCTATTTGCTTCTCATCAGCCAGCCTGCATACTTCGAGGAGGTGTTTGGGTTCGAGATTAGCAAGGTAACAGAAACCAGATGTGGGCAGTGGGTTATGAGCACTGCACCAGGAACAAATGTTTCTATATGTACAATAACATGATACTGCAGAGGAAAGTCAAAGCTATAGAAAGTCTGCTTTCCAGGTTTATTCCAGTGACCATAATCTACCCCTAGAGGTCTCAAATCTGTTACATAATTTTTTTTTTCTTTCTCTCTCATCTAGGTGGGCATAGTTTCCGCACTTCCTCACCTCGTCATGACCATTATCGTGCCCATTGGTGGCCAGATTGCTGACCATCTGCGCTCCAACCAAATTATGACCACCACCAACGTCAGGAAACTTATGAACTGTGGAGGTAAGGAAGGGCCAAAATGAAGGCAAAATCAGGATTGCAGAAAGGTGAACACATAGATGTAGTATACAAGAAATGTAGCTGACTTGCTGTGCCCAAGCACAAAACCTTTTCTTAGTATGATTAGCAGTTTTTCTAAGCACCCAATTTTAGTCAGAGGTAGCTCAATGGCTATTTATGGGGTTAACTACAGTATATAGTAAGCCGTGGTGAGAACACGTTTGCTGCATAAGATAAATGATGACTCACGGTAGAGCAGAAGCCGTGCCTCTGTCAGCTATTTTTGAACTACAGAGAGAAATCAATAGCAAACTGAAATGAAGAAGCATACAGTGCACATATCACTTTGTGGGAAGCTGTCAGTACTGGGGCAACTTTAGGTTACTGCCCAGTCAAAAACATTTTATAAAAAGGGAGAAGAGAACAGCGTGAAGAAGAATGGCCTTCAGTTGATGTACATCAATAAGTGAGACTTAATGTTTTCCATAACACATTAAACTCATTCTTTGTTTGTGTCTGTGTTATTTCACTTATCTGCATCAGGGTTTGGGATGGAGGCCACGCTGCTGCTGGTGGTGGGCTTCTCTCATACAAAAGGGGTTGCCATTACATTCCTGGTCATGGCTGTGGGTTTCTCAGGCTTCGCCATTTCAGGTGAAACCATAATTTTGTTATTCTTTTTTTTTGTTTCTTTTACACATTTTGTTTCACGCATCAACATTGCCCCTATCAATATCCATAAGCCCCCTTTTTACAGAGGACATCTACTGGTTCTTTTAAACCTTTTGGCCAAAAATATTAAAGTAGAATCTGTAGGGCTTGTGAATATATAACTATTTCCTATCATTTATGTGCTAATATTGTATATATTCTTCCTTGTAAGGTTTCAACGTCAACCACCTGGACATTGCACCGCGCTATGCTAGTATCCTCATGGGTATCTCCAACGGTGTGGGCACTTTGTCTGGTATGGTTTGCCCACTTATAGTTGGTGCCATGACAAAGCATAAGGTGAGAACTCATGTTGTCAAAAAACCCTAAAACACATTTGGGTTCTCATTTTGTTGTCTGAAGCTGTGTTTTTGTTATTGCAATGGGTTATTCAGCAAACATGCACAGTGCACCTCCAACTGAGTTAAGTCATAGAAAATGTTTCAGCTATCTAAAACAGCAGAGGTGTCACTTCCTCAGATAGACTTCTTTTAGATTTTAGCATTTTGCATGTCTAATAGTCATACAGGAAGAAGTTAATTCCTTTTACAGATAGCTCAATATACCAGAAGTCAGAGCATGCAGCCACAAGATGTGTTGAATCTTAAGTAAGGTGTTTGAGCTCCAAGTTTTACTGACCAGAGTAAAGGTAGTGTAAGCACATTTATAGGACACAATACATGTGCAAGCCTCTCTTTGATTGGTTTAATTTAATGTGTGAATATTTTGATTTCAGTCATAATGAAAAATAAAACACTTCTTTTCATGCTTATAAACTCTCTTTCTCTTTTTTTCCTCTCACCCTACTTTGATAGACGCGGGAGGAGTGGCAGGGTGTGTTTCTTATCGCCTCGCTTGTTCATTATGGAGGTGTTATATTCTATGGTGTGTATATTACACTCATTCTTCCATAAGCAGAGCATTAGGGTGTTCAAGTATGCACAAATATTTGCATTGTTTTTCATGCAATTGTCTGTAAATTGGGTTAGCAATGCAATATGCATAAACTCTGTAACTTACAGACTGATCTTGTCGGTCTCTGTGCTGCAGGCCTCTTTGCATCTGGAGAGAAGCAAGCTTGGGCAGAGCCGGAGCAGCTGAGTGATGAGAAATGCGGCATCCTGGATGAGGATGAGCTTGCAAATGAGACAGAGGAGCTGTATCGCACAAGTGGCGGAGGAGGCTACGGAGCCATGAACCAGGGAGCCGATCCCAACGGAGGCATGGGAGGAGGAGGCTGGGTCTCAGACTGGGACAAAACTGAGGAGTATGTCCAACCAGCCGGAACCAATAATTACCTTTATGGAGGTGAGGGGGACCGAGAGTTAACATAAAACCAGCATATCCTCTACACATAGCCTTTAGTGAGGCAGAAACAGTACACCAACAGCATGGAGTTTCACCTGAAGGCATGAAGAACTTCAAAAGTGCGGATTTAAGTGCGGGAGGGGACAATTTTCAGCAAGTCTGACTGTATTATCACAACTGAACTGAATTCAAAGAGACTCTAGAGTGAAGGTGAAGACATTAGTAAATGTAAAATGTGTGTTTGTGTATGATTGCAATTGTGTACCTTGTGTGACAGACAATCTAAGTAAGAGTGTTTTAGGACTCATCAGCCTCCCTGCAATCTCTCTTGGAGGAGGGCTGTGTTTTAGGCCTAGTGTGGCTTTCTCTGATCTTTATTCATTGTAATAATTGTAGACATTTCTATATTATCTGACATGTTTTGGATTTCATTTGTATACCTCTCACTTATAGTTCAATCATTCAAAATTACAAATCTTTAGGCGTACATTGGTCACAAGTGCATTTCTGTTGTTGGGTAAAAAACCTATTGAGTTTGATTAATTGGTTTTAAAAAAGTTTCATAAATGGTTGTAGAATGTCCACACATCAGAGTGCGCGCCTCCACTGAAGTTAAAATGGGAAGTCACCAGCTACAAGGTTTTCACACAATTTTATGAAAGCTTTTTTTTTCCTAAAAACAATGTTAAGTTTTGTCCTTAATGTGCACACTTTTAAGAAAAAGCATGTTACTTGTGCCAATACAACAAAATATCTTGCTCTGTAGTATTGGTTTACTCATCCACTGAGAAAGTAATTGATCACCTGCAAATATTACTGTACACAGCTTTCTGTGGAGTCAAAATAGCCCATAATGACATTTTTAGATGTAGCATTTTGATTTCCTCATGCAATGAAAAAATGTTTTATGTACTAGGCCTGTAACCTGTCTGCCTGCTGGCAAACTGGGGAATAAAAATGCCTCGTATAGAACTAGAAGGAATGTCTTTTTGCAGGGTAATAACAATCCCTTATCAAATTAGAGCCACTTATATTTCTATCAGGTCTCTTTGAGACTGTTTTCCTCAAAATCCAATGTCTGAATTTTGTTCAGTATGCTTTACATGCAATATATGCTTTACTAATGTTATTCTATCATGTTACTCTTGTGTTCAGGCAATTCATGCTGTTCAACATCAAGACAAACACTTTGCTGTCACCATATAACCTAAGAACCCCAACACAAAAAAACACGGAGCCGAGGCAAAATGTCAAAATGAAAAACTGTGCAAATAAAATGAGAATGTTAGTCCTGTAGAGCCATCACTTAGATCTCAGTCAACCTTGTTTAAAGGTGGACCTTCATTACCCTTCGCTTTATTTTACAGTGCAGCAAGCTGAAGATATGTTAAATCATCAGTAAACTAAAGACTAATTACAAATAAAAGGCTGATAATGGACAACAAAACAATGACATTTCACTGTACATGAACAATTTGTTTTATTTTTGTTAGTAGATGTTGTAATGTATCTAGCTAGCCCCAAAATGAAGGTTTAAGATTTAAAAATATCCCTGTGTTAGATTATGGAATGGTATCACTTTGGGTGATACTGTTTCCCTGAGTGGAGTTCACTGATAGATTAAATATTAAATGTTAGGGTTTGTACTGTCATTTTTCATTAATTTATTGTTAAATGTTTTGTTCTGGATTGTAAACTCAAACTGTGTATGTAAAAATCATGTGGAAAATATTGTATAATAAAACCTAGAGGTGATAACTCCTGTACAATAACTATAGATATAATTGGCAGTTAATGCTTATGCTTTACTCCCATTTTTATGTTTTAATGTTTGGTATTAAGTGGTGCATAAACTATCTTGCTAAAAAAAATTGATGATTACAGCTGAGAATTGTTTTAATCAGCTTTATTATTATTATTTTTACAGCCCCTGTTTTGTCTTGTTAGAGCCAACTCTCCTCTGCTCCATGTCTGATTCAGGCACTAATAATGTAGGTCTTTAAACCTTTGGATATGGTGGTTTCATGTTACCCATAATGCTGTACTCCTCTCTAGACAGCATATTGATCACTGAACTAAAGTATAAGAGCATGAAAATGAGGAAGAAAAATAGATTTAATGGCACCAGAGTAAGGGACTCACCAGTTTTCCTCAGCCAGTTAAAAGCATTGAGGGATTCACCCTCACTGTCGTGCTCTGGTCTCTAAATCAATGGGATTATCCTGCATCCATCTGCCAGTGAGAGAAATAGTAGTTACCTGGCTGTAACTCCAGTTCTATGAGTAAGTGTGTAACAGACTTCGCTATTGGTTTACCCCAGCGAGGCTCTGCCTCGACACCCTGAGATAGATCTTTGCTCTCACTGCTCATTCATGAGGTAGAAACACTATAAAGCACCAGCGCACCCACTGTTCATCTCCTTTTTGAACTCAGAAACTGGAATAGAACAGGGGCCAGCTGGGCCTGTAGTTACTACACACATACTTGTAGAACTGTAGTTACATTTAGGTAACTACTATTTATATTCCAGGCTGTGTCCTGAACCTGTGGAGCATCATTAGCTGCAGGGGAGGAAAAGTGCAAAGCACTGTGGGCTGCACTGTGTGGACGAACGCATCCACTCCCAGAGGGAGGATTGAGGGCAAAGCCTCGATGGGATAAACCAATTGCGAAGCCCGTTAGAGGGCGTTGCATGTGCGAAATAGAACAAGTGAAGGGGAGGGAGAAATATTCATCGCCAATAATTCTGTAGTAAAACATTCCTTGCAATTTGTTTGTACTTGCATCATGTTGCAAGATGTGCAGAGGCAAATGACACAGCAAAGAAAGGGACAGAAGAGAGCAGGAAGAATTGGGGGAATGAGAGCAATAGTGTGATTAGAGCAAACTGTCAATTCAATGGGCCAACAGTAGCTTTCTATATTGAATTTAATATCGGGCAGTCAACCATTGCTGGGATGAGGCTTCCTCTGTGGCCACAGCTGCACATAACTTTTTTATAAATTCTGCATTGAAAAGGTATATTCTGGACATTTTAATATATTATAGTTATTCGATTAATATGTTGTTTTTATAGATGTATTTCCACTATACAGCCTAATATACAGTATCTTACAATTTACAAAGTTTTGGCATTCCTTGATGGTCTACATTAAGTGCTGTTTCAGGGGTGTTGCCTCCCTATTGAAAATACTAAAATAACTCTTGTTTTACCTAAAAAAAAAAAAAAAAATAGAGTAAAGATGCTGAATCACCATTTATTTTCTGCTATCAGCAAGTTGACATGTTCCACTAAAACTCATTGCCTTCAGATTGTTATTCAGGCCATATACAGTGAACAGTACTGTCAATTAGCTAGGTAGCTTAGGATTTCATAACAATAACGTTACCAATAATATCAAATTGGTTCAAATATTACACAACCTCAATTGTCTAATATTTAAGCAGTTCAAACAATAACTGTAACAATAACATAAAACTCACCTTTGTGTGGCCTGTCAAAGTATGTTTTTCATTGTTTAGCTAACGTTACTCATAACTCCATACAAAACTAGTTCTTGTCTGTTTAAGATGAGTCTCTGCCCTCGGTTACATTTCTGCGGTAAACATGTCCATACTGGCTCTCCTCTTGTTATGGATTTCTTCTCTGAGTGGCCGCAGAACACCTTCAGCCATCAGATAAACTCCTGGGTTTAAAATGTGGACACATTAGAGGCTGACTGGCAGACAGTGAGGTGATAAGGGCCATGGCTAAAAGCCCGCTAGCAAACAAGACTACAAACAACCCATAGTAAAAGCCTACAGCACTCTTCAAGTAAGGACAGGCTCACTTTGAAACAAGAGACACTATACATGCTCCATTAAAAGGTACGTAGCCTTGACTATAACACCACATGCCTTTTCAAACTTCATTTCCAGAAAAAATAGTTGTAGCTGGCAGTCTGGTTGTATATTGGCAGTGCCATATAAACTACTATGTAGCCTACTTCCCATTAGAAAAAGGCCATCCACTAAATTGTATGTATAAAGTTTTCTAAACTGCAAACCAACACCTGTTTTATGGCGGAGAGCACTGCTTTACATTTTGAACATGCTGCCCTCAATGTTGCCTTATATGTCTCATTTCAGAGTTTCATAAGAGAGGAAGTATCTCTTGTATGCAAAAGTACAATGTTAAAAGAGGGTCCAGTCCATTTATTATGTATGGAAAATAAGTGATGGGTAGGTTTCTGTTCATGACTAACAATATTCAATATATAAATTGAACTGGCCTGGTTTTGTTTCTGAACTGAGTGCATTGGTTGTTGTCTTGACCTAAGCTACCTTTCTAAATATTGCCAAAAGACCAGCTTTGTCGAAAAGTTTGACCTTTTATTTTCTCCTCTGCTCCACAAAGAGAGATTACACCTGGGTTGTATGTGTAATGAATTCTGATACTAAAACCTTCATTGGCATTAACTGGTTAAAAATGAAAGAGGTTCATCGCGTCTAAACATACATTCTGTGATTAAGTGATTGTACTAATGAAATAAAGAACAACAACCAAATTTTATCAACATTTATTTCAGCACATACAATACAACAGGAATGACTCCCTGAAGGTACTGCCTTTACACTGCAAATTAAGCTGATATCTGATAGCATGCGCACTGGAATATAAAGTGCTTTTACATTTGAATGCAAAAGCAGAATCTTTAAAAATATTATGCCATTTCTTATGTGCACAAATAATAGAACACTGCAAAAAGCGTTTGTAATACATTTTAAGACACAAATCTAATCATGAGACTATTCTCCAACTCTGTGCAAATGACTATATGACTTTACAAGTAAACATAAGCAAATTCGTTTTTCTTGCTGGAAAAAAAAGTGAATTTGCTCACTCTTTTCCCATCACTGAAAGCAGATTTTGATAAGTTTGATCAAGCACTCAATTTACTGTAATGCTGTTAGTGGGAGTATATGTATGATGAGTATCAGGGTTGGAAAAGTTGACAGCTTCAGAGCTGAACAGTTGGTCAAATGACTAAAGATCAACTAACATATAGTACCAGTTGTTCCCCTTATGGCCTCACTGAATGTAAGGCATTGTTTACTTTCCACATTGAATACATTTGTTGTTTTTGTTTCACTGTTGGTGTCAAAAAATAAATACCTTTCTGTTCTGGTAACCTGCAATTTACATTTTGCAGAATATTCCATATAATTAACATGATTAATATAATTAATAAGTAATGGAAACAATTGTTAGTTGCTGTGCTATGCAACATACAGAATCCTCTTGTGTTATTTGATAATTTTGCTCTTTTCTTAACTTGACTTTTGTTAAGTTACTTACATTTCCCATACAGCACTACCAACTTTTGTCTAATCATAGAATTTGAACTTCAGGATTGTGACCAAGACATCACCTGACTTTGCTGGTTTGTGGGAAATGTTTTTTTTTTCTCCAGTATAAGAGCTTCTGAGACCTATCTTTTCTCTCATGGCTCAGTCTTTTGCTCCTCTGCCTTTGCTTACTTCTTTTCCTCCACTATTTCACTATTCTTTGTCTTTGTCCTTCCCTACTGCTTCATGTCCTCCCTCTCCTCCACCTGCGCCCTCTATCCCCAGGGTGTGGTATACCCCCTCCTTCATTCCCTCTTTCTTCAGTGCTTCGTATCCCCCTGTTCCTCCTGCTGCCTCCTCCATCCCCAGGGTGTGGTATACCCCCTCTTTCATTCCCTCTTTCTTCAGTGCTTCATATCCCCCTGTTCCTCCTGCTGCCCCCTCCATCCCCAGGGTGTGGTACACCCCTTCTTTCATTTCCTCTTTCTTCAGTGGTTGGTATTCACCCTCTTTCTTCTCTCTGCCTGGTGCTTCTGGGTGGAGGGTGTCGTACTCGCCCTCCCTTTTGGCCCCATGTGGCTGCTGCAGCGTCTCATATTTGTCATCACCTCGTGTCCTCAGTGCCACATCCTCGTAAATTGGTCCTAAAAAAAAGAGGTGTTATGTGATGCCTTCAGTGTGCTTACAAAAAGTGGAAAACAAGTAGTAGTCACTCACCTGTGTTATTTCTCTTCTTATACCATATATAAAAAACTACAACTACAGCTAGAATCACCAGCACGATGACCACAGCTAATAGAATGGATTTGATCGGAGGATGATCTGAAACAGAGAACCCACATAAGTACCATATCATGACTGTATGAAATCCCTGTGGATGTGACCCTTTGATAGAATTCCCATTTAGCAGCATAATGTCAGTATAAAAGAGGACTGGCCGTCAGCAGGTTGATGTATGAAACTGAAGTCGCATTGGTTAAAAAACTTATCTTAAGGGGTACTCCAGTGATTTAATATTCCACAAAGTTCACAAGAGTGGCATTATAAAAGAATGGTCAAAATCGATGCAGCAGATGCAGAAATATCCTGACTTTTAGTCCCTGGTATGGGTGATCCAAAAACACTGGATCCTACAGTTCCCAAATTCCCATAATCCAATGTCATTTGTTAGACCCTCCCTTCCTGGTAAATGCCCAGGTCTTTCATACTCCACATTCACCTGTTTGTAAGAAATTGTGACTCAAACAGTGAGTCAAGGTTTTTGTTAAGAATTTAAAGTCTCCAAGCCGAAGGTGAGATAATCCTGACAACATCATCAGGGTTATTTTTTCAGACTTTGAAAGCTCCCTCCCAGAGGCACAAAAGACATTATACAACTGTACACAGGCTGTGTTGTACTCATGACGAGTTAACTAATCTTAATGTATAGTAATATGTCAAGGGAAACAATGTCATTAGAAAACAAAAGCAGGAACTCACAAACGTGGCCGTTGCTGAGAAAAGACCTCTTGTTTTTCCACACAGCTCGACATGCATAAGTACCACTCGTTGTTGGCATCATGGATCCTTGGTCGGAAGTCATACGTGACCATGACTCACCATCATTATTCTTGTAGTACCAACGATAGGAGTCAGGGCTGGCACAAAGTGGACAAAAACACCACAAGCCCATGTTTTCAGAGACAACGGCCTTCATAGGAGGTGCTGAAAAAGGACAAACGAGGAGACAGACTTTAAAAGACGTCTACTGGAGAAAAGAATGTATGTGTAAAGCATACAGTATCACACAAATGAGGGAAACTTCATTCAGTACACCAGCTGTCATTGCAGTCAAAGAGTGTTGATTGGATATGTATACCTTGGACAAATATATCTTGATTGTCAGAGACCACTTGGTATGCGGGCCCTCTAGTGCGGGCCCTGTATGTGTAGGTGGCATTACACCTATATCTTCCTTTTGTAGATTCTGTCACGCCACTGATTGTGTAGGTAGTATTGGGGCTGTTCCGAAAGATTGCATCGTCTTTGTAGAAAACAGTGCGGCTAATTTTATCTGTGCCCCAGACAAAGCACCTCAGTGTCAGACTCCCCCCAACTACAGCAGGCAGAGGATCCATTTCCAGCATTACGTCCTTCTCTGAAAGAAGAAGATGAAGATTGGATTAGTTTCACCCCACTAATTTATATGGTGGCCAAAACATGACTCCACATGAATGCTAATGTTGCTCCGTAACTACTAGATGTGTAAATATGCAACTGTTTGCTAACAGGTTTGCCATATCAACTTAAAAGGTGATGTCAATGATGTGTTCACAAGTTGTTTCTACTGTCCAAAAGTGGCCAAAAAAGTTATTGCAGGTTTAAATAATGGTATTTTATTTTCAGTGTTGTGGCAAAGTGGCTGTCTTGGGCCAATGAAAGCTGCTGTTACTGCCGTGTGGCTTAGACCACCTTTCAATTTTAGCGTAGCACATTGGCTGCATGTCTTTAAATTTAAATTAGCTGTCAAACAGAAACATGAAATAAAATAGAAGATGAATGAATTTTATGACAGAATACAGTATCAAGACGCTCAAGTAAATGGAATGAATATGTAAGATTAAAAAGCTTTAAAATCATATTTTGAAATAGTATGTAATGGTGTATGTCTTTAGCCACAGACACGTTACAGTATAACAGAGCATTAAAACAACAGTAGGCCTACCTGATGTCCTGATTGTGATTTCGTTACTTCTGCGTTCTTTAGTTTGATCAGTACACCAGAAAATGGTCTCGGGGACATTCAGGCTTTTGGGTTGAAAGGCCAGACTCACACTGTCGTTGTTCAACCTTAACCTAATCATGTTCGTGTTCTCTCCCCTATAGACCCAGCACTTCCACCCCTGCAGACCATCCTCATTTTCAAGCTCCAGGACAACTGCACTTCCAGTCCGCATCACTGGGAGGCCTGACTTGATGATGAGTGAAGCACTGGGAATGTAGTCTGAATGGTAAATAAATACATCATACCATTATTTGTGTGGATAGTTTATCTCCCTTTACATCTGTGGGAGTTTGAGCTCTAATACTTATGTTCAAGTGGTATATTTACCCAGGACGTCAATGTCGAAACGGTCACTCTTTTGCCCATTGCTCTCACATTCATAAGAGCCTGAGTCCTTGGAATCAGCAGCTGCTATCTTCCAGGTTTTGTTCTTCTGCATTTCTGTGCCGTTGACGTACCATTTCACTGTGTTCTCACTCGTGATGTTGTCGCAGCTCAAATAAAATATGTCCCCAGAGAAGATCTGCGTGAGTGTGGGTGACATAGAAACTAAGGAGGCAGGAGACAAAGGAAAAGAAGACATACAGTAAAGTATTTGCGTAGGCATTCTGACACCTGGCACAGTTGATGTCATTACAAGAAACTACAAAGGGCTGTTGCACATGGTTGTTGCTGCCACCTATTGACATTTCACACCTGTGAGAAGTAATAGAGGAAAGATGGTGGTTTGACACCCTTTGCACATGTGTGAAAACTGATTACCTTTTGGCTTTTGCTGACATCTTGCCAGGAGCACGAACACTGTAACAAAATTCAACCGTTTTATTATTTTTTTTGGCAACCTCTTCAAATATGTTACTTGTGACTCAAACAGGGTGTCCAGAGTAGTGATGTTTTTTCCTACAGATTTTCAGTTAATGAAGTAAATGAAGTTGCTCTTTTATTTGTCTATCACTGCTCATGGAAGCTACACAGTTGTTTTTATTCAACCTGAAGTGATATTTAGTAAAAAAAAAAAAAATTAAATTGACAGTATAATTAAATTACATTACTGTCATTTAATGGTTTTGTCCAAAGCAACTTAATAAGTGATGCGACACGTATGATTAACTGGTACAAAATATATTCTACAGCTTTTAACATTTGGCTCAATGATATAATAATAAAGGATACTGAGAATATACGTAAAGTGATCTTTCTTTCCTCATAAAAATGATTGATTTAAAATAAATAACTAAACATCATATCTTGTGTGTATGCAATTTAATACTTTTATGACTTTGCTAGAAACAATGTACATATGTGAGTATCACATAGAAAGTGCAATATCAGATACATATCTGAACCTTTCCTTAGCATTTATCAATCATTCAATATAATTTTCTGCACAAAATGTTTAGCAAATGTGTAAAAGGTAATTTATTTATTTTTACAAAAAGTAGAATAAACTCAAATGTTGAGGAACATTTTATACACACTATCCAACATTTACAAAAATGTAGAAAACATTTTGAGACATTTGTTAAATGTTTGGGTACAGTTTGTTTTTCAGCATGGATTTATGTTGTTCAGAGGTAATGAATTTGTATAATTTCAGCTCCGCCTGTTTGTTTGCATGCCTGTGTGTACGTTTGTGATGTACGAATTTAAACAAAATGTCCGCAGAGACTATTTCAACACCATTACATGTAAAAAAAAAAAATTCAATTTGGATATTACATTCAGAATTTTTCTTATACTGATGCAATGCATAATTCATTTTTGAAAATTAATACAATTTTGAATTAACCTTAACATGATGACTTAACTGTCGGGTTAGTGCAAGCCTCCAGGGAATTAATGTAAATGTCAATACAGTATCCTCAGTATAAAAGAATATAAAAGCCAATGTCTGCATGTATGTGCATCTGTGTAAGTGTGTACATAATCAGCTTTGAATTGTTCAGCTATATAGTTAATTGCAATTTGTGCTTTAGTTTGTAATTCATTAAAATTACATCTTCCAGCTAATGTTGACTGGCACAATCACGCAGCCTCTTGAAAACATTCAGCTTAATGCACAAAAGTTTTGAGTTGGGATGATAATGTTAAGCCAAAATTACAAATACATTGCATTTAAAATTCTGAGTGTCAAACATGACAAAATTATTTTTCAGATGCATATTTCTATTATTTAAGATAAATATATTTATATTATCTCAGCTTTAAATCAAAATGTATTCATTTTCTGATTTTGTTTGAACCTTTATTTATCCTGTGTAGGGATCATGAAAATTGGCCTTTCAGCAAACGCCCTGTTCCTCTCTCACTGATCTTTGTTGAGTGCTTGCCACTGAGGGTTAAGTGCCTTGCTAAAGGGCACCTCAGTGTTTTTTATGTAAGCAAATCTTTTACATATTTGTTAAAGATTAAATGCAATTCATTACAGAAAATTCTGCTAAATGTAAGAAAATACAAGTATGTTTTAGCAATATTGGAAGTGGCACTTAATTGCATATTTGATGAACTGTCTCTATCACCAAGATCAGCAGCTGCGGTGACTCCACCCCTTAGTTGCTGTGTCACATACACCTTCATACACTACAAAATGTGAAATGTGATGATATATTACATAAATACACAAAACGTCTGTGTAAAAACACTATACAACCTCACTGAATTCCAACTGAAAAGCATGACATAACTGTAATAATACTAACATGAAAACCGTAAAACCCTAAACCACCTTTAACCCCAGAAATCCTGGTTCGTGTTTCATTGGATCCTTCTTACCTGCCAGGAGCAGCAGCTGTTTTCCTCCTCTCATCGCCATGCCAGAGTAACACAGAAAAGAGAAACAACACCAATGACTTAGGCGCTGCAAAGTGACCGGATACTGACTGGCTGTTTCAAGTATTCGGTCATGTTGAGGAAGTTAGAATTGGGGGGGAGCCAAACACAGAAGTGTTGCAAGAGGAAAACATTAAGATAGATTTTCTTAGCCCATACTTCCCCTCTGCACCAAAACACGTCTTCACAGAATTTAAATAGTACATTTCAAATTGTGACAGAACAAGGAAGAGAGCAACTAGAGAACTTTCCATAGGAAATACTTTACACAATATTATTGCATACTGAGACAAAAGCATACATGCTCATTATTAAAAAGAGACAAAGATGACAGAGTGAAGTAAGTACAAAGGAGAAACTGGAAGTAGATGCTTGGGAAAGCTTTGAGATGAATAACTTTTTTACGGCCTCCTGTAAACCTTTACAGAGGGCAGTTGATACATTCTTTATAACAATTATGAATGGAAATACATACAAATGCACTAACGGAGGTGGTGTGACAAACTACAGTATAAAGGTTAACAGAAAAGCAGTGAAAAGGAGGATTACTTAACATAACCTACTTAACAAACCCATTACTACCAAAGACCAACCAATGGCCAAATCAAAGGTCTATACTAAGAGAACCCAAGTTAAACAGGTGACAAGCAAGAGACTAAAATTAGACTAAAAGCAAGCCCACTTTTGTATGTGAAGCAAAAGTTCAGCTCACTCAGTAAAACAAGGCTGGTACGGAAGCTCTAGAGCTCGCATGAAACAGAAAAAAACAAGCAAGAGAAGCAGTTACTTGCTGCAACTCAATTTAGGGCCTGAATCATTTGAATAATAATAATAATAATAATAATAATAATAAATAATTTGGAAGATGAAGCAAATCCTTCAAAATTGAAGCTGAAACTCATAATCCTTTTACAAGAGCCCGTCTAGCATCACAGAGATCAAAACTAGTAAAACTTTGATTTTAATTAATTTACATTCTGCAATTTATATATTTTGTCCAGTTCATGTGACTGATTCCCAACTGAATTCAAATATCTGGTAATATGATGAGATCAGATACATCTGATGCATCCTTGCTGCAAACAATACACCAGCTACATTTTTAGGAGCATTTGGAGAAGCCTTTGGTAGCCTTGTTAGGTACAATACTTATGCAATATGCAATGTACAGAATTTAGCAATTTCTTAAAATATTATTGCCTCTGAGAAAGGTCTTACAATAGCCTTTTCTGGTGTTTTCATGAGACCAATGGTTCTAATCTAGCAGTTAGACTGTTAAACTGACCCTCTGGTTGTTATGTGGTTTCTGAGTAAAACATTTCTGAGAAATGAAGAAGAAACTGTCACGTCTGTTTCTCAGGTCAAACGGTTAAGCCCTTACAAAGACTGAAAGCAGAAACCGAACGAACAGTGTTGAGTCGTTGGTGGCCACTGACGCCACAAACAGAAGGAGAGGCTCTGAGGTTAAAAGAAGGGAACAAAATATAGTTTTGTTTTAAAATGATGTGACAATTATCAATCAACATCACTATTAATTAATTAATACACAGATAAAATGTAATGTTGTGAAGTTGTCTCAGATAGTTACATTGCACTTGTAATGAGTTGTTATGTGCAAGTCATTTAAGGACACTGTGGGTTTTAGGTGTTAAATGAGATACTGCTGAAATGATGAAGACTGAAGAAAAAAACACAGACATAAAACTGAAGGCTGGTCAGCAGCTTCTGCTTTTCTGCAATAGTGTGTGAAAGAAGAAGTAATTTTTTAATAGATGGATCCTCTCCTGCACCTAAACAATATTGCACACAAGCTAAGTGACTGTAAAAGCACCAAAGGATTGAAGTGTTCTCCTGTCAGTACACTGTGTGCAGATGTCTCTGTCTCAAAGCTGATCTGCTGAAAAGGCACTAAGAGATACATGACATGACAAAACAAAATGCATTGCATCTGTTTCTATATATAACTAACTCAGGAAAGATCAACCCACAGTACGATGTTGAAACACACATCTTGGGAACTACTTTCTTAGAACTATTTTTTTAAAAGGTAAATAGAAAATAGTGAATGCGGACACATTTGTGAAATGTAAAACAAAAAAACAAAACAAAAAATTTCTCAACATTCTGAGAACTGTGTTTTATTGCTCATTCATTTGAAAAAGTGTCTCTGTTTCAGTTACTTGTATTGGCCACCAGAGTCCAGCACTGCAACAGTTTTCCTTGGGAAAATAATGCATAAATGAGGCCTTACAGCAGGTTTGAGCCCATATTTCACTGTCTCTACAGTGAGCAGATATAAGTGTCTTCAGGGCTGTGAATTTGCAAAGCAGTCTTAGTCTGTGAGTGCAGCAGTCACAAGTAGTGGATCTCAAAATGTAATTGTATTGTTTGAGTAATATTAATATAAATTTGGTTGACGATTCTAAGTTTCTCAAAGTACTCCCACTGAAAATGTGCAGATCATTTTATGTTTCAAGCCAGTGATTTAAAGCAATACTTACTCTGTGCTTCACAGCTTCGATTTTATAAATCAATAACTTTTCTCTCATTCTGCCCTCTACTCCTGTCTCTTCTTCTGCTTTTGTTTTCCTTTTCAATCTGAAAATCTTTCAATCTTCACCCAGAGCAAAGTAACTGCACTCACGAAAACACACAGAAATGAAAAGCAAAAAATAAAAACCTAGCCAGCACATTGTTACTACTGTATGATCCATCTGCCCGTGACCCACTTTTCTCTCCTTGCCTTTGGCATGGGAGGCATTAACGCAGAAAGCAGGAGGAAAGCTAGTTTCTCAGAATAAGGACATTGGGCAGCAACGGCATTGGAAGCACCAAGGTAGGATGAAAGTGTGGTGAATATACACCATGGAGTGGTGCACCATTAAAGGAGAGCACCCACTAGAACTCTTATCAAGGGTTGCAATGCAGGTGTCATGTCGCCCTTAAGAGGCCGGATTTGGCAGGATTCATCTACATCTTTTATTAACAGAGTGTATTATTGTGCGCATTAATGTATTTCAACCACACTCGCCTTCCTCTGTCCTCCATCCTTCTCTTTGATGGGCTCTAAAAGCAAGCATAAAGCAAGCATAAGGACAGTTTTTCACTCAAACACTCCAACTGCATAAATGAAATTCACTAAAACAGAACTATTATAGAAACTTACTTGGAATCGTCGGGGGTGGGGGTGGAAGTACATGCAACAAACTTCCTCAAATCGAATTGAGGACATTGTGGCACTTGTCTTTGCAGCAGGTGTCATAACCAGTTTACCATGTGAGAGCAACATGTGCCATGTGTAGATCTCACACCTTTACCCAGTGGGACACAGATAATGATGCAGTCACTCCTTGAGCCTGTCATAAACCATGTGCATCACCAGGATTCATCAGAACTGGACTGGCAGTATTTTAGGGCATTTTAATGTTGAACAGAAAAACACTTTGCAAAGATTGTCCGGAAGTGGTGCCGTTATCCCCATTTGAGTGAGTATCGCGTCTTGCCTCACTCAACGACAGAGTGAGGTTGTCGTGAACATCTATATGCACTTTTGCCTTCACACATGGTTGGACGACATGTCGAAAGAACTAGCACATTTCAAGCATACCCCACCCTTTAGATAACACTTTAGATTTTAGTACAAGGAAGTAATGAAAGGCCTGGTCACATTTGATTGTAGCGCTCCCTTCGGGTCAATCAGTGTATGTTTTTAAAGGGGCAGTTAATGAATAGCTCTAAAAAAGTAGGGTGAGGTATGTGGAAGTTCCAGAGTAACCACAGCATTGTTTCTGTTGCTGTTGAGTCTTTCTAATGTAATTTTTCATTGCAATGAGCATAACAAACAAAATGCTATTCAGCTCCACTGCACTGGGATTTGGGCAGAAGTCCCAGCAGCAAGTATCTCAAAACCTCACCAGATAAAACCAAAAATGTCTGTATGGCAAGATACCCCAAGGAGTAACTGCAGAAATCTTTTTCTGTGTGTGTGTGTGTGTGTGTGTGTGTGTGTGTGTGTGTGTGTGTGTGTGTGTGTGTGTGTGTGTGTGTGTGTGTGTGTGTGTGTGTGTGTGTGATTTAGGTAATTAGACCCTTTAAATGAAAATAGTGCATCATTCCTCCAAGTTTGTTCAAAGTCAGACCAGTGGTCAGTCACTTTCTTGACAGATTCATGAACATTGCACAAACTACTCCCTAACATGTAGCTGCTACATCTGTCGCTACCTTTTATTTCTACTTACCGCATAGGTAAAGAGACTTTTTATGAATGGAAAAAAAAGTCCAAACCGTTTTTCTTTATTTTTATGATGACAAAAGACAAAAGACAAAAGGGGGGAACAGTGAGGTGGCCTGAATCCATTTACTTACTGTGTAAGATGGGGGAAAGATGAAGGGGAGGGAATAATATCAGGGGACGAGTGTAGGTGCGTTTGATTGATAGAGTGACTGAAATAATCAGCGAGAGAGGGAGAGAGAGAGAGAGAGGGAGGAGAGTTTGGGATGTGGTGGAACAATGAGAGACAAAAAGACAGAGAGTGAGAGAGAGTAATGCAGAATAATGGGGATAACTGAATAGAAGAGCACTTTGGTGCGAAAAAGCAGAAAGAGCAACTGACAGATAGAGGGTGAAGAGTCAGTACACAGTGGACATACAAAGAGAGGAAGGAGAACGAAGGAGAGAGATCAATCTAGCAGCTGAAGTAAGAGAGAGAGAGAGAGAGTACGCCACGCTGGAGAGAGAGCGCATGAATGTGTGAGTAAGAGAGGGAGAGGGAGAGAGAGAAACAGCTATACTGGGGCATAGAGCAGGTGAAAGTGTGTGCGTGTGAATGAAAAAGAGAAAGAGAGGCTGCACAATACAGTGGCTCGGGCTGGCTCACACCGATGCACATTTAAAGACCAGAAGGCATGAAAATGTGATTTTGAAAGAAAAAGAGCAAATCACTTTTTCTTATTTTTTTTCTCATCTATACTTTATCAACTGGATCTTTCTCTCATTTTCTAATCCCGGTCCCGTTTTTTACTCTCTTTGTGGTTTATCAAGGAGGTCACTGCGGATAAAAACGAGGAGCAACACAGCCTGAACTGCAGACTAAAAGGTATTTACTTTTTTGTGTTCATTTATACTCTGTATATATTTTTGGTGGGAATTAACCTGAATAAGAACGACTGCTGTGTGGATCTCACAATCAAAAGTAATGTGAAGTGTTCATAATGCAAAAAATTATAGAATGATGGTGATGATAGAAATCCCTGTGCGTGTGTGTGTGTGTGTGTGTGTGTGTGTGTGTGTGTGTGTGTGTGTGTGTGTGTGTGTGTGTGTGTGTGTGTGTGTGTGTGTGAACTATGAACTGAATATAAAGGAGAGTGGAATAAGAAGTATTGGGCACTCAAAGAAAGAAGACATTATCTTTAGCAGCAAGGTGTGTGAGGGTTAAAGTCACAGCGCTTTACAAAAAGAAGTGGGTGCTGTGGCAGAGAGTGGAGGGTACACGTCCTCTGAGGTCTGATACCCATGTTTTCTGGAGGTGGGGAGGAAGAGCAAAGTGGGACAGAGGAAGAGAGCTCAATGAAAACTCTATAGTAATTGCACATATCATCCCAGAACAGCTTTAAGACTGGTTAGTGAGAGCGGACCGCTCCGCTGTAGTGCATATAAGCTTTATTAGCTATGGTATGCAGCATAAGGGAGCTATAAGGAGGGTTATGTAGATTTGTTTGCTTGTAGTTAATGCGAATCATGGAAGTTAAATTACAAAAAGACACATTAAGGTGTCATCCTAACTAAAAGGATTGCTGCCAGACATTTTCTACTGCACACAGTGGGCAGTGATGGTGGAAAAGTTAATTTCTCTAAATGAGGATCTCATGCTGAAGCCAGCTTTATAACCATAATTGAATCCCTTGTGATTAGTTAAGACCCTGTTTCATGTATATTACTCCATGTTCATTATGAATCATTATTGTACATTGCAGTATTTCACTCCCCCACAGCTACAAAGTAGGTTATGACCTGTTGTATTACAGTCATACATACATAGAAGAAATGGAGGAATAATTGATGTAGGTAACATGAGCTAGAAATCAGTCTGGGGAGTAGAAAAATATTACACTTGTGCTTATGTAAAGCCTACATTTATGTAATACCTATATTAATACCATCCAGACATTTACAGCATTGTATTGCATTTTACAGAATTAAACGAGAGCTCATCAACACCCACATTTCACACACTTTTTCAGCTGCGACTTGTCAAAATCATTACCTGCTCACAGTATTCATGGTGTCAGCTGGTGGAAAGGTGGAAACCCTCTAAGGACCCCAGAGAACTGATTCACACACACGTGCAGATACACACACACACACACACACACACACACACACACACACACACACACACACACACACACACACACACACATCTAAACGCCATGGTGTGTTCCAGCTCTGTGCACTTACAACCTATAGATACAACATAAATGCCTCCTGAGACCTGCCCCACATGGTGTAATGCACAACAAACAATGCTGGCTTTAAAAGCATATTTTTAAGTGCACCTTGGGGAAGTAATCTGGAAAAGGACGAAAAGAAACTAGGCAATTTAGAGTGGAGTGGGCACACTAAGATTAATGGCTTCCTAACACAGAACAATTGATCATAATGGAACAAAGAAAGCTGGGTGACGTTATCAATCGAGAGTGATTATATGTGTGGGTAATGCCAAAAAAGAATGTGATTATGAAACAGCTGAGTGGAAGATAAAACACACGAAACATACTGAATTGGCCAGAAAGCTTGATGTGTCAGTGGAGATGTGTGTCTCTCTGATTCAGAACATTTCCACCACCACTGCCTACTTATTTCCACTCCACCCTGTCTCATGCTGTTCTTTCCTTCCCTGTCCTGTTCTGTTCTCTCCGATCTCTCCAGGAAGAGCAGGAGTCGATAAATAGGCTGGTCAGTGTAGCAGATGTGACAATGCTATATGGTCCAGTAATTCTCCAGGGTTTTGTATGGAGCGAGTGTAGGACAAAAGACAGGCATGCTTGAGAGAATATTTCTAGTGACAGCTCACTGCTGTGGAGGAAAACAGCTAGGCTCCATGAGCTGCAAGCTACTACTGTATCAATGAAGCAGAAATGCTAAACCCACAACAAAATGTTCCTTAAATCAGTCCCATGGGAGTATTAAACTGGGCTACAGCTGTATGGAGCTCTAAAAAACAAAATATAAGCAAAATCCACACATGTGCCCATTCAAATGCATACACTTGCACACATATTCATTAGCTTTTAATTCAAGGACAAACACTGCAAAATCTGGGCAAAGAAATGCCACAAACCATCTCCAATCTGACACTTAAAGTGACATGATTAAATAATCTTGAGAAGTAATTTTATGTTTAAATAAAAATTATCCTCTAATATGGTTTTTTAATGAACTTCTAATTGTTATTTGTGGAACTGACAGTCTCATTGTTGTGCTCATTAAGATGGAACGCGAAGAAAAGCTGTTTCCCCTGACTCTGCAGGCTTTTCATTATTACATACAGGGAGATTTTCCCCAGGGGAAAGATCTGGAGGATTGCCGTAAGCTGTGAAAACAAAAGCCAGCGAACTGCAACACATCCACCATTATGAAGAACTCAAATAGCTCCGGCTTTACAATTTCTGAGCGCAACTTCAAGTTAATGACTGAAAAATACAGTCACACTCTTCTCGCACAGACGGCTCAGAAAGCAACAACTGGCTTTTAGATGCACTGATTACAGAGACGTTATAACACCACCACCTGTATATACTTGGCAGTTTTTGAAGCAGTACACCAGTTAGAATCTAAAGTATGTAAATCTACCTTATGGCATGAGAACAGGAGTAATATATCACATGATGACAGAGCTATAGCGCAAGCAAGGGGGGTCATACTCCTTTAGGTATAGCATAATGGTCTCACCTCATTAACCTCACTGCTTGCTGAGCAGCCTGTTTCAAGCCAGCAGAGTCAGATGGCCCTTTAGCCAGCGATTTCTGGCTCAGTTTAGGATCGTAACAAGGTAGTGTTGATCTGATTAGAGTCTTTCTACTAAATATCTTGGATAGAAAGTGCACATTTAATACATTTATTGCTTGTTTCGTCTAACATCCAACCTTGGTTTCTATAGAGGTGCTCCCCCAAAACAAGTGATGGTCTCATCTGATACCAAATACTACATGTATTTGAGGGTTTCTTCACATGTTCTCTTGCCCTCTTGGCTCAAGGTTATAAATGTTACTGGTTTAGGATAAAGGTTTATTTAAAAATTCTTTATTTGGAGTATGCAGCAGTATTAGCAGTGTAATAGTCATAAGTATAATGCTGAAGTGCAAAGTAAAGAATGAAGGGTCTTCCTGTCTGTAGAATTAATTTCACCCTATTACATGGTAGGTGGATGAACTGTAATGGGGCCTGACAGGCATCGACAGGGTCCTCACTTTGTCAGCCATGTCTAACAGCATTTATTAGTATCTTGACTTTTGTCTCTCAGTGTTACCTTTATGTCAATGGACGTGCAAGGTAAGTGAAACTGTCACTCGTGGACAGTCTAATTGTGGCTGTTTATCTGCCATAAAATCCACCCTAAAGCCTTCAACCTGCACTCATCTCAGTTTGTCTGACTAGTTTTGTCTGTGGCCTGCTTTCATTGTATTTGAGCCTGGAGGTCTTCGGTCGGGAGCCCTGGGACAAGTATGAACAGTAAAAGATGTACGTGAGAAAGTTACTTGATACCGGGAAAGAAGTGTTTGACCTTGTGTCTGTGCTTCTTTCTTTCTTTTGTTGCTGTGAAACAGAAGGCAACCTGCTGAACATTTGCCTTTGAAGTATCTGTTTTCATGACATTTTAATGCACTTCCTGTCACATCATGTGTAGTGAGTGAAAGGAAAGTTTGTGTTATATGACATTAATTAGAAATCAGGTATTTTACTTTTGGACTTTTGGAAGTTATTAGGTCCTGTGTTGTGCACCCACACATACTAGGGTTATACACTGAGGTTTGGTTTCACTGCTGCTACAGACATGCACATGGACCTGGGATCTGGTGTCATTAATTCATTGCTGAAGGGAACACTATTACTACACAAAGAATAACAAGAACATTGTGTCTAATATATTGGCCCACATGGATTAGCTCATTAACCTGCAATAATAACCTCCAGTAACACATGTGAAATATGAAGTTGTTCTAAGACATTAAGTGTGCTTCATTAATATTATTAAGACTGGAGGTGCAGATGAAATCATGTTCACAAGGTTTAAAATATTATTTTGTGCAGAGGTCCTCAATCTTGGAGTCGGTATCCCACAGGGGGGACACTTGATTTGCAGACGGGGTCGCAGGACATTTGTAAAACAGAAATATTTGATTGATATATTTTATGTAAACTTGACATATATTTATTTTCTATATCAACCATTTAGAGCTTGGAAATATAATACAAAACGATGCTATGCGCAGATTCAAATAACTTTGGGACATGAAAATTTGTTGACCTGAAAATGGGGTTATCGGCCAGAAAAAGTCAAATTTGAGAAACCCTGATTTAGATTTCTGTTGCGTGGTCGGACAAAAAAGCTTTAGCTTCTGTATCAAACAATGTTTACGGGAAGGGGGAAGTCTCAAAAATATCGCAGGGGATGTTCACTCCTAAATCTGTGCTGCATTGAGGTCTCCCAGCCCATCCAGCCAAGTTTAGCCCAAGCGAGGCCCTCAGCGCATGCTCCACCTGACCCAATTATATCCAGTCTGAGGGGAAAGATAGCCCACTTTGAGCTACACGAGACCGCCAGCCAAGCTCGGGCTGACTGGTCTGGCACTGTTGCTTTCTGCTGGACATTTTTCCAGGACAGATGTGTTTGAGTGCTGCTTAAAGAGTCAAGAATGTGTGTGATCACATGGCATGTGTGTGTATGTGCATGCAAATGTGCTTGGAACATCAGGCGAGCGGTGTGTAACCTGTGAAGTAAGCTGTGGCCCCTTTTTCCTAAAAAAAAAAAAAGATCGTCCTTGGTGAAGTGGCGATGGGGAGGATTGAGCTGGAACGCAAATCAAAGGAGCAGGATGTTTATTGTGAAATGGAGAGCTGGGAGTAATTATTTTAATCATCCACTTAATTACTGATTAGCAGGGTTATCATTTTTGTTTGATTAGCATCAGATATGTGACTACAAGACATCTGTTTGTGTTGGAGAGGAGAGTTTCTCCTCCCCGCTGAAGGAAAAGCCAGAATCTTTGGGTGCATAGAGGAATGATCTATTGCTGGTGTTGTTATCTGCCTGTAAAATTAATCAAGGATGGCGTGATTGTCAATTAAGCACTTGCATTTCAGCTGATTTTATCAACTACTGATTTAATTACCGCTTGAAAATGCCAAGACTCGGCATCGCAACAGGAAAGCATACAAATCAATACAATTCCTCAATACATTTTTAATGCTTGTTTTTATGTTTTAGAGAATGTAGACATTGAAACGTAAAGGATTTGTACGAAGTGTTGTCCTTTGAAGTTAACTTTAATGAGTGCTGATGTTATATACAGCAGGGTACCCCACCTTAGTCCTTCCCCCTTACATCAGAGCACCACCCCCAGACCTGATGGCTAATGTTGCACCATACACATAAAACTAATTAGCCCCCCCCCCCAGTTTAGTGACTCATCCCATCCATCCAGTGTTGGAGTGGGCCTAGAGTGTTCTTGACGGTTCCTCGTCACTGGCGGTGTGAAAGAGGCTGAGGGGTGGAGACCCAGTGAAAGAGAGGGATATAGAGGACAGAACTTGGCCGCTCCACTTTTTGCAGGACGTAAAAGTGGGACAATCTGTTCCTTGGATGATTTCCAATTCTACTTTCTGGGGACCGATACACTGAAAATATATCCATACACATGCTCTGTCCTACATAGGGAGAGAGTGAGTGAGTGAGTGAGAGAAAGAGATAGAGATAGAAATTGACAAAAAGAGGAAATATGAGTGTGAGTTGAACTGACTGTCCATAAGGTCTTTACACTATATTGTGCTGGGACTGTGCTTATGAATATTCATGAGACTGGCCAAAAGAAGAGGAGAACCCCCTGCAGCACACAGGCAACACTCTACAGAGCACACATAGATGATGTATGTAGTGACAGTAAGATATTTTGACAAAAGATAATTCATATAATAATTTATAATATAAAATACAGTTAAATAGACACATTAAAATCAATCCAGCAGATCCAACATTATTTTGCATTGTGCATAATTTGCATTGCAGTAAGCTTGAGTTTGACTTATTAGCGAAAACATGCATAATGTTTTGTTTATAAGGAACCCCAAGGACTAAAGCAACCAAATGAGCCCCAAAGTCATTATTCCAACTGTGCTACGCTTTGCAAAAAGCAAGATGTACCGAAAAGATCTCAGAAAAGGCAAAGACGAATAGAGGCGAGAGGTAACAGTGACCTCTCTCTGCAAATCTCTCCATCCATCCATCTTTGCTTTCCAGGTGCTCGAGGAGGGGATCCATCTCTGTCCTCGTTATCATGATTAATCAGTTCCTGATTCTTCATCTTACTTTCACTCCATTTCCTTACTGTCTGTGGACCCACGTCGGCCCAGATCTATCGAAATCCCCTATTTGAGTCTCCACATGGCTTCTGATCATCAGAAGTAAAGCTGCTGGATTGGCTTCCTATGGGCAGGCAGACTCGCCAACTTCTGAAATCGTCAGATGTCCCTCTTTTCTACTGTTACATTGCATGACTGTTTAAACTTTTATCCAAGTTTTGAGTTAGGAGCTCATAAGATCAGGAAAAAAGCAATTGTATGACATCATTGAATTGTGTTGTCTTATACTAATAAAATATTTTTTATACAGCCAGACAGCCAGCTTTTGTACTAAAAATAAACATTAGCAAAATTACATAATATATTGTATGTTATGTGTTATAGGAGAGGTTCACGTTTTTTAAGTCTCTTAAAAGAGTAGTCAGGTGTCCATATGAACATGTTTTCATTCCCCCTCTTCATACTGGCCATTAAGAGATCCCTTCCTTATGCGCTTCCAATATAAGTGATGGGGGACACAATCCACAGTCTTTATTCTGCGTACAAAATACACTTCAAAGTTTTTCTGAAGCTAAAATGAGGCTCAGATCAAGTGAGTTTCTTCCATTACCTTTGTGTGCCAATGTCTTTTTAGTGCAAACTTCCCTCTTTGTGTTACTTCCTCCACTGCAGCTCAACAATAAAACACATTAGAAAACTCTAAACTTGTAAATCCTCAACTACTGTAAAATCCTTTGCATCACACATTTACAGACTGACTATAGCAGATTGCAGCCATATGTCAAGGTTCCAGCCATATAAATAAAACTGTGAGATACAATTGCAACAGCTATGATGGGTATGAGCAAGACATTTGAGTCATAAGCCTTGTCCACCACAAGTGATTGCTTTCAGTCTATATGGCGGCCTGCATTTTCCACAGACCACTGTAGCCTCTCCACAATATTGAAATCAGCCATCACAGCAAAATAATGAACTTCTGGGTTTTGACCTCAGAATATGTGAGAAAAATACAAGACAATAATTAAATAAGCCAATAAGTCATATTGAAAAACAATGCAAGTGAGTGGCTGAAAAAAAAAGAAGAGATTCGGTGTAAAACAGTGAAAAATGAGTTTTCTGCCTCTGACAGAAGATGCAGAAAGACTGTTCTGTCAGGAGAGTGAAATTCATTCCTCTCTTCCACCACCGTTTTCCCAAGAGAAAGAAAAGTCAAGACTAGTTGGCGAGATGATGGCCAGCACAGGGACAGGAGAGCCAAACAGCTGGCAAAAGGAAACTGAATAAGTCTGAGCTATTGTTGTGGCAGAGCGTAGGAGTTGAGTGACATGACGGGGAAGGCAAAGACGAAAACAAGTTGCGACATACATGATGACGGCGGAGAGCGTTTCAGGAGATGTGATTGGAGTTGCCATAGTTAGAATATGGAATCAAATAGTATTTCATTTTACACAAGACTCTATACCTCCTTTCATCCTGTTTTTATCTTTTACGCTACTGTTGATTTTGGCTTAGTTCTCCACTCGCTCTCATCCCTCTTCCAGCCATCGTTGTCCTTTCACCCCCTTTTTTTCTCTCAATCTGATTACTCTGCTTTATGCAAACTACAGCTCTCTCCCTCTTTCTCTCTTGTGTATTCCCCTTTCGCTTTCACTTCCCAATTATTAGGCTCCTGTCTACTCTCAGCATGTCCTTCTAGTTCCGTATCTTGCATAGTGCAGACTCAATGTTGTTCAATATTTGATGAGAATTTGTTCATAAATCAACCTCCTCTATTCCCTGGTGTGCTTGAACGATAGTGTTAATCTCCAAAACAAGCAGCTAACGCGCCGTTAACACGACACTCTTTGTCAGCTTTTAATTTGAGAGTTTTTTTTGGCCTAAATGTGATACATAAATTTTGAACATGTGAATCATACTTACAGCAATAGCCAGTGGTGGGTCCTATAGTGTGCTGTTCCCTAGAAATACTGGTTAAATGTATGCTGAATATGGATTTCAGGGTATTGGTAATTGAACAGCTGAGCTCTCTTATGGCTATTGATAGGCACTGAGACACTTCAATTTACTGCCAGCAGTAGTAAGCCTTAATGAAAAAAAGTTTTATACATGTTGGCCAGCCACACACTTTCTCCAAAACACTTGTTTATTCATTTGTCAGATCACTTTCCACTAATGTATCCTAAGTGGTTAGATACCACCACGACCTGTCACCGGATAAGTGGCAGAAAAAGGATGGATGGATGGTTAGATCCTTTTTTCTCAAGTGGTTACAATTTTTTCCTCAAACCATCCTTCAGTTTTCTCCTCTTTCTGTCTTCCCTGGTTCACTCGCTCTGAC
Organism: Macquaria australasica; assembly: GCA_005408345.1. Lineage (NCBI taxonomy): Eukaryota > Metazoa > Chordata > Actinopteri > Centrarchiformes > Percichthyidae > Macquaria > Macquaria australasica. The sequence goes on along the minus strand of SEMN01000157.1, from coordinate 972,141 downwards.
AGACATTGTGTTTGTGTTGAAGTGGCCCACCCTGTCACTCTCAGAGCATCTTGGGGAATCGACCCCTCCCCTATGTGGTATCCCTCTTTTGCCCAGAAATGCTCAACTAGCAGACTTCATTTTGGCCAGTGACACATAAACAGACCAGGCTTGGATTGTTTTGCATGCATCCGATCAATCATTCAAACACTGCTGACTTTATAATTATGGCATTTAAAATGTGGTTGTCTTGAAAGTTGCAGTAACTGTCATTTGTATTCTTCTATTTTATGAAACAACCATAATAGTGCATAGCTGCAGGACTTGGCCAGGTTTTGTAGTTATACCGACCAATTTCTAGGTCAATCTCTCTTAATCTCTTCATATTTTTACAAGGTTTAAAGATTGATTGATCCCATTTCTATAAACCCAGACCCTAAAATTGAGCCTAACCTCAACTCTGTGGTTCCCAGCCTGGGGGTCAGGACCCCCACAAGGGGTCATGAGATGAATCAGAGTACAGGAAAGCAGAAAAAACATATTTCTGCAACCCAAAGATGAGCTTATTTTTTCAGACTTTTCTCTAATCTTTGCTTTTTTGTGAAGAGGAGCCAGCATTGGCAAACCAGCATGCACATTTTGTTTTCAAGCCCAAAAAAACAAAGGATAACCAGTTCTCTTGTTACCGTATTTTGAATGTGGGTACACTCTATGACCTCTTCATCAAATGTTTCTGTTGGATCTCTGGCTATTGGCTAGCTTCTTCACCTCTACATTATTATTTATGTCAATTACAGGCCACTGTAAGCTGTGCCAGACACCTGTCGATGTCCTTGGTCACCGATAGAGGTTGATAAGTCAAAAGTCTTAGATCACTTAATGCTCCTTTAACCTCCATCAACACCATGTTTTCTACATATTTTATTAATAACTAACTGACTCTTAAGTATCTGCATGTTGGTAATGTGTGATTGAATGAGTTTCGATTTGTGTCCTCATTTGAGTTGGGTCTCCATAGTCTCATGTGATATTTTATTGAGTTCCATCTGTCCATCTGAGCGTTCTGACACCCATCTATTTCAGACTTTCATATGATATTCAGAGCACCAAACTGCCAATGAGACAGTGGGAGATTCCCTGCGTCATTTACCATCATTAAGGCGGCTGTTGGCAATGGTCCAGATCTGCATGATGGCAAAGCCCCTGTAGCCAGACTTCACCACAGAAAAACCAGGACAGAACATATGGAGGCGCCAGTATGCCAAATCTGATACACAGTGAAGCAATGAAACAATCTTAAAGCAAAAATCCACCCTAAAACACTTGTTTTATTGTTTGATAGTACTTTCTTCTCGCTGTACTGTAATGTAATGTCAGTTGAGTTTTGTAGCAGGAATGTTTCAGCTATCTAAATCATCAACAGTAATGAACATGTTTTGTTGTCAGTCCCAATTCCTCTTCGTAGACTGTGTGCAGACATTCATGAAGAAAAAAATCAATTGCACGTAAAGCAATTTTTCCACTCAAAGAGCCCTCAGTTTACTAGAATGCCATGTAGACACAACACTTGTTGGGTTTTAATTTAGGGGCATGACTTTCCTCTGCTGGAAAAACTCCAGCACTTTTGGCAGCATACTTCAAATTAAATTAAATTCTGCATATTCTCAAACTATGTCAACAATTGCACACTGAGCGAATGCCAGTATTCTCAGATGTGACTTCCTAGAACACCTTTGTCAAGTAAAACACAAAAGCCCCTTAAATCTGGAACGTGGCCTGATGTTAAGTTATCCAGATAACCTGCTTCTTGGAACAACCCCCTTGGTCTGTTCATTTAATGGTGTCCATGCTGGTTGGAAAAGCTTACAAATTGTGGAAGGAGCAGACCATGGATATAGCAGATGTAGCAGACAGGACTCGCAAGTTCCTCAAAGCAATAAGTAAACCTGTTCATACTTGAAGTAATAGAAACTGAAAACACTCTGCCCCAATTGATTTACAGATACTGTATGTAATCAAACCGTTCTTACCAATTGCAGGTGTAGTAAAAAGTCCCTGTAGCATGTGTGAAATATTGATAAGTTCACCTGGCTATAGGCTTTCTATACACACCAACAATCAAAGCACAAGCTTTGTTTTTTCTTGCAAATCCTCCAGCTTGCTTGTGCAAATAAAGCAAATTTTATTTGGTTTGGAGTATCCTGCCAGCCATATTGATCTTATCATGGCTGTTATAGATAGACAGAACTTTGTGCAACAACTTCAGGCATGTCTCTGGAAGTTGCCACAAGGTATTGTGGGGAAAGAATCACATCACTGAACCATGTGGACATTGTCAAGGCAGGTGGAGGGACAGTGAGTACACCACGAGGTCAACCACAACATCTCATTTAAAAATCAACACCTGGATGCATCACAATTAACATCAAAGACTGAAGATGTATAACAGTGTACAAGTATCTGAGGGTGGAATTTTCCTTTAAGGAGCTCACATTTAGCTGTTAGCCCTGGGTTGTGCCTCAGACATAGGTCGGCTCCATTACCACAAAGTAGCAATGATCTTGACCTCATGTGAAGCTAAATTGCATATCCAACTCACTCTCTTCTGCAAAGAACCTGTGATGCAAATTCACAGAGTTTATATATAGCCTGTCTTTCATCAGCCTGCTATTCCCCGATGCATTCCCAGTGGCTAAATGGAAAATGTGGACCAGCTCTGTGCTCATTCACACATGTGGACTTAGCATTGCCGGTGGCTAGTTTTTCTATTATTGCACGTGTCTTTTTACATACCCGAATGACACACATTCTAATTTTGCTAAGTTCACTCTATCAATGAACTGATAAGAGTTAAATGACCAAAGTTTACTCCCTTCTCTGCCTGTTTCCCACAGCATGTTTCTAAGGATGAAGCCAGTCTCATGGGATAGCCATGTTTTGTCTCCATGACAGCTATGTCACTCAGCCCTCTCTGCAGTGACCACCTGCACAGCAAAGGATGCTGGGAAATAACGAGCACTTTTATCCCAGTCAGGATGACAAAGATGGGGAGGATGAGGAGGAGGAAGAGGAGCAGGGAAGAGAAAAAGGGGAAGGTGGACGTGACACGGAGAATGGAGGGTTAGAGGGCCTGGAGGAGAAGGAAATGACGGGAGGACGACAATCCTGGGAAGGGAAAGGTGGCGAGGTGGTGAAGCCAGCAGCCATTGTGGTCGGTAGACAGAGAGCAGACCGACCGCTGAGGCCGGGCAACCTGGGCAGCCGGGGTATCACATACATGTCCAATCAAGCCCTGATACATCATCAACCAGTCAATAAGCAACAGCATCATCTCATCGCAGCCAATCAGCAGCCTCATCACCCAGGCCTGAATGCGCTGCAGAAGAGACGAGCTCTCATGGAGCGCAGCATGACCACAGTGGCTCCGCTGGAGGACACTTACCTGACCATGATGGTGTTTCGCATTGGAATTCCCGACATCAAACAAACAGTAGGTGCATGTTCTCATCAAAAACACCATGGCCAAACACAAAGACACCTTACACATGAAACATATTTATATCTACAAAACAAAAAATCCAACAATTCAGAAAAGTCGAGGCAGACAAAAAAATAATGTAGCACACAGATCGGTTCCTCATATCTAAAATTTGTGAGAAACATAAGTAAAGATTTAATAGAATGAACTGTCAAGATCAATCAAAATCAAACATTTAAAAGTCTAGTTATCTATGTAAAAAATCTTCCTTGCAAACAGGGCACTGACTGGAGGTCTTTCCAAATGAGGAAGTAGTTCAAGCCAAGTCTCTCTGGTATTACTGCCTCAGAATGAGGTAGCTGTAATCCGACAAACAGAATTAAAAAAAAAAAAATAGCTCAGGCTACTTTACAATGTTAAGGCAGTAATGTATTTGGCCTATGTAACCTTTACTGATTCTGATCTGTGCAAGTACAGACCAAACTAAACTTGTTGTTATCATTTGTACTTCATCTGTATTAAATGAATACCTCAAAAATTCTGTTATTCCAATACATATGCTGGTATATAGATTTGTGTCAACTTTTCAAAAATTGGTCAACAGAGATTTGGTATGAACACAACCTCAACAGGGTTTAGTTCCCCACTTTTCCCAAGCGAGGACCCTCAAGCAAGCATATCAGGCCAGCACTTAGTTGCTGCGTTCATCCTCTATTTTTGTGCCCCGACTTTCTCTCTGATGAAAGCTGAAAGGATTCAAAATTGTTTCTCTTTTAAACCCAGCCGTTTTGCATCCCTAAACTAAAACAGAAATTTTGCTGCAGTGTTGACTCTACATCTGTTTCAAATTAGTTGTGGAGAAGAACCCGTGAGTACTTGATGCGTACATTGTTTACATTTGCCAAATAGTGTGCATATCCCACAAGCCCAGGGATGAGTCCCAAAAGGAAGTAGGGAAAAATAAAGAGCTTGCCTTGTGTTGAGCAGCCTGCGAGGGCAGACATATCCAGTCAACAACACCATGTAAGCATCTGCCTTGGGTCAGGTATGGTCATAATGAGTTTCCACAACTGAAGTTAGTATCAATTCACACTTACAGCAGCTCTCGGCTGTACGGTGGCGGCAGGTGAGAATTGGCCAGCCCACACACACCATATCCAGGTGAGAATGGGTGCCCCACTGTAATCACTCCCCCCATCTTCCTTTCTCCATTTTCAACTCCCTGAACATGCCAATCGCTCTACATGTCAGCTAATCTGCCCTCAATATAACAGTAATTGCTAATTATCTAATAGGTTTTTAATGAGTTTGGGGAGGGCTGGGGAAGTGAGTGATGCTGGAAAGGAAGGAATATGTGGAAGGCATCTGTGTTGCTCTTAGGTCTCTCCACCACAGGCATCATATTCAGCTCTGCACACCACTGACAAACACTCTGCACCCCAAACCTCGCAGCTGAAATATTATTGAGCTGAATTAAAGAGAGATGAAGAGAGGGAGTGAATATTAGGAGCTAGTTAAAGAGAGTGAGCGAGGAAATGAATGCTGTGAAGAGAGAGAGGTGGGGAATGAATAAGCAAAGAGCAAGATATATGATATATTTACAAAAACCATAATACTGCACGGTGAAGGCCAAAATAACTCTCCTGAGTGGGGACAAGTACTGCCAGAAAGATATCAGAAAATCCTTAATTGTATAAAAACAGAACAATGGGGAGAGAAGTGTCACTGTAATATACAGTATACATTACATTAGACGTCTCTCCCAGGGATTAGCCACTCGATCTCTCTCTCTTTCACACACACACACACACACACACACACACTGTAGAAATATATACACTACACTGCACAATTACACTCCCATATGAACTCACAGACACACACATATAATTTACAACTCACTTATATGCGTGCACATACACACATCCTCATCATGTGGTTTACCTCCTAGGGACCACCAAGACATTGCTACGGCAACGGGTGCCTGCCTCCACTAATGAACTGGTTGCCATGCCAATAGAGTTGGCTACACTATCAAATAGTGCAACCTAGTAAGGGGGGTGGGGGGTAGCGGAGAGGGGAGCTGTGGAGGGTGGGGGCTCCAGAGGGGCAGGGGGGACATGGAAGTGTGCTGAGCTGTGCGATTTTACTTACAGTTCTCTGAAATGGAACAATAGCATGGATGCATACATCTCATTCGGACCTCTCAGCCATGTTGTTAATGCCCTACTCCCAGTCAGCTCTGTCCTCCAGGCCAGACTTTAATAAGAAAAGGACAAAAAAGATGGTCGTCCTTTGGAAATGCAAGAAAATGGAATAATATGAGGATATGGGCAGTGCACAAATCACTGTGAAATCTAGTTAGGCATACCACATACACATAATACATCCAAAGTATTTTTTCAGTATGGCCAGTGATCCTCTGGTGTATCACACACAGACATACAGTAAGAGGCAAAGGAGCTTTCTCTTATTTATTGTGGTGCAAAACTCTGATATTATGCATGCAGAGATCAAAGAAGAAAATAACAAAAAGGGAAATATTTTTCCCAGTATAGAATATTTTTTCTTCATTAGGGGTAAAGAGAAAAAGCGGTGTGGAAATAAATGTGAGCTACCCCCGAATACCCTGATCGCACAGACTACAAGGACAGCATAAGTTATCTTACTTCCATGAATGTGGCAGATAATTAATTATTTAAAAGTAATGCATTCATATTTTGCAATCTAAAAATAACTAGGAACTGTAACTATAATGTTACATGTAGCTATTAGTAAAGTAAAAAGTACAATATTTATGTCTGACATGTAGTAGAAGTATGAAGTAGCATAAAACGGAAATACTCAAGTACAAGTAACTCAAAATTGTACTCAGGTACAGTACTCAAATAAATAAAATGCAAGTTGGCCTGCTGCCATAACTGTTAGCATGGTTAGAAAAAAACATTGTTGGTATTTTGACTTATATTTTGACTGAAAGTGCTTGCTGGGATGGACTCCAACCTCTGTGACCTTGTTTTTGTTTTTGTTTTTTTCCCTCAATTTTAAAGGTAGGTTCACCCAAATTATAGTTTTGGTCCATTGCTTCTATTTCCTCTCAAAACACCAATGTGGAGGTTAATTGAATTTTGTTTGTGGTGCTCAAAGCTTTGACTAATGTTATAAAAAGTAATAGCAACATCTCTATCTGGAAACAGTGTCCCTGTTGCTCTGGATAAGCCATACGCCTTGCTGTGAACAGTTTACATTACAGTACCCTTTTTTTGTTTTTGCACCTAAAACAATCATATTATTAACCATTAATCATTATTATTTCTGCCTCCAGAGCACATGTAGATGAGAGAAACATTAGCACATCTCCACCTCTGAGGCCTCTGACCTCCATGCTGCCCTGTGCTCTCTGTGTGTGTCTGTCAGAGGTGTCTCCAGTTTGACCCGGACTGCACGGTGTGGAGTGCCAAGCAGCAGATCATCTGCTCCCTCAGCGAGTCGTTGTGGGATGTCTACAACTACGGCCTCTTCCAGCCGGCTGGAGATGGACGGGACGCCAAGTTCCTGGAGGAGGAGCGGGCCATGCGAGACTACGCACAGTCCTTTGAGAAAGGGGTGCCTTATCTGGAGGTATGGAGGTGGAAATGGTGGGAAAGCGACCCTGTAGCACCAACACCCCCTAGAGCACTTTGACCAGATGCTAAAGTCTGTATTTAGTAATTGGATAGTGTTTGGAGTTTTATTTTTACAGTTCACTGTTCAGTTATGTCCAGCAGTTTTATTTCCCAAAATGAAAATCTAAAAACTGTTACTTCTCTAAACTGCCAGGAATAACAATCTGGTGGAGAAATACATTTGTTGGCCTAAAAGTTGACAAATTTAAATACTAAAAATTAGCCTCTCTTTATTACTGTACATAGATATTGGTTTCATGTAGACATTTTTTATTTGTTTTTGTAGGTATTGCATAATTTGCTCTTAAGGAAAATACATCCAAATATCATAGAGAAAAAAAGTTAAACAACTGCAGCGATTAAAAATATGTCTTATCTACAGCTAATGTACATCTGTCAACTATTGTACTGCCTCATACTTACTTGCTTACTCATTACTAAGTAAAAAAACACAAGGGATTGTTCTACAATCGCAGACAAATAATTCAAAAATTAGTTTTCTTTATCAGAATTCCCATGTAAATGAATAGTGAACAAATCTTGACAAAAATAATATCCAATAATATGTCACATATCATGGATTTAATTGCATTCTGTATATTATGTAACCTACAAATGATATTACATTTCCCCACTTTTTAGGAAGTGTGGGCTGTGAGATGACATCCATATGAAGTTGTCATGCTGTGATAGAATTATCTCACAGTGCCCTCTGGTGGCCCAGCTGCGGTAAATGTTGATGAGCTGGGTGGGGCTGAAAGTGTATCCGGCACTCAGGATTTTGCTTCAAAGCAGATTGTTTACATTCTTGACAAGGTTCCAGATGAGGACATGTCTGTGAACTGATGAGGACTAAATTCTGCTCCATCGCAGAATGTATCTCACAGCTCCATGAGTGCATGTATTTATAACATGAGTAATGCCATTTTGAATCACTTTAGTGCTTGAATTGGACCAGTATTTACTGGTATAGAGTAGTTTCTGGATACTGTTAGTTCTTACTGTGTACCACCGTTTACCAATAAGCACATTGCAGTTATTTTAGTGTAAATATATTCAGCCAGATTGTTTTTTTATCCTGGCCAAACACACCTCTGATGCTTGAAATACGCAGCTGCTCTCTGGCTGTTTGAGGTGCAGTATGTGGCTCAGCCCAGTTGTCGGCTGCTAGATAGAAGCTTAGACTTCTCCTCTCACCTCCACGCTCCTCAGCCTGTAAATGGTTTGCCGTCACAGTGCAGTACTGATGTGGAGACAGCACATCCAGTCAGGTGGTTTTCACTGACGCAGTCTCCCATTCAGAGAGGAAGTGGAAGCCACCTGAACTCAGTTTACTCACCTTCTGAAGGATGTTATGTTTATGACTCAAGTGGGTTTTTTTTTTTTTTCTTGGTATTTTAGGTGAATGATTTTAATTTTATTAATTCACCTCCTATTTTTCCCTGGCAGAACAGAGAAGGCTCAGAAACATTTAGTCCACCACATAAGAACAGTCATAAGAACATCAACTGCTGCCTGTACATAATTAACATTTACAGAAAATAAAACAAAATGTTTAAAGAAAATACAGTTTTCTGTTCTGGTCAGGAAGGAACTCTCCATTAAATCATGGTATATGTGTTAAAATAGCCTGTCAGGATATATTATCAGTGAGTACATTATATTTTTAAATGTAGGACTATACAGTGTGTTAGATCCTGTGTATGGATGGCCTTATATGTGCTGTGGTTAAAAGAAACCTGTGTCGGCCTTCTTTGCGTGCATGTACACAATTTACATTTTTATAAAGAAATGTATTGACACTTTCAGGTACTTTTTTTAATTATAAATAAAAGCGTTATGTCAATTGAATATATATATATATATAAATACATATATATATATAAATACATATATATATATATATATATATACATACATACATATATTTTTTTTTTTTAATGTCTGCAAATGATCAACAGGTATAAACACAGCTCTTTTAGTTAGTCATTATCTAATCAAACCAGACAAAAGACTCCTTCATGCTGCTGGTTTAGAGTACTAACACCTTTTTTTATTCCAATTCAAGCACTGAATCTATCTTTATTTTAGTGGCAGGTTGAACCAATTCAGTGTTATATGTGATCAAGCTTTTCCCAATGAAACAGACAACCAAATCTAGCTTAATATTTAAAAGAAATAAATCATGGAGCTGTTCCAACGACTTTGAGTGGGAGAGTGAATTTCTGGGAACAGTGAGAGAGTTTAGCTGTAGTTAACAAGAGTAATGGTGCTTTTTGTGCTTTATAGCTGCAATGCTGAAATTAACTAAATTTAATTATTTGCTCAAAAACGCCAGCCAGCATTCTATGAATCCAATAAAATCTATTTTTTATTCAATTTCAATTCGCAGCTTTGCTTCTCTGCTTTTATAAAAAATGTTCAGAGAGTCAAACAGCATCTGAAGTACAGATTTACAGAACAAATAGTAATCTTTTTTTTATTTCCTCTATGTACGCTTTCACTGATAAACTGAACTGTGTTGCAGTATGATGAATCACAGTTTTCACACATCTCTTTTTCTGGTCCTCAGTTTAGGTACAAAACCAGAGTTTATAAACAGACAAATCTGGATGAAAAGGCTCTTTCCAAACTCAGCGCAAAGGTATTTCTTCTCATGTCTATTGAATGTTGCTGGTGCACAGTATTCATTTCCACTCAATGACATCATTTTCCCTTCCTCCCCTACTTCTCTCAGGCCAGTCTGAAGAAGTTCCTGGATTACATTCAGACTGGAGCAATTGAGAAAATGGCAAAAGTCCTCGATAAAGGTCTTGATCCAAATTTTCATGACCCTGACACTGGAGGTGTGTACTGCCTGTGTGTACTCTCACTGTGTAAATTACATTTTTGACTTGGTATAGAGATTAATTCTTTGCTTTCAAATAAATTAGTTAAAAAAAGAGGTATTGAGTTATGATATGAAATACTATAATAGTATCCGAGGGTGGACTCTCACTCTGACCTTTCTACCTGCCATCCTCTCCCTTCTGTGGATCAGAGACCCCGCTCTCTGTGGCTGTGCAGTCAGGCCTGCAGGTGGAGGGCATCAGGTTGCTGGTTCAGGGCGGCGCTCATTTGGACTTTAGAAGCAGAGACGGCTTGACAGCGGTGCACAAAGCTGTTAGGGCTCACAATCACGCTGGGCTGCTGGTAAGGACTTTGAATTAAAGTTGCATGCAGATCGCAAACACACTCAAGTAGGACAGGCGAGGTCGACAAAATAAATTGAATGATTATTATAAGAACACAAATAGTCACATAAACATCTTATATAAAAAGTCTTTAATGTTGAAGTGAATATATGACCATTGCAAATGCTGCATCAAATGTGGGTGGTCATTAGATTGAAAGATGATTAGAAGTATTTGACAGTGCCTTAAATACTGTAGGCATAACACTATTAGTTTGATGTACTTGCAATTGGTATCAGATATATATATATAAATCAATTATATATATATATACTGTATATATAATTGATTTAGACATGAAAATCACAATAACTTAATATCATTCTATTAATACTTTGTGATTGTACTGATCAGCAGCAGCATCATGGCTAAAATAAAGCCCAGGTATACACCTTATTTTCTTTCTTTCTTTCTTTCTTTCTTTCTTTCTTTCTTTCTTTCTTTCTTTCTTTCTTTCTTTATTTCTCAGCTTATCTATATATACAGACAGAATATGCACACCCACACACATTAGAAAAGTAATGCTTTTCTTTTGTCTCTCCTTGCCAGGCTCTTTTGTCCCTCGGGGCGTCTCCAAACTACAGAGACCGCTGTGGCCTGACCCCGCTGTACCACACAGTACTGACAGGGGGCGAAACATCCTGCTGCGAGACCTTGCTGTACTACAGGGCGAGGCTGGGGACGAGGGACGAGAATGGCTGGGATGAGTCCCATCAGGTACCAGTGGACAGTTTAATATTTTAGATTTATAATTCTAACTATCTATCTATCTATCTATCTATCTATCTATCTATCTATCTATCTATCTATCTATCTATCTATCTATCTATCTATCTATCTATCTATCTATCTATCTATCTATCTATCTATCTATCTATCTATCTATCTATCTATCTATCCATTGATTCCCATATGGTTTCATGGTTTCCTTTCATATTTTCATGTTAAGCATCTCTGGTCTTTGTCTCTCGTCATGTAAACTTATGCAATGCACCAACATTTCCCTGTCTTATCTCTGTGTTTGATGTCATGTGCCATCGCCCTCAGTCTATCTCAGCATTTTCTCACACCCCTCTCCTCTGTGCCTTCCTCACTCGTCTCTCCATTCTCTCTCCTTCCTCCCCTCCTTCTCTCTTTCCATAGCACAGGGATGAAGAGGAGTTTGGAATGGAAGAAATGCATAAGGTACCCTTCATCCCACCATCTCATCGTCCCCACCAGCCTTTCAGAGGCAAAGGCTCTGAGAATCATGATTTGATAAAAACGATAGATAAACTGAAATGAATGAAGTGACCGCATAGATTCCTTAAACCTGGTCAAATCTGGCTTATCTCAAGTCCAGTTCAGAAAGAGCATTGGATATTATCTCTTTCTCACTGTAGATACCGGTGCATTGCCTACATTATGTGACACTCTGGTAAATTTGCGTTGTGCTGTGAGCTGGTTGTCATGGTATTTTATTTTGGTTTTGCCGTTCTCTGTGTTTTCTTTCTTTACTTTGTACATATCTTGTGATATTTTAGTCCCTGCAGAAAAATATGAGGAAACCTCTCAGGCTGCTGAAGGCTCATTTCTGTTGTTTTAATGCTTTTTTGTTTCCTTTCTTTTCCACCATGGTGCAATGTAATTGGCTCTGACCTGTTTTTCTGTAAGAGTAATTATGGATCTAAATGTGGATGTAAGACATATTATTTTTCTTTCTTTCTCTTTGTATCTCTTTTGCAATATCTTTCATCTCGTCCCCTTTTCTGCCTAATTCTATTGGCAGAAAAGTCCTATATGAAACAGTCCTATATGAAATCACCCTTCTTCACCCTAACCTGTCCCTTTCTATACTTTCTAATACTGACAATTTGTGGATATTTCTATTACACTCTTGACACTGAAAGGCGTGCCAGAATGGCTTTGCCCAGCACTTGGAGCATCTGCTGTTTTATGGGGCAGACACCTCTTCTCAAAATGCCTCAGGGAACACTGCACTTCACATTTCTGCCCTGTACAACAAGGCAAGTATGGAAACAGATCCCTTATATGAAACTATTATTACCCTGATTATTACTGCTGGATTTTCTAAAGGTGTTAACCAACCACTTTCCCTCTCTGAATCATCAGGAAAGCTGTGTGCGTGTTCTTCTGTACAGGGGATCAAATAAGGAGGCAAAGAACAAGCATGGTCAGACCCCTTTTCAGGTAAATGGTTTAACTGTCAATTAATACTTTTTGATCATGCTTTCAAAGTTCCAAAACAGTTTTGTCACAAACTAAAAGAGAAAAAGGAGACAAAACAATAAAACAAACAATAGCATTAATTACAATTACATCTCATGTTGTTTTTTGTTGTGTTTGCAGATTGCTATAATGTCTGGTCACTTTGAACTCGGGGAAATCCTCAAAAACCACAAAGATTCTGACATAGGTAAACTTTCATGCCAACCTGTCTCTTCTGAGGTGGATATCAAGTGTTACAGTCAGTTCCCAACATCTGCTTTTCTTTGTACTTTCCTGAATCTATCATGTATTTGCCCTTACAATCTCCCTTCTTTTTCCCTAACAATCTACCTAATTTCTCCCTCCATTTCACCCTGTCACATCAAACCCTGCTGCCCTTCCTCACTTCTTACTCATCCTTACTCGTCGCCTCTGAACTCTGAACTCACTGGTAAACCTCACACCCCCATCTTCAGTGCCCTTTTTGGAATCGCCAAAGTATGTTCCCAAGCGAAAAGAGAGCGCCCACACTCTGCCTCTCCCCTCACTTCACTCCCACCCCCTACTGCGCGCTAACAGTGACAACACCATGACCCAGTCTGACCCTCTGCCCAACAAGGCTGCAACCAATCCCAACCCGGGACAGGTACTGAGGACCATTAGGTGGATGCTCATCTGCTGATCTTTGTGATATAATGTGTTGCTGATGTTGCATTGCTTTCTCAGTCTTTTACTTATAGAAAGTTATAGGATCAGCTTTGACAAAATGGGACTTGGCGTGTTTCTGCAGGGCCAGCGCAGGGCCTCCATAGGCGTGAGAAGCTCCAGCAGCCCCAGAACTCGTACTCGCTCCCCATCCAGAGGGAGAGGAGGCCAAAGTGACACAGAGGAGAGGCACCGGCAGCTAAGAGGCAGACAGGGGTAAGGAGCCTGTGGAGGGAAGATATACTGTGTACATGAAGAGAGGGAGAGCGGTGGGTTCTTATTCTGACCAGGTCCTTTAAGGCCATCTACTAACAGCGTTCACTAATCTCCAGTTACCATCAGCTGTATGCAGGAAAATTACTATTTGTGTCTCAGTTGCATACTGTGTACCCTTTTTAACTGCAAAAATGTCACATATTTAAAGTGTGGTGTGGATGGACATTGTTGTCCTGCAAAGCAACAGAAATGTAGGAGCTAGTTACAGCCTGAAAAACATTTGAAAAATGTCAGACGATGGTGCAATAGCTCTGACGACAACTTGGAAATAAACAAGACTTTACAAGATGCTAGCGCCTCTGTGAGGCTGTACAGTGGTGCTTTGAGCTAAATGCTAACATGTTCGCCATCTTAGTTTAGCATCTCGTATGTGAATATTTGCTAATTAGCACTAAACACAAAGTAAAGCTGAGGCTGATGGGAATTAAATTAGTCTTTGCAGGTATTTGGTCATAAATAAGTACCACACAAATGAAAATGAAAATTTTGACATGATGATGACGCTAGATGTGCTATTTCACCAAAGCCATTAGGATTCATCATCTACAAACTATGAATGTCTGTACCAAATTTTGTCCCGATCCATCCAATAGTTGTTGATATATTTTAGTCTGGATCAAAGTGATGGACTGTTCAACAGACTGGCATTGTCATCTCTAGAGCCATGCCCAGAATGTATGGTACTTGCTATTTGTGATGTTTTCAATTTTGAAATTAGTGATAGTATCCTGCTTGACATCCACCTCCACATGCTTTACATTATTTCCCATTAATACATAACTCATTGCACTAATTCCTTGTTTACTAAATGACATTAAATTCTATTAATTTAATTAATTTCTTGTATACTAACTGCTGAAATAGTGTGTATTTTGGTGTATTACTATTGCACAGAGCTGAGGCGCATTGACTGTGTTAGACACTGTTACTAAATACAAGACTGCAGCATGCATTTTTACTGTTGGTATGACTGATTAGTATGACTCAACTACTGACTGTCTCTGATGTAGCCTGATAAGCTGTATGTTGTCTCACTTTGTCTCTCTTGTTTTTCCACAGTGTGCAACACAATCGTATCTCTCAGTTTTGTAAGATACTCTCTCTCTCTCTCTCTCACTCTCTCTCTTTCTCTCTCTCTCTTTTTCTCCTTCTGTAGTGCAACTTCAGCAGGCAGTGGGGGAGGTCAAATGAAACGTATGTACAGTGCAGTGCCAGGGCGGGTTTATGTGGCCACTCGAGCCCACTCTGCAAGTGGCGACAGAGAGCTCTCACTTAGCAAAGGGGACAAAGTTAAAGGTGAGAGATAGAGTCTAAATCTACAAATAGTAACATATGAGAATATGAGAAAAATCTGCCTATTTAAACACTGTTATCAAAAGTCAGCTACGGGCAGTGGAAGCATTTGACCGATAATTAGCTAAACGTTCTCAGCTGCAGATAATTTGGTGTATTAATGCTGCAGTTGAGAAGCTTCAAGTGCAGCTGCAATACAGTTTGATGCAGAAAAAAAAGTAAGCTACTGTGTCTAAAACAACAAATCAATAGCAAGGAAGAGATGTACATGAGGGAAGAGAGGATTGTAAACAAGAGAATTGAGAAGCACCAGCAGACACATCCAGTCATCACAAAGCAATACATGTTCCCAGCCATTCTCAGTGGATTGTATAGTGTTATTATAAAAAGGGTAGCTAAAGGTAAACAAGGAAGGTTGAGGGAATGATATGTAAGTGTTTGTGACAGTGGATTCACTACCCAAATTAAATTCTATCCATCTATCTATGTCCATCATTTCATCTATCTATTTATCTGTCTCAGTGTTAAGTGTAGGAGAGGGGGGATACTGGGAGGGAACAGTGAAAGGTCGCACGGGCTGGTTTCCTTCAGACTGTGTGGAAGAGGTGGCGGGTCTCACCAAAGATAATCGATCAGGTAAGACTAAACCAGTGGGAGCTTCACCTCACATATAATTCTGTCCATGGCAAATGTTTGGCTTGTTTTTTAGTGCCCCTTTGGGTTTTGTGGTAATCTACTGAGAGACGGACTTTGTAGCTGACCTACGGTTAAGTTATATTTAAAATGTTCTTGTTTTTTGATCATTCATGTATAAATTGAAAGAAATTTGTTATTGTTAGTTTTGAGATTACAGTCACAAAGTCAGCAATGTCAAGAGGTGCGTTAACCAGACACTTAACAGTCATAAAAAAATAACACATATATTGGAGAAAAGGCATGCTGAAAAATGGGTTACATACTCCCTTAGGCTGGAATTTATCCTTTAAGTCCCTGTAACACCCCCAGCACATGTCACACTCATGTTTACCAGCCGGCCCTTTTGCAGCAGACAGTGGCACATTTACAGCACAGACATTCACTTTTCTCCTATTTTCACAGCTGCACTGTTCACACAGCAAGCAAACCATATGCCACGTAAAAGACACAAAAACAGGGTGTAAATATATTTGATTAATCTGTGTGTCGCGCTGAGGACACAACACTTCTACAAAAACACAGAGAGAAGGTGTCATGACGGAAGCTGAAAGTTTAAACTGAGCATATGTTTTGCCTGCATGTGCCTTGCAGAGACGCGCAGTGAGAAAGCCAAGAGGAAGCTTTTCCGTAACGTCACTGTCGGAGCCTACGACGGCACTGATGGCCCCAGGTAAGAAAAGTTGCCACGACCCTTACAACCTGCGATCGGTCGATAAGTAAGTTGGGGCAGAAACAATAATCTGTCAGCTTCAGTCCTGCAGTAAATCGAGCCTGCTGCCTTTAATAAAAACAGTAAACTGGAAAGTCTAAATTGCTGGAAAAGTGTAAATGTAAATGTGAGGGTGATTGCGTCTGTGTGCCCTGTGATGTGTCGATCTGTCTCCGACTTCTCTCCCAGTGCATGCTGGCACAGGCCCCAGCCCATCGCAACCCTGAACAGGAGACCAGTTTAGAAAATAGATGAACTAATAAAACTAAAATAAGCCTGATTGGCTGCAGCCTCTGGTATAGTTCAAGCTGTGGATTGTCACATGAGTGTGGGCAGCAACTGAACTGTCTGCTCTCTGGTTTATTGCTGTAAGGTAAGACTGTGAGGCCAGTCAAGGTGATTGAAATAGTTGACACACTCTTGTTTTGCGGGAAGCAGGAGGTTCTTGTGCGTGCGTGCGTGTGTGTCTGCGTGCTCACTTGTTTCACCTATTGTGCTTTCACATCTTCCTGTATGTGTCTGTTTTCTGCTGATCCTGAACAGCGCTTGTTCCCTATTGTTTTGCCGCGTGAACACGTCAGCGCTGAAAGCACAAAAGAGCAGCCATGTCATTTTCAGCTCTGCCTCTTTTGTTTCCACCAGACAAATGCACTTGTTTCTTTGATACCTCCATGCCTCTCTTTCCTCTCTGGTTGCTTGTTTACGGTGAACACAATAATGCCATAATGAAAGATAGAGGGGGGGAAGTTCTCCTCCTCCATGGCATCTGTCTGAAGCTGCAGCTCAGCCCTCGGCAGCTGCAACTGTGTATTATGAAGCTATGCATGTTTGTTTGAGAGTTAGTGTGCATGTAAATATGCCTGTGTGTGTCTTTGCGTGTACATACATCATCCTGCTGATGAGTCATGAGGACACCACGCGCTGTTTAGGTCCCTAGGCTGGTGAAAAGGACTTACCAGTCACCACCCCGGGGTTTTACAGCCTCTTACACATTGTAGCTGACATTCCCTCTGTGCTGAGCAGTTCTCACTGTCATTCAAAAAAGGCATTCGCTTTAATGCAGCTGCGCTTGTGTTCTAAATGGAAATAGCAGCCACTGGGGTTATATTACCTGTGCTAAGTTGGTTAAGCGTAATTGCAGCACCGTGGTGAAGTGGTGCTCAATTAAGAGCAAGGTGATCCGGAGCATGTTCTCTCACTGCAGGGAGAATGTCAATTACTATTTCAGAGAGGGATAGAGTGAGGAAGAGTGTTTGTCAGCCTGTGTGGTGATGACAGCTCTGCTTTAGAGGAGAGGAGGGAGCGGGAGGAAAGTTTGCAAATGTGTGCGTGTGTGTGTGTGTGAGAGAGAGAGAGAGTAAACCCAGGGTGGGAATCAGCTGTTCGTCTATCTGTGATACACCAGTCAGTGGATGTGCAAATGCAAGCAGCGTCTCTCCCTGTGTCGCCGTACATTTATACCCATCCCCCGCATCCGCCACCCCACAAATTCAGCTCTACGTCTCCTCTATTTTGCAACCAAACTCTCTTCTAGTCATCTACCAGCACACACACACACACACACACACACACTCTGTCCCTGTTGTGATAATCGCTGGTATTCTCTCTCTGTGTCTTTCTTTCACATTGTCTTTCTCTTGTCTGAAGCATGCGGGGTGCAGACCAGTGCGCTGTCTCTCTCCCTCTCATTCCCCACTCTCGCGGCTCTCTCCGGCTGAGCTCTCGCTGGAAGACCGGGAGGAGGAGGTAGGCGGGAGGAGGGAGGGAGGAGGAGGTGGTGGAGAGCGCGCGAGAGAGAGGAGGGGGGGACATGGCAATGGGGGGATGCGGAGAGAGAGATATCTCTCTCTCCCTCTCTTCTTCGTGGCCGTCACTGGGCCCCAGAAACAGGAGCGTGTGGTTCATTTACAGGTAGCGGCTGTTTCCTCATTCATTGGCTGGCTATGGATGTGAGGAGAGGACAATGGAGAGAGGGGAGAGGTAGATGATGCTATTGAGAGGCCGTGCCTTTTCAAAGACAGACTAATAAGCTATGTATTTTGTGCGTGCGTGTGTGTCTCTGAGTGTGCGTGTGTATAAATGTGCGCGTGTCTTACATTTTAATTTTTCCTATGCATTTGAATATCTGTGGGACGGAAGTGGCTATTGAATGGAGACTCTGCAGCATGTTTATTTCTGTGTCTTCTTCCCGTGTGTCTCTGAACGCTGTGTGTGTTAGTGCATGAAAGGGAGCACATATTGATGCATTTCAGTCAGACAGTGTGGGTGTATTTCATTCTCTTTGAGTCATGATTTCTTTAAGCAGATATTTTTCATTCACCACGACTACACAGTTATTCCTTTAAAAATGCTATTGTCACATCCCATATTTTTTATGTGTCCCAGTGTATCATTAAAAATGTGAGGTATTTTGACTGTACATAAGGATGAAAGTGATTAAGTCAATAAGTGCAAGAGTGCCGTTTATCAGTTCCTCTTGAGCTCTAATTTGAGATACCAGTCATTTCTGTGCATGTCTGTGTGTGTGTGTGCATGCATTTGTGTTTGTGTGTGTGCATGCGACTATATACCCTGAATAAAATATGTGGTTTTTACATGTAAGTGTATACGTCATAGTGCTTGATTGCTGTGGGAGTAGCTCTCCTGTACATATATTTAGGTATATGTACTGTTCATCTATCTACCACGTCTCCATCCACAGTGTGTGTCACTAACATCCGTCAAGTGCTTCACTTGTGGTGTAGGGTATTGTCCCCACATAGCCAGTCTATCTGCATGTACATTCAGCAGATGAATGGTTAAAAAGCTGCCTTTTTTCTCAGTAATTGTGGATAGAAGAGAGGATGACTCAGGAGGGTACATAATAACTCTGGTCTCTAGTGTGGTTCCAGCTTTATTGCAGCCAGTTCAGAGAGAGCGTGTCCTGCTAGCCAACACCAGGGACGTTTGCGCTTTTTATGGCCCTAATTGGCCAGGCAATAGTGGTCAATGTGGTGACAGACGAGTTGAATAACTTTAAGTATGTAAAGGAAATCAGGTGTGTTACTGCAGGCCAGCAACACAACTTAGAACCACCTGGAGGACCAATGCAGGCCATGTTTCCCCCTTTTTGAAGTGGATGGATGAAGAGCCCGATGGATCCGTCCACCCACTCCATGTTACTTTGATCCTCAGAGAGGGAAAGCATGATGGAGGACAGGGTGAGAGAAAAAGGAATGAGGTGTGAGGAGCAGATGGCTGGAAGGCGGCTGTGCGTTGGCGAAACAGTAACATTGATGGAGAACACACAAGGGATGGACCTCAGTAGGGGAAACTGGCGATCGTCTGTTCAGTGCTAAAGTTACGGCTTGGTGTCGAAGTCTGGATCTTCAGGCCTGTGGGCCAACACTCATGATTCTGCTGGACCTCTGTGATTCCACGGCCAAGTTTTATTACATGCTCTGCCGGATTAAATACACAAAACCTTGCTGGGTCTCTGCTGTGAGAGAGAGTGTGGAATATAATATTATACTGTTATTGTTATTTTAGTATCAGTATACACATGGGTGTTTCAGTAGTGGCGGAGGCAGAATGAAACCGGAGTGACGGGGTCCTCTGCCAGACATTGAAAAAATTCAAGCTCTGCTGCTTAAAACCTAAAAGTAAATCAAGATGTTGGAATTTTAAATAATACATCGATTTTTGAAGTTGTTACATGGACAAGTTACCCTGATGAATGCCTGGCTTTGGACCTTATTGCTAAGCAGCCAATGAAATGGTTGTGTTTAGGTTTTAGGTTACAGATAGTTAAGGTTGGATTTAGCGCCACGGCTTTGAGTTTTGGGTCTGCTGTCTCAAGCAAAGGAGGCTGAATTTGTATGCAGCCTGAGCGTAAGCAGAGCCTGAAATATTGAACTCAGGACCAAAAAAATAGCTACTTCTCATGAAGGTCCCGGTGTGAACGCACACACAATTCACCCAAACTTCCCATTTGAAAGGGGGAGGGACAAAAAACTGTATTCCCAGTAGAAATCATGTCCTTGAGTATACCCAGAGTCTTTTTACTGCATTGTTTTGGCAGTCAAGCTACCACTGTAAATAAAGACAATTCTTTGGCCTTTCTAGGAAATCAAATACTTTGATTTGTCGAGTGTCAGTTTGAGTTAAGTTGAGAAACCCAAACTAACACAGAAATGAGCTGCCTGGGAAAGAAATATCTGGAATTCCTCTTAAATCATACAGCTCTGCTCCAGCCCCGGGCTCTCTAACAGAACCAGGGTGAATTGACATTGTTAGAAAGTCAAGTCCAGAAATGAGTCATGAGATGTGGCTGTGTGTGGCAGTGTGGAGTCCAGTCCTACATTAGAGAAAGGGTTGTAAAGCAGCTTGGCCAAAAGTCCCAGACATGGTAATAGAATAATGAAGGAGCTTGCAGGGCCAGCTGTTACACTACTCCAACAATCTCATAATAAGATTGCATCACCAATGTCTGTGATCGCTGTTGCTGCCCTTCCAGGCTGTGGTCTTTGAGCAAGAGGATCTGTTTGTGGAGGGAGATTAGAGGCCTGTCTGACTTCTTCTTGTACATAATTTGAAGTGTCATGTATGACCGGTAGTGGTGCGCTGGAGTCGGTAAAGCAGTATCCTTGCAAAAGCTGCCAGAGGCGGTGAAAGCTAATGCAGCGATTTAGGTGCATTTGGAAGTTTCCATTATCAGTGAAGTGTATGTGCACATTTTTCTAATGTGCCGTTCCCCCCGGCCCAGTGCTTGTCAGCTCTAGCTGGATTAGTCCGTAGTATGGAATGTCATCTCATATACACTTCCTCCCATTGTGACACTAACTGTATCCCTGCCATCAACCCTTTTGTGCACCAGCACTTTTTGTATGACATTCTCAAGCCAACCTATCTTTTGCTGCAGTGTGATTTCATAATGTGATGCAGTATAGCTGTTTTCCACGTTCAAATGCTTTATTTGCATGACAATAAGACTTTTCTGTTGTTATAGAAGTCATATAGCTCTCTTCCTCTCCAATTCTCTCTCTTTTTCTCCCTGTATCTCTCCACCCCCCTTTCCCCTTCCCCTCTGCCCCCTCTTTACTCTCTCTAAGTGACTACATCATTAAGGAGAAGACAGTGCTCCTACAGAAGAAAGACAATGAGGGCTTTGGCTTTGTGCTTAGGGGAGCCAAAGGTGAGCCTCTTCTGCAAAATTCACCTCATATTTTTCTGTCTCTACAGATTTCTCAGTCTCATATGCTTTTTTTTTCTCTCTTTCTAATCTCTCTATCCCTCCCACATTTTCAAACCCATGTTCTTGTTATCTGTGTCCACTCATGCTCATCCTTTTTGTCTTGTCCTCTACAGCTCAGACTCCCATAGAGGAGTTCACTCCAACGCCAGCTTTCCCTGCGCTGCAGTACCTGGAGTCTGTCGATGAGGGGGGCGTGGCCTGGAGGGCGGGCCTGAGGATGGGGGATTTCCTCATTGAGGTAAGGACAAGATGCATTTTGGACTAACGCACAAACTAGACTTAGCATGAAACTCAATCTTTTACTAACAACACGCAGTATCCAGAAACCACATTCAGGTGAAACATTAAAAACTCACCATTACTGATGCACCTTGCATTTTTGGGTCCATATTGTTGTTTGGTGGTGTGTATTTCTCATTTCCAACTAGTCAAATAAATGTTTCCTTTTAGAGTTAGGAGAATTCACGAACAGATACTAAGGTACAAAATTTCCCACTGACAGATCTTTGATGAATCATCATGCATCAAGCACAAGCTACAGGAAGCACAATATTACGTTTTGAGTGAGAGGTTAAAAGTTTACTTTAAAAAATATCACTAGTGCTTTTTCCACTAATGAATGCAGCATGTGCAGGCATCTTCCTGTGAGAGTGTCACAACTTATTCTGGGAAACGCAGGAAATGAAGAAGACATAGACCAGGCAGGCTGAAGAGAAGTGGGTACACCAAAAAACTACACTTCATTACAAAGTAATTTCTAGGATGCAGTGAACCGAACATCACAGATCAATGATATCTGCGGGGTGGACAACAGAAACAAGTTACAGTATAATAGCCTTGCAGTAAATACCAATTTAATAAAACACATAGAGCCACATTTACTAAGAAAATGGCATTGCGAGTTTGCGGCAGATATTGTCTTAATTAATAATAGCCTAATTGCTTCATTTTTGTTTCTAATAATCATTTTTATATACAAGCCTATATTTAATGCACGTTTCTTTTCCCACTTCCTGAAAAACTGGTACAAAAGCTTTAGTAAATCTGGCCTGTAATATTTTGAGATTGATCCATTTCTGTGGTAATTTTTCTGGCTATAGTTTTCATACTGTTTCTCAGAATATATTTTGTATGTAGTGTATTTTAGCCGGAGTTTGTGAGGAGTTTCTGTACTTGTGTGCGCTGTTCCTCATCGACGAAGCACCAGCAATTCAGGCAGCAACTTTCCGGCCATTTTGTACCTTTAAAGAAGTTCCTGTATGTTGCTTTGAAAACTCGGTTCTAAAAATGGTGATTGTCAAACCTCTATTAAAGCTGACACATACTGCTAATTAGTATTCAACCTAATATGAGTCACTTATGTAGCTGCCCAAGCCTTTGTATCTGTGATTTACTGTAGTCGCTGCCTGAATTGCTCCTGTACCCAGCCAAAACAGCGAAATAAGGTATGTTTAAAGCAAAATCTTATATATGCCAAACATGGGAAAGCTGCATTACCAAAGTGAAGCGATCACAAGTAGACCCTCAGTAACTCTGTAAAGTATGATGTTTTACTTTTTGTGTCCACTACCTGTAACAAGAATTGTTTTTTAATTTAGATGGATATTAATGCAACACAGCTCATTCTGCATTCAGTCCTTCTGTGTCTTTGTGTCTGTCAGGTGAACGGCCAGAATGTGGTGAAGGTTGGCCACCGGCAGGTGGTCAACATGATCAGACAGGGCGGCAACAGTCTCATGGTAAAAGTTGTGATGGTTGCTCGAAACCCTGAACTGGAGGACACTGCTCGGAAGAGAGGTAAGAGTCAAATTTTCCTCGTATGTCATTTCCATCCTATGTTTATGATGTGACGATAAAGCTGATTGCATGTTTACTTTACCCTAAAAGCCTGCAGCAATGTGGTTGTCGTTGGTGACTGCATGTTTATACGAGAATACTAAACATTAAGTCTGTATTTGGCTGGCTTCCCTTGGCAGCCCCGCAGCAGACTAAAAGACTGACTCCTCCTGCCATTGCCCTGCGCTCCAAGTCAATGACATCAGAGCTGGAAGACATGGGTAAGATGATAGAGGGGATAAAGTACTGAATGCAAAGAACACAGAGGAGGGGAGGTCTGGAAAGAACATGTAAAAAATGAATTAGATTTGGGTCCCCCAATTTTTTTCTGAGGGGTCACATTTGAAATAGGTGGGCTAGCAGCTTCTCTGCAGGATCTTAGTACAGTACCATGGCACTATTAGGGAAACACAACATTAAATATTAACCGAGTTGATGCAGAGAGCCAAGAAATTTATCCAGTATAGGTGCGATTTCCCTTTTTTCATTAGCAATAGTTTGCTGGAAATTGAGCTTTTTGATTAATTTGCACTTTTGATATTACCTATGAAGAAGGTGATAATTAAACAGTTAAGAGATAAAAAAGCAGTTGCATGTGATACTTGTCTGACGCCATGAGTCACAAACGGCTCTTTGTTTCTTTTTCTTCTGAACCAAATGTGCTGCATACAGTGGACAAAGGTGGGAGAATCATGGATTTGTGTGCTCTCATTATCATTTTCCATCACCATCCCTCTCATCACATCTGTATTCACACCATCCCATGTGTCTGAGTATGTATTTCATCCTCTCATCTGCTTAATACACATGACTACACAGCAGTTCTAGTCACACCTAATTTCTGTTTCCCGAATTATATATGCAACAGCCTCCTCTCCATGGAAAAAGAAAGCAGGTGAATATCAGCTTTTATCATTACCCCTATCAGCCCCTGGGCTTTAATTAAAAGTCAGCCTGTTTGATGCTCTTTTTCTCTCCTCCTTTTTAAGAATACGAGTCCTCTCAGGGTCCTGATAAGAAGAGGACAGTCTATCAGATGGCATTAAGTAAGAAATCACTCTCACCGCTCTTGTCATACTGTAAAAGGGTGTTTATAAACCTTGAGGGGACAGGAGGGGGTTCACTGAAATCCTCCTTGTCATGTTTCTGCCTTCATTTTATGCTCCCTCTCACTACCTCTCTACATTTCTTTTCTTTTCTGCCCTGCCCCTGCTCGGTCTTTGTTGTAGATAAACTGGATGAAATCTTGGCTGCTGCCCAACACACTATTACATCAGACAACCAGGGCCAGAGGGGTCATGGAGGCAAGAGGGACCGGAGCAAGAGTATTGTTCCCAACGTCTCCAATGAGGTATTGTTGGGAATTGGAAGGAAATGGTCCTAGTTTCGGTCATTACCATAACTTGGGGTTCTCAGTCCTCCTGGCTTTTTAGACTCAATGTCTGTATCTACAAAACATTAACAAATACTGAACAGTTATGGATCTCTCTCCCAGCCCTGCCATACCAGATTCACATATACAACAGAGCTTCTCGACTGCTTGAGGATGTAGCACATATTTAGTCATGGAAGTGACTAATGCTAGCAGAAAAAAAGATTCCTATCTATAAGCAGTGTTGTATCTATTAGCTTTTTTTTTTTTTTTTTTTTAGCTCTGTGTTCTCCTGCCCTCACTGCACTTTAGAGAAAATGATTGACAATGGACCACCCACACCAAAACATTTGTTCAAGTGTGAGTCAGGTTGTGTCCATTCATCCATGCTCTGTTGCCTGATAAACTAATACTCGGACTGACTGGTTCTCCTGTATAGCATTATACTGTATATCAAATCAATATCAGCTTAACAGCCAACATCAGTTTGATTTAATTATATCTGAGTAAATGTTTCCTCTCCTCTCTTTACTCCCTCTTTCCTTTCAAATTCTCTTTTGCTCCCTTTTCAAAATGTGTTTCAACACCTGGAGCAACCCTATGAGCAGCAGTCATCAGTGAGTATGGTGCAGCCCGGACCAGGTTTTGGCTACAACCAAGCTCATTTTCAACCAGGCCACGGTCAGCATGCAGTCATGATGCGTCAAAAATCTATTGGTAACGGCAATTGTCATGTAAAAAATTCTGCCTGCTCCATAAATGAGTTTCCTTTTAAGTGTCTGTTTGCCTGTGTCCTTGTCCTCAGGTGTAACAGAGGAGGAAAGGCAATACCTTCACCCACCTGCGATGAAGCTGGCTCGCAGCCTGTCAGTGCCGGGACCAGAAGAAATCCCCCCTCCCCCTAACACATCCGCCCCAGAGCCGCCTTTATCTGCAGGCCCTCATCCTGGGAGAGGGCCTGCTATGCCCATACCTCCTGTATCTCAAGCCCACTACCAGCTCCACTCCCAGCCAGGGCATCCTACTCAAGCAGGCTGGGAGAGGGGAGGACCTGGTGGAATGAACCAGCAGGTCATGGTCCCTACCCTCCGCAGACAATCAGAAGGACTGTGTGTCAGAGAGCCGGAGGCGCCCAGGAGAGGTGGTGGCAAGATGGGGGGGTTAAGGAGAGGCTACAGCAGTGCTACACCACCGACAAGTGCTAAGCCTAAGGCCCAACAAGCGCCACAACATCACCCGCATACGGCCAACCGGGAGCAGGGTGGAGGGGTGGGCAGGGGGGCGGCCAGGAGGGGTGGTCGAGGAGCTCTGATGAAGCAGTCAAAAGTGGAAGATGGACTGAGACAGCACAGAGGAAAAGGAGGCGCAGCCAAAGAGAAGAGCTCTATCCCCATCCCCACCATCATTGTCAAAGCGCCCTCCACCAGCAGCAGCGGCCGAAGCAGCCAGGGTAGCAGCATGGAAGCTGAGCCCTCCCAGGATGCAGAAGACCATGCCTCAGCAGATGCAACCCCAGACAGCCCCAACACCAGTCTACCTTCCCCACTCACCCCCTTGCCACCTCAGCCCCCTACGTCCACTTCCTTGCCTTCATCAACTGTTGCCCCATCCGTTTCCTCCCAGCAAAACCTGGAAAACTTGGATTACACTTCGACATTTGGTTCGGCCTATGGAGGAGGAGGAGGAGGAGGGGCGCGCAGGGAAAGGGAACGTTTCCGAGATATGAGAAGAAAGAGCGCTTCTTTCTTCCTCTCATCTGAGGAGGACATCCAAGGAGAGGCAGGAGGAGGAGCAGGGGAGGGGGGAGGAGCACTTGGGGCAAGAATTCAGCCTTTACAGGGCTCACAAATGGAGGTGCCCACCCCTCGTCTACGGCCCTCCAAGTCTATAGATGAGGGCATGTTTTCTGGAGACAGCTATGTCAACTATTCCAGTAGCATGCCCCCAGCCTTTGGCCTGCCTGAATATTCTTCCCCTGTCCTTGGTCAGGATGGCCAGCCCAAGTCAGCTCCCTCAATGTACGGCACTCAGCCCACTACCACCTTCATACACCCACTTACAGGGAAAGTACTGGACCCCTCGTCCCCACTTGGCCTGGCCCTAGCTGCAAGAGAGAGGGCCCTAAAGGATGACCGCAGGACGCGCAGAGAGGAGAGACACTTTGGTCGGCAGCTGTCCACAGTAGGAGCGTTCCCTACCCCTGTTCAGACCCCAACTCCTTCCCTTTTTGCAACCCCTACACAATCGGCCTACACTTCCCCAGTGTCCCTTCACCTAAGCTCCCCCACCACCACCACCTCTCCTGCATCTCTGAGCCGGCCACAATCACCAAGGATATTACGTTTGGGAGGAGGAGGTGGGGAGAGGATGGAGAGGGAAAAGGAGGGAGCACCCAGGGAGGGTCTTAGAGTTCGCTTCTCAGAGGACAGAACCAGTCAGTATTCAACACAGTATTACCCACAGAGCCCCAGGGAGAGAGAAAGAGAAAAGGAGGTGTATGACAGCAGACCTGCTCCTCCCATACAGCCTCCTCCGCCACCGGCTCAACCTGCACCCCGCAGACCTTCCTTTCTGCAGATGGAAAGCACTCCCAACACCAGCTACATCCCTCAGTACACTGTCCCCACAGCCCCAGCACAGACACATGAAGCTATGGGAGAAGCAAGAGCAGGGGCGGGCGGAGGTCTAGGACTTATGGTTCTCCCTCCACCAGCTCCCTCAATAGATGCAGATGATGAGTTTGTCTTTGCAGATCCCTTGCCCCCTCCTTTACAGTTTGCTAATGGTAAGACTGAGAGAGCCCAGGAGTTTCCTCGGCAGCATCAACACCCGAGTCAGCACTCTTCTGGTGTTGCTCCACCTCCCCCACCCCCTCTTCCATCTCCAAAGCCCTCAAATGCTCCCCAGCCCTCTCCACAGGGTGGTGACTCTGCTGCCTCCAGCCTTACCTCCTACGACAGCGAGGTGGCCAACCTTACACAGTCAGCTCTCTCTCCATCTTATCCGTCCCCACAGATATTTCCCCCTTCCTCCACCACCATCACCACCACCTCTACTGCTGCTTTGCCTGCCACGTCACTACACAGACCCCAGCCCATGTCCCATTCTCACCCCTATTACAGCAGCTCTGACGACCCCTCAGTAGGTGGTCACACGCCGGCCCAGGACAGAGGCACAGCCGCCCTCACCGCCACCATGACTTATGCTACCACTACTATGACAGCCACTGCTGCCGCCTCCACCACCACAACCTCGCCGTCATCCTCTGACTACAGCATGGCCATGGCTGGGCCCAAGGCTGTCCTCAGCACAGGGGGTAAAGCTGCTGACCATACGTATCACCCTACTTTTATACCCAAGAGCGGAGATTGGCAAGATGCCGTGGTGGATTCTGGGATTGAGGAGCTGGATAGTCACAGCAGTAGCGACCACCATTTAGAAATGCTGGGATTGAGTGGGCTGAGAGGAGAGAGGGGAGGGATTGGAGGAGATCGGCGAGGAGGAGAGGGAGAGAGAGGAGGTGAGCATCAGGATCCTTGCACAACCTACTCAGGTGGGCAAACATTTGAGGTGCACAGCGCCAAACTGGCAAACCCTGTGTTTCCAAAGATGACTCATTACAAAGAGGGGGGAGGGAGGGGCCCATCTGTAGCACTACGTAGGCAGAACAGCACCAACCCTGCTCCTTTGCAGTTGCAGAGACAAAGCAACCCAGAAGATGCCAGGTTAGATGGAGCTCTCGCAGATGAAAGGAAGCGCAAGCAGAGTCGATCCAAAATGGAGGACGGCTTTAGCTCCGCTCTGGCTGCCTGCTTAGAGAGGCCCATAGAGACTCGGTCGGTGGGCTGGGTTGAGGTCGGGGAGCATGAGCTAGGTGGAGGCGGAGTGCAGAGAGATGGTATGGTTTTGGAGGGCCGCAGACTTCATTCACCTCTTTCGGGTGTGAAGGCCAGCATCATCAATGAGCTAAGCTCCAAGCTGCAACAGATGAGTAGCATGAAGAGCATGGATGACTGGAGCCACACTCCAAAGTCTCCCACCATGCATAGGTTTGTTTGTTTTCATCAACCAGCCCTTGATATTAAAATGAAAGTTTGCATATCTGCTTATTTTAACTAAAGCTTGTTGTGAGAATTAAAGTTCACAGGTTCATTTTGTGTGTCTCTCAGGTATTCTGCGGATTACACTGATGCATTTCACAGCCCCCCTACTGGCCGCTCCACCTCGCCATTACCCACCTCCTCCCCGCAGCATCGTCAGATCCTGACACCAAATCTGTCGGCTACCCCTTCTGTCTCCCCTTCTCCTCAAGTCCCAGTTCAGCGCAACTGGACCCGCTCCCCGTCTCCACAGATGCCTTCCTCCCCAGTTCATTCACACCCTCCCCATTCCCCGACCTACTGCCCATACCCAACGTCACCGAAGCATCGGTCCAAGATGCGCAGGCAGACTTTTGATTTTCAGTCCAGTCCCACTAAGGAGATGCGGTCTTCAGTCTCCAGGCGCCGGGCTCCCAGCCCTCTTATCTATAACACTGAACAGCCAAACCCCACCCCTCCCAGACCTTCCTCTCTCCCCATCCTTCCCACTACTCCTGTCTACAACAACCCCTTTGACTTCCCCGGACCCCTCACCCCTCCGTCGCCTGGCCTCCCTCTAGGAGATACCTACAGAGCTTCAACCCCTCCACTGTTCTCTCCATCTGGTGTGCCAAGTCCAAACCCCCTACTTGTCTCCCGCTCTCTCTCCCCCACCCATTTTCTCTCTGGCGCCTCCTCCCCCATGCACTTGCCCCCCAGTCCGTCCTGCCTCAACTATCCCCATCTCACCCCTCCTCCGCCAGCCAAACCCTTCGCTGTTAAGCCCCTGCCCTACTGGACCAAGTACGATGTGGCCGACTGGCTGGCTTACCTAAACCTGGGTGAACACAGAGAGCGTTTTATAGACAATGAGATAGATGGATCACATCTACCTTCGCTCACCAAGGATGACTTCTTGGACCTGGGAGTGACACGTGTGGGACACCGAATGAACATCGAGAGGGCGCTGAAGAAACTCACTGACAGGTGAGGGAGGACTAATAGACTCTGGAACACATAGAGGCAACGGGGTCAAAAGGTCAAAAAGGAAGCACCGGATGGTGAAGGAAAGTCCAAGTGTCTCATTCCTTCCATACAAGTTAGCTGAACCATCCCCTTTTTGTTCATGAGATGCATATAATTTGATAAGTTATCTCACCTTCCCTCCATCCCTTCCTCTTTATTAACTTGTTTTATCAACCGTATTTAGTTTGCTCCGTCTTTATTTCATTTCCGCCCATTCTTATTCTTTTATTTGCCCTCCTTCTCTCCCCAGGCGGCTCTCCTCTCCTTTGCATGTCACTACTTCTCCCCGAGACACAGACTGAGAAAGTGAAGGGGTGATTCAAAGATGAAAGAAAGGGAGAGAAACAAATTGACAAAGATGAACAATAACGGAAGATGTGCAAGTGAAGAAGAGTGGACATCAACAGACTGTGTTGAACTAAGACTAAGGGCTTGATGTGTGGGGGGAAAGTGTTTTCTTGCAAATTTGCTATACATGTAGAGAATACTGTTATGAAACTTGTGGAATGACGTTTGGTCAAGAAAGAGTATGAAGAAATTAAGAATAGCATATGAAAATGACACTCTTCAACTGAAAATACACTTTAAAACTTTTGATGGACAGGCATTTAATTAACACACCGTTTTGTGCTGTAAAAGACAAACACATACACACACACACACACACACACACACTGACAGATGGATTCTCACACCATCTGCTGCTTTGCAGCACTGAGAAAACTTCAGTCTGAGTTCAAAGAAAAGTTGAAAAGTTGCTGCTTAAAGGGTAAACCCCAATAAAATGTTACTGATTGTGGCTGAGCCAGAAACTCTGGTGAAAGCAAAAACACAAGAGTGACATCCTAACATCAGTTTTGTAGCTTTAAGCAAATCAGAGTATCAAACGGCTGTGAGTAGTGGAGCCAAACTCAGAATATGAGAGAAAGGGTTTTGTTTGTAAATGGTGATAGAAGAAAATGGTAGACAATAGTATTCTTTTTATATATTTGCCATATTCCCCCAAAGGATGCCCCAATAAGCTTTGTATGTATGTACTTTGCGAGCACTAAATATATCTTACATGTTAAACGGGATTCACTATTAGTAGAACCATTTGTTTTGTACTAAGTGCTGATCGCAACCATTCATTTCAAACTGGTCTGGGTATTTATAACTGTTGAATTCAAGTTGTGCGTAATGAGGACATACAAATATTGAGAAAATATTGTTGTGAAATTACCTTTTATTATTTTCCTGGTTATTCTATAGAAAGGAGAGGAAATACTGGAGAGGAACTGAAAAGGGTTTGCGAGTCATTTCAAAACTGCAAATCATCTTTTCGTAGACTTTATTGGTGTTTATGGCCATAGCACAGGTCGAGGGATGGATCCATCCTCTTTGATGCCATAATGTTGACCGCTCTCTCTCACACAGCAGGTGCAGTGATCAAAAAGGGCTTTTTACTGCCTCTCTGTCTGCCTGACCTCCTCAACCTTCAGCCTCTGCGAGTCTGTGTGTCTGATTTTGTGCGTGTGAGTGTTTGTCAGCCTGCGTTGGTGGCCAAATGCTTTCCCTGACCTACACCTTTCTCTTTCTAATGCCTTTTCCAAAACATATTTATAATGGTCAGAAAACATTGTTTTGTTTTTTTCTCACTAGTTGACAATCCCAATGTGTCCTTGTTCCACACATCAACCCTTGAAAAGAAATACACTGACCCACTTTTCAAAAGGTTTTTTCAGAGTGATAAACTTAAAGTCAATACTGTATATGTTACATAGAGGTGAACATGAACGCCCTGGATTTTTTAAACATGCCAGTTTAGCCATTCCCTGCAGTGAATTCAACTGTGAGGCAAAAACACATCATTTATAGATCTATATGTAATGATGATGACAATGATAACATAAAAATATAGTAAAATAAAGATAATAATATTAAGTATGTAAACATTTTTAAGAATCTCCGTCTTCCAAATAGTGTGGACAAATTCTTTGAAGCTTTGTTTTCTTTATGTTTCATTTTGGGTTTTCTGTAAATGCTTTCTATACTGCTGGCCCTGTGGTGACCCCAGTGAAGCTGACACACGTTAGTTAATGCGTACTCTCTCTTTGTGGGTTTAAAATTATGACTCTGTATTGTCATGCTGAGTTGCCTCTATGCTATCTCATGATGGACTATTCTGAGAAGTGAAAGGACTGAGCAGTAGTGTAGAAAGCATTACATACTATGATTTAAAAGAGTATTTTAGGTCTAGTGAAATGCATAATGAATATGACTACATACAGTATGAGCATAAGTATGCAGAGATAAAAGGTATATATATAAAAATATATATATATAAAGTTTTGCTTTAAATAAAATACAGTATATACTGATAAACAATATGATAGAGGTACAACTAAGGTGTTGAAATAAATGCTAAAATAAACTACGGCCCTGTCGTGACTCTCATTTCTCCTTGGATTCCCTCCTTTGACAGTTTCACATAATGATCCAATTTAAAGTGCTGTGTTTGAATTGAGTCATTTGGCAGCAGCCCGTCTCAGCCCTGCGGTGGTTGAACACAACATTGTTTCAGGTCCAGGATTATTTTCCCATCAGGCTCGGTGAGCTAATAGGACAAAAGAGTAGAGCTCACGGGGAGGGAGAAGATGAGATGGCTTAATTCAAAGCAAGCGGTGGCTGCATTCATGCAGCAAACCGAAAGACGCCTGTAAGGCATGAAAAACAACTTGGAAGAAGTCGAATGTCAGATCGTTAGCTAGCATGGTGGCCAGTTTAAGGTTCATGGTAGAAAACTAAATATAATGCTGTTGTTTTTTAAAGTTTGTGCCAGTTGTCCAGATTGCCCCTTCTTTGTATTTCTCTGGTTGGAGTCTGCTCATAGTTAGCAAAATTACAGATGTCACACGTTGTTTTTTCTCTGGAGATGAAGCCACAAGCTGCCATTTTTCTTCTCACAGTATGAAAAAAGCTTTGATGATGGTGGTGGTGGAGGGCGCTGTCTGACATCAAAATCTCCCATAGGTGTTCAATTGGGTTGAGATCTGCCGGCTGCGAAGGCCTCAGCACATCATCATCAAGCATTTGCATTTGTTATGTTTTTTTCACTCATTCAAGGGTTTCCCCTTTAATTTGTCACCCATCTGTATTTTCAATGGAGGCTGAGTAAACGGGGGCACTGATTCTGGAAACTGATGTTACTCTTGAAATTCTAAAATGTAATTTTCCAATGCTGCGAGCACCACAAAAAAAAAAAATCCATTCACCTCTATTGTACTGAGTCGATGCAGAAATCCAAGAAAAAAAGACTGATATCTCAAAACCTGGGCACATAAAGCAGAAACTATCTTTATGACTACATAAATACATGTTTCTGTGAATTGTATGAACCAACCCTGTAATGTCATCCCCTGGAGGAAATGTAAATCTCTGCTGGGACATATTGTAACCCTCAAAGACATGTCACCTTAGTTTACTTTAGTTTAATTACATTATGAGAATTGGGGCATTAAATGACTCATGCTGTAACTACAAACTGGATGACACACTCAAGTCCGTTACTTTCAGTATTTCCATTGTGGTCCTTGATGTAAAAAGAGTAAAGTTTAAGTGACATATGGTAAAACAAACGAAACCAAAATTATAGTCAATAAAATCACAAAAATAATATTGATAAGTTACACTTCCAAGTTTCATATAAGACAAAAAAAAAGGCCTTCTTTTTAAAATTGTCATGGTTGCCCATTTTTTTTAGCATGTAAAGGCATGTATATGTATTCCGATGTCTGGCATCATAAAACCTAAAGGAACACGTACCCAAGTTGATATAAAGCCTCTGCAACCAAAAGTGAGAAACAATATCTTTTGTATGGTGGGAGGTGAAACTGGTCCTTGGGATACTCTGGCTCTGGTTAAGCTGTTAAAAATCAGTGGATGTTTGAAAAGTCTAATTATATACGGCATTTATCGCAAAAAAGACTGAGAAATATAAACCAGACAGAGGCAGCAGTGAGTGAACTGTAACTCGAGGATGACACTGGTGTTCTCCTTTAACTCCTGGCTAATATCCAGTAAAGTAAAGCCCAGAATGAGTAAACAGTGTGTGGGTGAACATACTGTACTCTCTTTGACGTGCTCCCTTTCTAGGCCCGACCACAGAGAGAATGGCAGGTCACAAAGGGGCACAGGGCTAACGTGGCAGTGCATGGGACACCCCCACCCCGACCCCCTTTCCCCACCTGCTGTCACACACACTCACTAATAAGCTCACATGACTCTGTGCCACACTGGCACAA
Organism: Macquaria australasica; assembly: GCA_005408345.1. Taxonomy (NCBI): domain Eukaryota; kingdom Metazoa; phylum Chordata; class Actinopteri; order Centrarchiformes; family Percichthyidae; genus Macquaria; species Macquaria australasica. The sequence continues at coordinate 938,070 of SEMN01000157.1, read as the reverse complement.
TTCTGTGACCAGCGAACGGTCAAAATGAAGGTTCAGCATCTCATTAGCACCATATTGAGAGAGACAGAGGGAGGGACGGGCAGGGAGAGAGAAGGAGGGGGATTCTTCCAGCTGTTTTTCTAATAGCAGAACGGAGGGAAAGTGAGAGGGTGATAGTCAAAGAAGAGCTAAACAGCCTGATAGCGAGGAAGCCAGTGAGTTAAAGAGGCAAAGGATGGGGTTAAAGTAGGGAACAAAAGAGAAAGAGGAAGAAGAGTTCATCCTGGAATGACTGTGAACTAGAATATCACAGCTGACGCGAGAGGAGAGCAAGAAAGGTAAGTTTCTTCCTCCTTCTTTGTTTGCCCTGTAGCCAATTAGCACTGGAGTGATTACCATGCAAATGCTCTGATTTGTTTAATTTATTTTTTCTTTTCTGCTTGCTTGCATTGTCTCGGTGTCTCACGCCCACTTTCAGATCAACAACGTGTATGTGTGTATGTGTGTGTGTGTAACTTTAAGTGCCAAGGGAAAATTGGGTCAGAGGGAGAGGAGAGAGGGAGAGAAGCATGTGGTAGAGTAGTAGAGGCACACTGGGGGAAAGAGAGGGGGAGACGGACAGAGAAATGGAGAGAAATCCTCAGCAGGCCCTTGAACTACAGTAACAAGTGGTCACTTGAGTAATCACTGGTGATTCAGAGAGAAATGTAAGTGCTGGTTTCTCCCAGGCATGGCTGCTCTGTTGCCTCTTTTTGCTTCTCATTGGCTTGTGGGTTGAGTTTGTTTGATACATACTTTGATATGAATGCTTCTGTGTGATAAAAACGAGAGGATGAGCTGTTGAGTCCTGTTTCAAACCTCTTCCTGTCCTCTGCATGAAGTCAAAAAGTGAAATCTAAGTTGAGCCTTCAGGGTCTCCCTACCATGTTTCCGCTTGTAGGAGCTCAAAGCAAGTGAAAGAAATTATTAAATAACATTATAATATAAGTATGAAAACCAGCTAGCTGAGGGAAAGAAAGCCCCAGACAAGCCTGACTCGCCGTCATGCTCAGTCTTGTGATGAGGTGTGGTTAGTCACTTTCATATTACTCAGCCAGCAATGTGTCAACGTGCTACCCAGACAGAAATAGGCCAGAATGTGACTGCGTCTTTTGCATGTTTGTGCACGCATCTCCCTTCTTTTGTTCAATCTGCCTTCCCCCTCTAATGTATCCGCCACTTGTGCTTTGCTTTACATGCTGTGCAAAAATGCCTGCTGGTGGACAGTTTATTCCTTTTAAATCCTGCATTTCCGATTGTTTGCCAAATCAGAAAGCAACCCGTTGCGCTCTTGCGGTCATGATCTCTGAATCGAATGGCAGGAGGAGTCAGAGTGGGAGACAGTTGGTTCTAATAGGCCTTGTATTAGTCAGAGCAAAGGGAAAGATGACCTTTCCCTGCTGTTTATTTTGGGAAGGCAACAGGAAGAATGCCGGAGCAGCTGTTCTATTCCTGCTGGCAGATCCCACCCCTGTGAATTCCAGTCTGCCACTGCAACGACACTCCCCTTACTCACGCAGTGGGTTTGGATGTATCCAAGCACTGTACAGTGTAAATAACATCTCGTCAGTATCATCTAAGTTGTTATGGCAATAAGCTCAGCAACACACACACACTGCAAGGTTTCAGCCGCCAATTACTCCCTATCAGAGATGCCTGCCGTACAGGGGGAACGGCTCTGCTTCTGAGGAAGTCAGCCTGCTTTATCTGCACATTACACCATGTAGACGTCCAACCTGTTGCATGATAATCAGTGTCACCTGTCTGCCAATAAAAGCAGTCTTTCCTCGCTTGTTATGCATCGTAACCAGTCTGGCAACTCTGTCGTATAACACAAACAGCTATCTTTTGCTTTCAGAAACAGGCACGTTCCCAGTAATGGCGAACCTTCCCAAAGAGCCGCCCGAGGATGCCAAGAAACAGAGCTTCTGGATGGTGAGCATTATATTTGTGATCAAATCTAAGAAAACTACCACCCGAGGAATAGCTAGTTAATGAGAGACAGTGCTTATGTGTGTTTGTGGATGTACAACTCATCCTTGTGTGGTTGAGTTCTGCAAGCCTGTTGTTCTTACACATCATCACCATCTTTCCTCCTCCCAGCCAGGGAATTATGTGCGTACAGTGCACCGGACTGAACAGTCCTTCCAGGCCTGCAACGACATTGTGGCCTGCTTCATGGAGAGAGCCAAGGTAGAAAAACAGTACGCCCAGCAGCTCAGCCAGTGGAGCAGCAAGTGGAAGCCCATTGTGGATTCTCGTAAGTATGAGAAGCTACATGACAGAGAACATGCATTCCCAGGCCTTTTTGATTATGTCATCTGTCATCAAGTTAAAATTACCTCTTGATTCTTTTTAAATGGCTGCATCTGTGTTTGTTTGAAACTTTCCAGTGCACAAATGGAAGTTATTATTTCTCTGTTGCTTTCATGACTCGCCTCTCTGCTCTCTGTTAGGTCATTCCTGACTTTTTTTTCCCTCCTTCCCCAGGGCCACTTTATGGCTCCCTCATGAGGGCATGGCAATGTTTCTTCACCTCCACTGAGCGCTTGTCCGCCCTCCACTCCTCCATCTCCCAGTCACTCATGGCAGAGGAAGGGGAGCGGGTGAAGACCTGGCAGAAGGAGACCTTTCCAAAGAAAATCTTCTGTGGGTTCCGGGAGAGCCACGAAAACAACACAAGTTTTTCACGTGCGCAGAAACCCTGGTCCAAAAAGCTGATGAAGGTCCAGCACATTTGTTATTTACATTTATCTGTGTGTGTGTGTGTGTGTGTGTGTGTGTGTGTGTGTGTGTGTGTGTGTGTGTGTGTGTGTGTGTGTGTGTGTGTGTGTGTGTGTGTGTGTGTGTGTGTGCGCGCGCGTGTGTGTGTGTGTGTGTCTGCACATGCTTGTAATGGTGGTCATCGTAGTTTGACACAAAATCTTTACTCAAGGCCCACTTGCTAGCTTTGTTCTGCAGCTTTCAACTGCATCTCACGATCTTCATCAGTGAATGGAGTTTGCTGATGAATACAGTGAGATGCGGTTGAAAGCTCAGGAATACAAAGCAAGTAAGTGGGCCTTGAAGAACTGGTAAGATGTTTTTCTTGTCAAACTTCTAGAATGAACTGTCATGCACAGCAACAGTTGTTTTTCAGTGCGCTTTAAAGGAATAGCTCCGCATTTTGTAAAACACACTTATTCGCTTTCTTGCCGAGCGTTAGATGAGAAGATTGATACCACGCTCATCAGTAAATATGAAGCTACAGCCAGGAGACAGTTAGCTGCACTTAGCATTAAGACTGGAAACAGGGGGAAACAGCACCTCTAAAGCTCACTAATCAACACGTTGTACCTCGTTTATTTAATTACACAAAAGCCAAGATGTAAAATCGACACGTTGTGTTTTTACAGGGGTTTGGTGCAACATTATTTCTAGACTTTCTTAATTATTTAAAGCATGTAACTTGAATGAAAATGAATGTAAAATTAAAAAAGCTAATCTCTGAGAGACTAAAATTAACCACGAAAAAATACATATTAGCAATTAATTAAAACAAACTAAATTGACCAAAAATCCAACTTTGAGTTTAAAATACAATGCTATGTGTTCATTAATGAGCTTTAGAGGTACTGGTGGTGCAGTCTGGTGCAGTCTTTGTTCTAAGCTAAGCTAAGCATCTCCTGGCCATAGCTTCATATTTACCGGACAGACATGAGAGTGGTATCAGCCTTCTCATCTAACTCGTCAAGATAAGAATATTTTTTTAAAATGTCAAACTTTTTCTTTAAGTAAATAATATGCATGTGTGTGAATGTGTATTCAACAGCTGGAGAAGCTCCGTGTTGCATATCACAAGTCCTGTCAGAGGGAGCAAACAGCCCTTGACAAAGAGAAACAAGCAAACGAAAACTCGGAGATGAGTCCAGAGAAAAAGCAGAAATTCACAGAGGCCAGAGAGAAGGCCGCAGAAGAGAAAGAGAAGGTGAAGAGAGATGTTAATACACTGCACCATCATGCATGCTGAATAAGGGCTTCATTCACAGCACATTTAAATCTGCAATTCCTGATTCACGACATGCCACAGAGTTAAACATGTTGCATTCCAGGAAAGTTTTGCTGGCCTGCTGCATGCGCTGTTATTTATTCAGAGCCCCAGCCTTAAATTTCTGTTCCAAGCTTTTCCCTTGTATGGAGATGTGTTATTGTTACACTGCTCAGTGTTTATGGAGCCCAGCATGGGAAGAGTAAAGAGCCCCAGATGATTTATACATTTTAGATTGTCGTCTATTAAAGAAACACAGTAGATGTTCTTCCTGGTGGAACGTATGCCAACTTTTCATCATAAAACTGTTCTTGTGAGCTGCCTGCAGTGTAGAGAGCGCTACGAGAAAGTGCTGGAGGATGTGACGTCCTACACGCCTCGCTACATGGAGGAGATGGAAGCCATTTTTGAACAGTCGCAGGAGGAGGAGAGGAAGAGGATAAGCTTTCTGAAGCAGACCTTCCTCTCCATCCACAGACATCTTGACGTCACGAACAACGAGAGGTGAGCAACTGTCAGATGACTGGGTGTGAGAATAGTGTGTGTGTGACTCTTGGTTTAATGCAAGAGCAAGTGTTTCTGTGTATTTCTTGTGTCATGACAAACCAGCTCTGTGTCCTCGTGTCAGTGTGAAGGCAGTGTACAGTGAGCTCCACCACACTCTGATGGCCATCAGTGAGCAAGATGACGTCAAATGGTGGAAGAACAGCCACGGGCCTGGCATGCCCACCGACTGGCCAAAGATTGAGGTACATTAGAAAGTTTCACTCCAATACATAACGGACAAACAAACGATAGAGTGATACGTAAATGCATCATTTAGCAGAACAAAAGACAGTGCTTTTTTGGAGTAGAAACATCATGAACTAATTCTGAATTCTTGTTCTTACCTCAGTTAAAGAAATACATGGTCTCACACATTGTCTAAAACCTACATAAACAAGATATAGTATATATAGTAACATTTATAGATCTCTGGTTTAAAAAGGGTTGCACTCAGACCCAAAATAACCTCAAGTTCTGTGAAGATTTGCATGGTCTTGTAATGCATTCATTGTGGCTGTTTTACTTGACCAAAGTGTTGATACACTGGAAACCCAAACTTTTATCTCTTCCATCAGGAATGGGTCCCACCTGTAAAAAGGCTAAATAGGAAGAAGAGAGACCAGAAAAGAAAAGAGAACCGACCGTAAATTATCCAGTGTAGTGTTTTCAGTATAGTCATATTTATGTTATTATGATTTTGACTGTTTAAACATCCCTGTCTCCTCCTGTTAGCGTGATGATTGGGGGTGTGAAGGTACGCGCTCTCTACGACTACGTGGGAGAGGAGGGTGATGAGCTGTCCTTTAAATCAGGTGACACATGAAGCGTGATGTGACGACACTGAGACGTATTTAGACGGTGGTGTTGTTCTCAGTGTTAAAGCTACAATAGGCAAGATTGTTATACAAAATTACAACCATTGTATCAGTATGAATCTGAGTGGGAAGACAGAAATGCATCCCATCCCTCTAAAATGATGACAGACAGCCTGGTAAACATAAGTGTGCTGTGTGCAGCATTGAAGTTCAAATATAATGTTTTATGGCCACCTCTTTATTAAAATCAAAGTTTCCCAGTGTGGCTTTGGCCAGCTGGTCACCTCATCATCTAGACTGGTACCAGAATCAGAGGCGTCGTCATGACAACCCCTCTGTCTTTTGCAAATGTTACTGTTTTATCTCGCTGTATGATAGTGTTGTAGTTTTATCCAAGTGTGGAAATATATGTTTTACTGATACAGTGAAGTACAGACAGTATAATCCAGCAGCTCTAAACTTTAGTTTTGTGGCTATAACATCATTCACATCCTGCAAAGACAAAAAAAAAAAAAAAAAACTACACTCAAAATTAGCTTGAAGAGGGATATTTTGAAAGAGCATTTATCTCTCTCATTCTGTATGATAAAGCGTGGAAATCTAAACAGACAGTACAAAAACATGAAAGTACCATTTGCAAGGTTGCTATAAGTTTTGTAGCCAGACAACCCACTTCTGGGCAACAGAGTAAAGCTGAGGTGAGCTTAGCGAACAGCAACCATCACAGTGAATCAATTACACCCTCTAAAAATGACAAAATAACTTTCTAAATATTTGTCAAATCACTACCTACTTAGATCCTACCTTATACAAACATTTTTTTTAAATGAAAAATTGCACAGGCTTTGTATTTTTGAAGAGATTTAGGGGTTTTATTTAGAGCAAGCACCTAGTGGCCTTAACAGGAACAACATCTTAAGGCATTTTTGCAATGGCTTTAACATGGAGTCTGCTACAATATCTACTGGACTCACAGAGGTTATTCTAGTTGAACTACAGTATAGTCAAAGTGTCAAAGTATGAGTAAGGTGGCCAATTAAAAACCTCCCACAAGGTTGGCTGGTAGAACTTAAAAGCAAACTAAAAATGGCTACTCTGCATATCATGACACACATAACTTAGTCTTTATTAAAACAGGGTTTTTAAATGTGTTGAATCACAGAAGCAAGATGGTGCATTTAACAGATTTGTATTGTCTGTGATTATGACTCATTTCATGCCTTTTAATCCCAGGTGAAGTGTTCCTGAAGGTGGAGGAGGAGGACGACCAGGGCTGGTGTCGAGGAGTCCTGAGCGGAGGGAAGGAGGGCTTCTATCCAGCAAATTATGTTGAAGTTGCAGAGTGACGTTGCACTGTCTAAAATACTATGTCCTAAAATTATTCCTCATAAAGTTTTCAAATACTCTAAAAATAACAATTATTATTATATTATTTGTTGTCTCGTTGTTTCTGAGTTAATGTCAGACCTAATCTGTTCCCAGCCATTTTTGAAATTTAAAATTTGTTAAGGCCTTAATATTCTAACCTTCTTTGAGTACTTCAGCAATAAGAACTAACTTATCAAAGACTAGAATGTACTGAGTTGTATGTGTATATGTGTGAGTGTGTATGTGTCTTTGTATGCACGTTAAGAGGAAGCAAAGGAGAACAAGAGAGAGTATTTATTTACTGCCATTATGTCTGAGTCATTAGGTGACGGTAATGAGAGATAACTGATAATGAAATGTGAGGTTTACCCAGGCGCAGGTTTACTATGATGTGTGCACACAAGGTTAATGTTTACTTAAGTATTATATAGAAGCACACAGAAGTTACTTTGACTGAGGGAGTGGATTTTCAAAATAAAAGTGTAATTGTTTTGCCTCTAATCCGTCTTGTTGACAATTTCTTTTGCCATGCTAGCTGTGTGGGTCTATGCATGGTAATGCTGGTCGGTTGGTTTGCCCACCACTTTGGTTCAGACTGAAATCTCTCAACAACTATACGACGGATTGCCATGAAATTTTGAACAGTCATTTATGGCGCCCTGAGGATGAACCCTAATGACTCTGGTGATCTCCTGATCATCTAGCGCCACCAGCAGGTCAAAGTTTTCACTTATTCAGTGAAATATCTCAACATCTACCTGATAGAGTGGCACAAAATGTTGTCCAGACATTCATGGCCCTCAGAGGATGAATCCTAATGACTTTGGTGATTGGCTGAATTTTCCTCTATCGCCACCATGTGGTAGACATTTGTGGTTTTGTCTCATCAAATATTGTCAAACGTGGTACACATTTATGTTCCCAACAGGATGAATTATAATCACTTTGGTGATCCCTTAACTTTTCATCAGCAGGTCAAATTTTACAGCATGGCTGTAGACTCTTAGTCTTGTTGAATTTTTATATTTTAAGACAATCAACACAAAAGACCAAAGAACTGATTAAAGCAAAAACATACAGGTGTGAATATGTGCCATAATATTCAAATACATTTCAAATATTTAAATTGTATTTAATGTTTTTTATTTTCTTTATTTTGTGACCAAGGTAATCAAACACAGGCCAAGCAAAGTACTAACAGACAATCAACAAGAACAACAAGATGCATGCATACACACATATATGAATAGGAACATAATAACATGCCATGATAGATTGGTGCCATGAGAGAATTTTACAGGATAGTCAGTGTAGGATAATATTTTACTTTGAAAGGCTGGTATCCATATCAATCATCTTGGCCTTCAACATTTAACTGCCCTGTTTCTCAATGCAGCTTGTATTCCTCCACCCATTTAATTTAGATGCATGAAATGTTTAACTAGAGTTAGGCAATATGCGATAAATCTCTGACTAACCACCCAGCCTCGCAGCTTTGAGCACACACCACACTCTAGTATCACTGAAAACCCTTGAGGAAAGAAACCTGTTGGACAAGATGTCTGAGACACACATCGCGAATGACACGACGTCACAGAGTAGTTGAAACGTTTCTGAGAACTGGGAGGGTTTTGTGTAAATGGTTGTACTGTACGATCAGCATTCAAAGGACTCTGCATGTGTAAGTACGTCTTAGATATGCTTATTTTTTAGAGGATTTGTTCATTTTAAATTGCAGATGTGATAGATACATGTTGGCTGCATTGTCTGGATTAAGTTTGTTTTATTGGAGCTCTTCTTAAAGGTGTGTCAAAATCTTAAAAACTGAATGTCACATGCTCCCCAGAGAAAATGATTCTGTAATTACATTTGATTACTTTAGATTAGATTGTAATTGTGTCTCTTTAACGTGTTATTGGATGCCATACTGTCCTTTCTTTTTCAGGCAGGTCGACTCACAATGGAATTTGCTTGTGGGTTTGTTTATGTGCCGCCATCAGTGACTCAGAAGGACGGCCAACGATTCAATGCCAATGTCATTAAACGCTCAGGTGGGATTTCTTTCAAATACTCTGAGGCAGATGTCACATTTCTGAGTCCACCTTGCTGTTTAGCTGTAGTTTTCTTAATTCCACAGATCTCTAGCCAGACTCACAGATATTTTCAGTGCAGCTTCAGTGGAGTTTGACACCAGAAGGAATTTCAGTTATCTAAAACATGGACAGGAAATATCAGATTTCAGTGTCAAATTCAAATAGCTTCTCTGTTGACTGACCAGTTTGAAGAAATCCACCAAAGTGAGACAAAGCTTTCATTCTGCTGTCACCGACACCTCACCTGCTGTCAGGTCCATTCACTGGAGGAATTAAGTGAAATATAAATTGAGAGAAAGATTTAAGAAGTAAATTCCAGTACTTAATCGCAAAATAACTGCTAATTTGTTTTGAGTATGAATGATTTTATATATAACTGCGTGAAAGCAACCGCAGGTGGATTTTTCCTTTCATCAGATCTGGATGGTTAAGTACCATTATGTATTACGCAATCAGTGACACACACACAACCTCTCCTGTCTATCTTAGAGGAGATATTCCCGACAGATACTTTTCTTTGCTCAGTAAAAGCCATCTGCCACCTGAGTCACATTTTCTTCACAGCACAAAGGTCACCACTGCACCAGTTGTTTTGTCTGTGCTCACATTTCTCTTGCAAGAAACTGTTTTCATATTAGCAGCCAAGCCACTGTATATGTATATATATATATATTTTGTATTTTTTTATTTTTTGTGCTTTTTAGCTCTTCTCCCTCCTCTTAACCGGATCCGTCCTCGCCATCCCCCTCCTCCTCCTCCTCCTCCAGCAAACTCTGCAGAACCCAAATCACAAAAATCTCCCCCCAAGATGATTGAACAGTTGGAAAAGAGCAGGGAGGTGAAGAATGTCGTGAAGCTCACTTCCTTCTATGAAAATGCAATGTTTCACAGTAAACTGGAGGCAGATTCTTCCATCAGGATAACCCCTCAGCAGACAGCACCTCCTCGAAAAACAGGTACTGTGAGTGTGGCAATATCAGTGCAAATGTATGGCTGAACAAGTTTAGTTTCTGTACTATCTAGTATTATCTCAAATACCTCAAGATGAAATTCACCCCAAAAGGCAGTGTTATCCTCTCAGTCACTGAGGGCTACCAAACATACAGGAAAGTTGTATCTGCTGCTCTTTCAGTTACTGAAGTTAATGCAATAATTAAAACCCCCCACATATTTACACATATTCACATCTGGAAGCTGCCCAATAATAAGGAAAGGGCATGCTTTGCTCTATTGTATTGGACTGGTGCATCCCAAGAGGGACAGCAAATATTTTTTCATCATTTGGGTGAACTAGCTCTTTAAGCCTATAGTTTGGTTGAGCTGCAGGTGGTAAATCACTGTGTGTTTGGTGGTCCACTGCTCTCTTATGTAGGTATTTCATTAATCTGCAGCCTACTAGATGAGATGAGTGACAGTTTGTATCGTTTGGGTGATTTATTCCTTTAACACACTGCTCCCATCTGCTTTACCCAGCTCTTCTCCCACCGCACATGAAACCTGCAGCAAACAGCCAGCCACTCCCTTCCCCCAACACCAACAGTCAGACATTTACCTATGACCTCCCTAAAAGTGAGCCAGATTCAAATGCGGAACCCTGGGACCCAGACTACTCATACACTGCACCAGAGGGCACGGGGGTCCAGGTGAAGCTGCCAGCTGATACCAGTAGCGTGTCGGCCCAGGCATCAGGTAAACGGACGACTGTTTTTCGACACAGCACTATGTATTTTCCAGATTTCCAGAAACAGCTTTGTGCAAATTGTTTTAAGGAACAGACAGATTCTCCCAGTTTATTCTGTTCTGCTCTCAAACCTCAGCCCCACCCCTTCCTCCGAGACCTTCATTCATGAAGTCAATGCCAGAATACCTGGTTCTGTTACCCGCGTCCCACTCACCTCCCTCATCATCTCAGAAATCACTTTCAGACCTGTCACCTCTCCCATCACTTACTAGTAAAGGTAATTGTAACAGTCTCTGTCATGGTATCAAAAGAATAACACTCATTACGAATGTTTTGCACCACTAATGCAACACAAAATGCTTATTTTTAATGCACTTGCTGTTCCCAACTTAGGATCAGCAGATAAGGGGCTTCTGCCAGGGAATCCTAATGTGGTCCTCATCAGTTTAGGGAAATTACTCTCAGAGGAAAGACGTCAGTAAACTTTTATCATCAGCATAAAACCTTCATTATCTGCCATCTAGTTTTATTTTTAGGCTTATTGGCTTATAATGACGATCATGTTTGCATATTTCCAGTGCAGGCCATACAAGGGGAACCTGCCTCCTGCTCCCAGTGTGTCTCTGTGCTCGACTCGTCCTATGACAATGTGGTAATTTGACTTTTATTCTGAAACTGATAAGTAGTAACACTATTAAGAGTCACTGATTTCAAATGTGAATAATAACTGTAAATCTCTGTGTAAATCATGGGAAAAGCATGAGCGTTATTGATCATAACATAATGAAACAATGGATAACTGGGATTGGTTTGACTGATACAGACTGCAGGCTGTGTCTCTGGTTTTTCTCACTGAGTGGACTCTCCTTACAGGTTAATGTGTGTTACTTCTGTCAGCCCTGGGACTTGACCAGCTCTACCAGCATACCACAGTGTCCTCTCCGTGGTTACCAGGATGGCCTCTTTTTGCTCTGTCCTGATGAGAAGCCCCTGTGTGCTCCTGACGCTCTGCTGCTCTTCTGCATCGACACCTCAGGCTCCATGAGCATCACCTCCCAGGTAAAACCACATGACTGACACTGATCTGTTTGCTCTCGGTATCACGGCAGCCGGCACTTGCAAATACAAGCTGTGGTGTTTCAAATGATCGATCTCTGTTGTTTGAAGGTGTCAGAGGGAGAGCATGTCGTCCACAGATCCCGTCTTCACGTGAGTTTTTTTTCTCATTTTCAGGTCTCCTTTTAACACACTGTAGGTCCAGTTAGAGTTCATTTAAAGAAATGCTAACTCAATATTAAAAAAGTAAAAGAAAGAATGTAACACAACATTAAAAGTTGACTACAAAATCATAACTTACAAAATGAAAAATGTGCTGTTTGTGTACATGCACAATACAGAGAATCACAACAGCTGTTTAAAGATGCTATCAATATGGCATTGGTGATAAAAATCATTGTATTCAAACCAGTTGGTCCAGGAGGCCGTGTTGCAGTGTGTTCAGAGACTAAGTGAACGACAGCCTGACATACGAGTGGGACTCATCACCTTCAACTATCAGGTACATACAAGATCATCAGGGGCAACTCTCTTGCTCACAAGAGATTTGTATGCACCTTTTACATTTTCTCCCTGATTATCCTCAATTTTCTTTTAGTTATCTATTTCTGGCTTTCGAGTTTGTGTCTGACGCATGTTTGATTTGTTCCTCAGTTTGTTATTTTCTCATGTATAAAGTCATTACTGTCGCTTTTCTTCATCCCCTAATGTTTGGGTTGCCAGGTGACCATGCATGGATATGAGAATTTCAAGTCACATTTCCTGAGAGGTGCAGAGTTGACTGACAGCGAGTATCTGAAAGAGGCTGCAGCCAGTTTCCCTAGTCCACCTCCACTCTCACAGACCAAGGACTACTTACACAGACAAGTCATGGGGTCAGAGAAAAATCAGGGATTGCTGTACAATCAATTGTTTTTGTCTTTTATTAGACAATAGTAACATTATCTTCAAATAACATATGTATATTTTGATTTTCCTTACGTTGAAAGATTATCTGAAAGTGGGACCACAGCTCTCGGTCCAGCTGCTCTCCTGGCGATTGCAACGGCCTCCAGACAACCAGGGTCCAAGGTAGGTTTGGGGTATTTGTATGTTTTAGCCCATTTACAGTTCACGTGTACTACATTATACATGTGACCTGTGGAAAATGATCATTTCACAGCACTGATAGATTCAGCAAAGCTCATACACACCACCAAGTCTTTGTGACTTATGTATAGATCCACAAACAAATAATATCGACTGAAAAGGAACCAGGAATCCTGCATAGTGATGGTCACTTGTACTTACTTTATTTGAATATGAAGTTTTGTTTGTTGACCCTCATCATCATTTCTGGCTCCCCCTCTCTTAATAGAGTTAAATAGACATTTTATTTTTCCTGCATTTATCAGGCCTGCATTCATTTCCATTCATTTCACTACAGGCTGAACTTAAAACTTCATGGACAATTTCATGTGTTTTTCTTTTTTTGTTACATTATTGCTGTGTGGCCCTGCAGAGAAGAGTTTTCAAATCAGTCTGCACTTTTAACCGGATGAGCTGTGATGAAAAGTTTATATGATTTGCAATAAATGGTCACAAACTTTCAATCCTGATCTGCTTATCCCTGCTGATCTTGAAGGTGATTATCTGTACAGATGGGAAGGCCAACACAGACTTGGGGAATCTGGAGGTAGAGGATGATGATGCTCGCACCCTCCTCTCATCTGCCATCTTCTACCAGGAGCTGGGGGAATATGCTGCCAGTCAGGGGTTGGTACACAGCTCCTCATCAATGTCAAGAATGGAACAAGTGTTAACATAAATATTATACAGACAGTTTACATTCTTGAAGCACTGTTGCTCCACCAACAAAAATAACTATAAGACTACTATTAGTGCTAATATTAGTAGTAATAAGGGGTCAGAAAGGTGGGGGTGGTGTGTTGTGTGCTGCGCTGTAATGAAGTTCATGCTGAAATGCCCTTCTTTCATTAGTGTGACGGTGTCTGTGCTGTCCATAGAGGGAACAGACTGCAGGCTGGATGAGCTGGGAAGACTCGCTGATCGCACTGGAGGGAAAGTAAGGGGCGATTTGTAATTGTGTTGGGATGTGTTTCAATAATTGTCAGATTTTTCAACCAATGTGCCAGTATTTTTATCATGTATACCACTCATCAGATCTGGTTGTGCGTGTGTGTGTGTGTGTGTGTGTGTGTGTGTCGTCCCCTAGGTGGTGATAGCAAGTCCCAAGAGGTTGCACCCAGAGTTCGAACAGATCATCGAGAACAGGACGATAGCTACACATTGTAATGTCACATTACTGCTGCCCAAATCCCTGTAAGATCTGCGCTTTATATACCTTAAATACTAATCTTTCTAAATTCTTTATCAAGTGGTCTAATTGGCACATGAATGCACTTTAAATGACATTATTAACAAGGCACTGACTGATGTTCTCCTTTGGTCCAGGAGCATGAGAGGAGAGAGGGAGGCAGGACACATAGGGACCAGAGAGGTGGGGAACGTGAACCCAGATACAGAGATCACCTTTCAGTTTGGAGCCAACGAACACGACGCAGAAGGTGAGAAAAAACTGGTGCGCCACCATTGACAGACTGACAGCGTGTAGCGGGTGTGGCTAAAGAAGAACTGGCAAACATCCAATTCTCATCTTGAACTTTTATTAACTTACCGCTCGTAACTAGCCTTTTCTCTTATTTTGGAGCCACCGTCTAGACTCTCAGCTCCACCTCCACGACCATCTGAAGGCTAACTGAAAGAAACATTCATCTTACCAGAAAGAAACATTCTCTTTGCAAAATTCACTTTGCAACAGACAGTACTGGGTCTTTGTTTACCTTGCTAGTTTCAGTTGCAGTTCTGCTGCCTTTCTTAGGAATAGGTGGTTCTGTGGCATTTGCTGCCAGGTCTTGCTGAACATTGCAAGATGGTGGTTTCTGTTGTTGCCAAGCAAGAAAACCTGAAGCCTCAATCTGAGATCACTGCAAGAGAGAAAAACACGTGTGAACCGAGTGGGAGCCAGAGTCATTACATCTGAATACAAGAACTAACAAAGCTGGGTTGAGGAAAAGGCAAACATAGGCCTAATAAAAATATTGCAAGGCAACAACAGAAGTCCATGTCTTACCACTTCTGGTAAATAGCTTTCATCTAACTAAGATCAAATTCACTTTTTAGCTGGTCTAGCGGCATAGTTCCAGGGATGGCAATGTCAGTCTGTTCGTCAGTCAATCCACCACTTTGGTCCAGGCTAAAATATCTCAACAACTATTGGATGGATGCCAAGATTGCCATTTGTACAGACATTCATGGTCCCCAGAGGATGAATCCAAATGATGAGTGATCCTTGACTGTTCCTCTAGCACCACTATGAGGTTGACATTTTTGGTTCTCAGTGAAATATCTTGACAACCATTGGATGAAATTTGCTGCAGTCCCCTAGAGGATAAATTCTTATAACTTAGGCGATCCCCGGACATTTTCTCTAGCGCCATCATCAGGTCAAAATGTTTTTTTTGTGCTAATTAGTAAATGCTAAACAAGCTAAACTAAGATGATGAATCCTGGTACAAATTGCCTGCTAAACATCAACATGTTATCGTTGTTGTTGTGAGCATATTAGCATGCCATTATTAGTATTTAGCTAAAAGCACCACTGTGCAGCCCATGGATGTTTGGTACAGGCTCACAGAGCTGCTTGCATGGCTGTTGTTATTCATAATTCAATACATACAGACACCGCTTAGCTATTATTCTGGGCATCTGGACTTAATAGACACAAATGAATTCTGCAGCAGTTCAACCTGAACTTGGGCTCACTGAACACTTGCCTGAGGGTAGCAGCCTGTATTCTGAGCTGAGGGCATCAGACGGGTCAGAGGTGGATCATGAGCCAAGCTGACCACCGATTCCTCATTCATGCCAGAGCGCTGCTTGACTCATTCGACCACTACAGCACTTATGTTAGCTAAATCTAAATCTATAAACCAAACAAGGCCGTGACACCATATTTGGTCAAAAAGCAACATGTGCTCCAAAAACTAGATTAAACTAAAAAACGGAAACTCTCTTGATTCATATTTGTGCTCTTTCTGTGCTTCTTTTCAGTGTCAGCACCAGCCTCTGGTAGCCGTGTGTCCATCCAGCTGCAGGTGAGGTACAGGCAGAGGAACGGACAGACGATGCTCAGAGTGATCACTGCACACCGAGATGTTACTGATGACAGGTGATAATGTTGTTTCCATAATTACAGTGCTTTTTTTTGTGTTTTGAGATTGCCTCACCCACACACACCACTCTTGTACTGGGCTATTTGCATACGCTTGTGGCCTCCTTGTAAGCTTAAACAAGTCATTATCTTGTGACATCTTTAATCAACGAGGTGTTCTTACCCCGAGGACAATAATTGATTAGATATATTATTTCATACCAAATCTCAGTGAACCTTTAGGCAAAGCAGTTTTGAAAATCCAAGGACTGGCTGTTGCTGAGATACCACAGCCTTCACATCATGCAGAAATGATTGCAGCGTGCAATCGCATTTCTCATCCATTCTAACATTTAGTCACATAGTAAATGAACCTCTCAACTCAGTCTGTCTGCTTCATATACTGAATGAAGGTCGTGCAATTCATCGTCTGAGCGGCTACAAAGTGGCCCCTGTATGTGTTTGCGCAGTAATACAATGGCAAGGCTGAAGCTGTAAATGTTGAGAAGCACTCTTATGATAAAAGTGTGACCCTCCTTCTCAGCTCGGCGGCCCTGTCCTCTCTGTCTCTGGCCATCATTCAGCTCAACTCGTCACAGGCCAGTGCCGCTCTGGCTGTCAGAGGCCGCTTCCTCGACGCCAGGACGGAAGGAGAGCTGCAGAGGAAGCTGGTTGAGAGAGCAATGTGAGTTACAGGAGGGATGGAGCAAACTCTGACTGATGTTAGTGTGTGGGCAACATGTAGAATGAGAGCTACTTTATGCTGAAGTCTGACAAATGGATATAATGAGGGCTGATTCTATACACATTCAACAAAAAGGCAAAAGACAGGGAAAATGACGAACAAGTAAGTCCAGTAATTGTGCAGATGAAATTAAAAAGGAGTTTAAGAACATTTTGCATCAAATGCTATGAACAAGATGGAAAATATGACTGCATTGGATCAGTCAGCAATACTGAGATGCAAAAGTAAAAAGCGAGTTAAAAGAAAAGGAAAATCAGATGAAGTGGCTGGCTCTTCAGTAGGAAATTTACGCTAAAAATGTTCAAATACTTTTGATTAGTCTGATTAAAGGCTTTCTTTTCTGATTTTATTCCTTATGATCAACTTGACATTATCAGCAAAATTACCGTGTATGTATGGTATGCTGTTTATTGGATGTAGAATGTTTCTGTATAAACTGAGTGTCTCTGTTTGCAGAGAGCATAATCGCAGTGCAGAGGACAAAGAGACATACCAAGAATGGGTTAAAACCATGGAGCCAATATACAACAACATACATAACTTCACAAGGGTGAGTTTTTAACAGTATTTTCTCAGGTTCAGTGCCTCACATTGGTTAGAGTCACCATACTAAAACACTTAACTCTTTTGTGTTATTTTTTTCAGAAAAAATCTGTCATTTCAGACTCGCAGGTAATTCATATCACATCCTCAGAGATTATACTGCTTAGTACTAAAATACTTTGCCAGTTTTGCTCAACTTTTTCTGATAATTCTTTCTTTCTTCTTCTCCTCCCACTAGTCTCTAACAGACGCTGGTGCGGCGCTGCTCTACAACATGAAGCACAGCAACAGGAAATCCATCTCACTGAAGAATAAACATAAACTCTAGCCAACTGTCAGCCTCCACCTTTTACCTCATTGGAAGAAACTCAAGTCATGAATGACAAGCATAAACACTGCAGTTTGACTAAATCTCCTTCAAATATTTCACAATGTAAATAATGTATAACAGTATATCAACATAAAACATGGCACCATAAAGAAACTGTAAAGACTTTAAATGATTCCTATCAGCGTTACACATCAAAGCTGCTGAGGCAGTATAAAGTGCGCATGGGTGTGTGTTTGACATTGTCCCTCTGGCAGAGTTTGTGTTTTTGCACTGACCAAAACACACCTGACTCAGAAACACCATCATGCAGCCAACACCCAGATCCTTTTGTCAGCAAAACACATCTCACAACATATGTAAACACAACAGTCCTCACAACACAACAGTTTATATAAGCTTGATGCAACTGAAATTTTAATCACACAAGAGCAGCTAAGAATTATTTTAGATACTTCAAAACATACAATATATGCACTGAATGTTGTTCAGAAGATGCACCAATACAAACACAGTAGATATGTGTTCGTATAATTAATTTATTTGAAAACAGAATATTGTAAAGAAAAACAAAAAGGGTCAATATTTAAAAATTGCAAAGGTAGTGAGCAATGGAGTACATACAGAATAAGACTGAACAAACAATAATCATGCCTGAGATGGAAGTCAAAGCATAAATAGACATGCGTTTCTCTGAGGCAGCCCTCACAACACAAACATGTAACTTTGGGCAGACATCTGTCGAGCATTTGTACAGTTCATTATTCAGTGCTGGCAGGTTCCAAGAAAGCAGAACATACACAAACCAGGCTTCAACCAGAATACGCAGACTGATGCTGAGCAGGTAGAAGCCAACTGTCCCTCTGTCTCTGTGGAGATCTATGACCGTCTTGCCCTTGGGGTCTGTGGACACAACCTGAGCCTCCAGCTCCACATCAGTCTTCTCCTGGGAGCTCCTCTTCTGGGCCACGGAGCGCAGGTGAGAGGCGAACAGCTCCATGAGCAGGACAGAGAGGATCACCAGCACGTAGATAAAGTTCCAGGCCACCATCATAGGTTTGTCGAAGTGTCTATTAAAACAGGCTCTGGCGCAGATGCTCTCGGTGCCGTTGCAGGTGAAGTCGGCATCCAGTTTGGTAAAGGGCAGCTCAGCCAGGAAGAGGATCACCAGGCGGATGCACAGGAAGCCAAACCACAGGGAGCGGCACTTGTACGTGGTGGTGGCATCCACTGCTGTCCGCAGGATGGGAATGAGACCCGTTACTATGGCTGCCATCGTCACTCCTGGCTTTTGTGGGGAATCTTAAACGTGGGGAAGTTGGAAAAACAGATTATTTCACTTTCAATCGTGCTTATTTATCATTATAGATTTTATATTCTATGAGTGTCAGGAATTTTAGCTTGTGTTTTAAGTTTGAGTTTTTAATTTCAACTGTAAAAAAAAAAAAAAGTTAAAATCAACTTTTGTTTCTTCAGGACCAGAGTATAAAGTTGACAAAATCTCGTACAAGTTAAGAATCTAATGAAGATTTTGGCTCCAAAGTCTGTCATTTTCTCTGCCCTCTACAATAAAAGATTTTTCCATCTTTAAATGGGATGTACCTCTAGGTTGCAGTGCACACGCATAAAAAAAGGCTTAAGGAAGCATGAAAGCATTCAGAAAGTGTCACAGCAAATGTATACAGCTCCGTTTGTACAGATGGATTGAAGTGGTTCTTAATGTACTTCAAGGTTAAACTGTCATTAATGGGTATTAAGTGTGTAGCAGTATGAGAGCTTACCTTTAAGAGCTGCAGCCCGCTGATGGAATACTTTCACGCTTGCTTTGCATTCAGTCTTGTATGGGTGCGAGAAATGTCACTGTCATCAATATGTGTGTTACAGTTTGTCACCAGATGATGTGCTGACTTGACTTGACTTTTTGTAAGCATCTCCATCTTCAACATTTAAGATGCTTGGTCAAAGGAAATACAACACAGACAATATGAACGCAAGTTGGTTTTGCACATGAGGAAAGAAAAATCACATAAACTACTGTTTACACATTACATTACATTGGTAGAAAAATGTAATTCCTTTGAACATTTTGGACTGTTTTTATTTTTACTCATCAATTTTTATAATATTAGGTGTTACTAATAATTACACAGTAAAAAAAACCTCAAAGAATTTAAGACAAGCTGTAATTAAAAACACATCATAAAAACATGTTTACATGAAATTACATTTTAAGTGATATTTTAAAGTGATCAGCATAAATGTTTGCAACACCACATTTTTATGAATCGATTAAAACAGATACGACAGTTTCATAGTAGGCTACTTATAGTACAATATATCTTTTAAAACATGAACCACATACATAACATCTTTAAAACATGAACCACATACATAACATCTTTAAAACATGAACCACATACATAACATCTTTAAAACATCATGGCAATACAAAACACTGACAAAGCACAGACAATTTACATGAACAAGACTCTATTTCAAACTTTTTGGAGGAATTCTTGAAAAATAACACTTCTGTCAAAATCAGACCCATCATCTAAAAAGATTCAAGGCCACTGGCTAAATATTTGTGGAATCAAAATTCCAAAACACTAAATAAAAAGTTTAAAGTCCCTCTTCTTTGACCAAGTACTCTGGCAGAGTCTGAAAAGCAGTCACAGGTACAGTCACTGGAACGGTCAGGGATATGGTCCTGGGTTCAACAGTGGAGGGGGAAACCTGACTGGGGGGTGGAGGAGAGGGAAGCGGATCTGTATGAATAATGTTTATGTCACTGAGTTGTGGGGCAGCCGGGGCAGCGTCTGCATGAGTCCGTAAGTGCTTCCGAAGGTAGGCAGCAAACAGAAAAGCTTTGCCACAGTGGGGGCAGCTGTGAGGTTTGCTGGTGGAGTGGATCTTCTGGTGTTTACGCAGTCCAGATTTGTTGAGGAAGTCTTTGCCGCAGCTGCTGCAAACATGAGGCCTCGGCTTGGGATGCTGCTTCTCATGCTCCTGCAAGTCTGCCAGCTGTGCAAACTCTGCCTGGCAGGTTTCACAGACATGTGAGCCCAGTGGCACAATTTTGGTAACAGTTGGAGGAATGGAGTCAATGGAGTGAAGATTTTCATGTGCCTGAACTTCATCCCAGCTTCCAAATGTAGCATCACAGTGAGTACAGGAGAACTGAGGTAGAGTTGTGTGGGCAGTAAAGCCTGAGGCTGACCCAGCCTCTGTCTCTTGTTGTTGTTGTTGTTGTTGTTGTTGTTGCTGCTGCTGCTGCTCAGACTGCTCAGCTAGGTGAGTTCTCTCATGTTTGCGCAGGCTTGAGGACACCACGAATGACTTCAAACACTCCTCACATTTGAAAGGCCTCTCTCCAGAGTGCACACGGCGGTGCTTGTTGAGGCTGGAGCGCTCAGCAAATGACTTGTCACACTCAGTGCAAGAAAAGGGCCTAAGACCTGTGTGGACAAGCATGTGGCGCCGCAGATCCCAGGATGCTACAAAGGCCTTGTCACAGCTCTGGCATTTGTAAGGCCGCTCTCCAGAATGGACACGTTCGTGCACGGCCAGATCAGCTGGCTGCCGGAACCTCTTGGAACACTTATCACAGGGGTAGGGCTTGAAACCCAAGTGGGCTCGCTGGTGGCGACGGAAACTGGAAGGATCAGAAAACATCTTGCCACACTGCGGGCAGAGGAACGGCTTCTCACCAGAGTGAGTGCGGAGATGAGACTGGTAGGAGGACAGCTGGGTGAAGCCCTTGCCACACTGCTCGCACTGATAGGGTTTATTCTGGGAGTGAATGCGCTGATGGCAGGCCAGGGAGGAGGAGCGGGAGAAGGCTTTGCCACAGTCGGAGCACAGGTACGGTTTTTCTCCAGTGTGGGA
Source organism: Macquaria australasica (assembly GCA_005408345.1). NCBI lineage: Eukaryota > Metazoa > Chordata > Actinopteri > Centrarchiformes > Percichthyidae > Macquaria > Macquaria australasica. The sequence goes on along the minus strand of SEMN01000157.1, from coordinate 916,749 downwards.
GCGCTCGTGGTTTTTCAGGTCCTTCAGCTCCGTGTATGTTTTTCCACACTCTTCGCAAGCATACGGCCGATGGCCCTGGTGGTTCCTTCTGTGTTTTCGGAACACAGAGGGGTCAGCAAAACTCTTACCGCACTCAGCACAGAAGTATGGCTTTTCTCCCGTGTGAGAGCGCATGTGCACCTTCAGTTTAGACAGGGTGGGGTAGCTCTTAGAGCACTGACGACAAGAATAAGGACGCTCTCCACTGTGCTGCGTCATATGGATCCTCAGGCATATAGCTTGCATAAAGGCCTTACCACACTCTGTGCATACGAAAGGTTTCTCCCCAGTGTGAGAGCGGCTATGGTTGCGTAGCTCTGTGGGCGTCTTGTAAGCCTTGTGACAGTCAGGACACTGAAAGGGGCGCTGAGCTGAGTGAGTGCGCTCATGCTTTGAGAGTTGAGCCTTGCTCGAGAACGTTTTAGTGCACTGAGAACACGAGTGTTGCTGCTGACGGTCCTTTACATGAGCTGAAAGCTTGTGGCTCCGCAGAGCTGACAGACTCCTGAAAGTCTCTGTGCATGCAGAGCATTTGAAGGAAGGTTTGGCTTTTGGGGGCCTTCCTCTGCCACGTTTTTTTGCAGGCTGATCCCTCCGCAGCTCTTCCTCTTGTTGGCTCTCTTCGTCATGTGCAGGAGGGGTGCATTGCTCTGCGAGAGGTGGGCTGCCGGGCTGAGGAGAGGCCATCTTTACATCTGCAAAGAGATTATATAAAACTAGCTTTGTAATAATTATGTAAACAAACTGATCATTAGCAGCATAAGGACATGAGACTGGTAGATTGTTCCACAGACATCAGGCTAAAGTCCTGTGACAGATATGAATTAGGAGAGCTGATCGTCAGTGACAGTGGCTGATGATGGACCAGAGAAACAATCTGTATAATAACATAATAACAGAAATATGTGGGTGTGCATTAAATCACAAAATGGCTGGCATTAGGACCTCAGGGACAATGAGCTAAGCGCTTTGATGCCAGAGGAAGTTGGCGATGCAATGACAGAGATCACTGTGTAACGATGCGCCCGACCGGAGACCAGGATCAAAGACCACGAGTCAGCTTGACGGCGTTAACAACCGGATACGAGACGTGCGTATTAATTTTCGCTAGCTTTCTTGCTAAACATGTTACTAACTCAAAATGGCTGGCTTTAGGACCGGCTGCAGCAATTCACTCGACAGTGTCACCATCACCATCACCGTGACCGTGATTATACGGGCTGGATTTAGCTCAGCATTAGAGAAACGAAGGTCTTTCTTACCTGAATCAGGACATTAATGGTTGGTCGATAATGCCCGGGAAAAAAAAGGTTTACGTGCACGAATGCATTTACTGTGAGACACGGTGTTTGCTGTTGACTGGCTGCAGCAGTGGGACGGCTCTAGGACCATGATGACGAAAGCTCTCGGCAACCCAAGTGTGCAACATTTTAATGCGTTTAATGGTAAAGAAATATATATATATATATATATAAAAATACACATAAGAAGTGTATGGGAAACCCCCTGGTAAAACACGGTAGTCCTAATAAAGTCATAATAGTAACACGCGTGTCAAACTGAAGCGAAGATAATTTATAATGCTCATAAGTACACGGCAGCGCTAACATAGGTTAGCTGTCTGAAGCAGCTGGTGCGCTTTAGGAGTTTTACGAAAACCAGCAGCAGAATAGTGACATTAGCGTTCAGGTTCTTGGTTTTTTTTGTTGTTGTTGTGGTTACTTTAACGCTGAGCTCGCCGCAGTTTGAATTAACTCGACTTTTACGCCGCCCAGTTACTTTCGAGAGGGAAGTATTTCTGTGCTGCACATTTCCTGTTTCCTAGCAACAGGAGCAATGTGGAAACGGGGCTGGAAGAGAAAAAAGACAATTGGGGGGGAAAAAAGGGGGTTGCTCTTTACATAAAAATAACGTTTCTAAAATAATTAATGAACATATATCTTCGGGGGCTTGCACTGAACCAGTACTGCTGCAGGTATTTAATTCGGCGCATTTGCTGACGCTGTGATTCCGCGTTGAAAACGACTTCTTGGCTTTTTGGTGCAATGTTTGTTTAGCTAGCCATGATGATGCTGGGTGGTAGCGCGCTAACGTTAGCTCGCTGCTCATTTATACACGTTTAACCGCAGTTAACCTGTCCGCTCCTCCTGTACGAGGGCGACTGCGTTCATTCGGGTTTTGTTTATAATGTCGGAGAATACGGGTATTTGCAGTGGCAACAGATCTGTAGATGGAGAGGCTTTGGTCTCCCGGTTTATTGACACAGCTAGTTCAGTTAGCCTGCTGGTGCAGAGATGTAGCAAAACATGTCAGTCAGGCTACCGTTTCCAGCCATTCAGTTTAATAAGCCCGTCATTGAGGCCGGTTACCTGCTGCCTGAGACGCATTTAAACTAACATACAGTGGCTGGTCTTTCCAAAGATTTACTGACTTTGACTAACAGGGAAATCAGGGATCAACACCTGTGAATTATAAAAAATAAATAAAATAAAAAAGATATGGGACGGGTGCGTTGCACAGGTTATGTTGTCGATTTGTATTGTAGAATGATTGAAGAAAAACTAATGTCTTTTAAAGGAAATGCGTGATAGGTTATCTATAGCTACCTATAATGTATACATGACTTATTCCATACAAATTAATACTGTTACATACATTGTTAATGTATTCACCACAGCTCTAACTGGCATCTCTTCTGTCCTCAACAGCTCAATTTGCCTGCTTCTCCTAAACTCAAGTCACTCTCCTGATTGTGTGGAACTGGTTTTCAACATGGACACTCCTTGGACCTTATTGTAAAGAACTATCTTCTTTTTATACGGACAATAAAGGCATGTAATGCATTTCCCTCCTGCATATTCATTCACCCTGTGTCTGGAGCACTTAATTCAATCGTTATCTTGTAATGGCAGTGCAAGATCCTGGCAGGACAACAGGTTTTCCTTGCAAACAATGTGGCATGGTATGTCCCAATATGCCCAGTCTGCTCGAACACATGGATGCTCACCTTCAGCAAGAGGAGGAACGGAAATTTAAATGTGATGAATGTGGACGTGGTTACAGGCATGCTGGTAGCCTAGCTAACCACAAAAAGACTCACGAAGTGGGCTCTTTTCGATGTAACATATGTGGTAAAGAAAACTCAAACGCCTTGGCCCTGAAGAGTCATCTCCGGAGCCATACATCACAGAAAAAGTACTCCTGTGCAGAATGTGGGAAATCTTTTCGGTTGGCAACACAGCTGACTACACATGAGAGGGTTCATCTTGCCAGGCGAGTAAAGGAACAGTCATATAGGAAGGTAGACATGGAATATCCCACACATGAAAATAGACATCTCAGTGAGCAGTCAACCAGTGTTGGGATTTCTACAGAAAATAGCCCAGCTGAGGACAAGACAGATGTTGTTTATAATGCACAATCCGAGACCTCTGATGATGCAGCAAATCGGCCTTTCAGGTGTGATTTGTGTGACAAATCATACATACACCATCGAAGCCTGACCAATCATAAAAAGACTCACCAAGTGGGAATGTTTGAGTGCACAGTGTGTTTCAAACTGTTCAATAACATGGCTGCCCTCTACAGCCACCAGAGAACTCACAAGGAAAGAAGCGGGACAGACCCTGGTTCAGTGGGTGGGTCGTACACGGGCACACCACTGGACCAGTTTTCACCTCAGAGCCAGGATGCTCCATTAAATTTTTGCCATTTGTGTCAGGTACTATTCCCCAATGATGAGGAGTTCCAGGAACACATCCAAATGCATAACTCTTCATCTCTGTCATTTGGGCTTCAAGATACCTTGTCAGAGAACCACAATATATCATATGATAACAGTATTGCTTCGCCTGAGTCAAATTTTTATGCATCTCCGATAAATAATGTTCCTTCAGTATCATCAATAGATAATCATGGATGCTTTGATCAGCCACAGGAGCAGATTAGAAGTAATGGTCATGTGTACTCAGACTGCAACAATCAAACACCATCTTCCAATAGCACTCAGGGAGAACCCCCAATCATTGACACAAGCATTCTCAATCCTGCCCTGACAGACACACAAAACACTGACAATGCAGCTGAAATGGAAGAGACTTCAACTGTAGATTCTGATGAGCGTCCCTTCAAGTGTCAAATCTGCGGTAAAAGCTACCGCCACTCTGGGAGCCTCATCAACCACAAACGGTCACATCAGGTCGGGATTTACAAGTGTTCCATCTGCAGAAAGAGCTATCCTCACCTGGCCGCCCTCAAAAGTCATCTTCGTCTCCACAAAGCTCAGCCGTTATCTTTTAGCAGCATCGGTGAGGGAGACTGGCTCTCCTCAGAGCCTCTGACTCTGGATAACCAGCATGGCTGCTTCTCCTCTCAAGACGGGGAGGAGGATGGCACTCACCCTGTGCTTGGTATGGATCAGGAGAATGGAGCTGACCACAGCAATGGAGCTTTGTTCCATGAGCAGTTTAATCAGGACTTTTCCCAGGATATGACTGTGCATCTACCTCACAATGAACACCTGATGCAGAGGCACATGTGTGCAGACTGTGGTGAGACATTTGCGGATATTGCAGGGATTAAGTCTCACAGTTGCCCACTGCTACAGCAGCAACATGACACCACTAGCAGTGACTATGACCGTAATGTAAATTTCCAGGACAGTAATGGTCACTGTGCCATTGGAAATCCAGGGAGTAATGTAGAGTTCCATGGTCTGAACGGTAGCCACGACCAAAGTTACTTTGAACAGAATTTCCATGACAATATGAGCAGTGATCAGCTGAATGATGGCGGAGAAGGTGATGACGCTGACGAGGAGGAGGATGATGATGGGGATCTTTATCAGTGCTCTATTTGTGGAAACAGCTACACCAGCATGAGGGCTCTCAGGAGCCATCTCCGAGGGCACACACAGTCCCATGGTACTCCTGCAAGCTCAGGGCCTTCTTCCATGTCCTCCCAAGAAGAAGTGAAAGATGATGAGCCTGGAGAGATGATGATCTGTAGCACATGTGGGGAAAGTTTTGCCAATAGGCAGGACTTGATAACTCATCAGCTTCTACACAACAAGGGCCAAGTAGATAATATTAAAAATTTACATATGAACAACAGTGATGTGTCTGGAGGCAAGGAGGAAGCACAGAGCATCATCTGTGGCAGCTGTGGCATCTTCTGCATCAGCTACCATCATCTTGAGAACCATGGCTGCACAGCTGCCAGGAAAGATGAGTCGACACATGGTAAAGAGGAAATGAAAGCAAGTGATGTTGCCCAGCATGAAGACACAGGTCACGTCAAAGAAACTGTTGACACTGAAGATCGTCACTACAAGTGTGATCAGTGTGGGCGTTCATACAGACACGCCGGCTCCCTGCTTAACCACAAAAAGTCCCACAAAACGGGTGTATTCAGATGCCTCGTCTGCCAGAAACGCTTCTACAACCTGTTGGCCCTGAAAAACCACCAGAGGTCCCACTTTGATATCAAGAGGTTAGTTCCAACAAGAATGCACATCATTAATACATGTACAGTTCTTACATGTTTCACTCATGTTGCAAACTTTTAATGCTTGTTGGAAATTATAAATAATTGTCAAACAACAAAAAAAAGCTAAGAGTTACCCATAGATTCTCTGTTTATTGTGTTGCAGATGTGTTTTGTCATCATGGCTCTATTCCTTTTGTAGACTTTTGCCTGTTTTGCAAACAGAATTAACCATATGCCCTGTCTCCTTCCGCAGACACACTTGCCATGAGTGTGGGAAAGCCTTCAAAATTCAGAAGCAGCTATTGAACCACCTGAGAAGGCACAAAGAGAACCAAGCCAAAATCCAGGAACTCAACAACCAGATCCAGGCCCTCATGCAGATGAATGGGACCAGGTCAGATGGAGGAATGCAGTCCTTAACTTCAAATGCCAATCAGGCTTTTACCTCTTCTCGACGCTGCAAGAAACTGCCTGAAGGTAAGACAGGACAAACAAAGTCTGAGACCTCAGTCAAATCAGAGGATACAGGCGACCGACGGCCTTTCGCCTGTGACCAGTGTGGGCGTACATATCGCCACGCAGGAAGTCTGGTCAACCACAGAAACTCCCATAAAACAGGTGAATATTACTGTTCTGTTTGTAACAACACTTATTCCAATCAACTGGCAATGAAGAACCATATGCGTACCCACTTTGCATATAAAAAGCACTCTTGCCAAAACTGTGGAAAAGGCTTTAGGGGAAAGAAGCAGCTATTAGCCCACGTTTGTTCAGACCTCAGAAAGGATGGGGCCGGGGGCAGGAAGGGTCTAAAATCTAGAGCCTTTAAGTGTAAGGAATGTAAGAAGGCCTTTCTCTCTGTTGACCAACTGACAGCCCACACCTGTGATGGACCTTCAGGCAGCAGTGATGCACAAACAAATATTGTGTGTTCAAATAAAGAGGAGCGGCCTTTCACGTGCAACATATGTAATCGCAGCTACCGCCATGCTGGCTCACTCCTGAACCACAAAAACACCCACAAGACGGGACACTTCAGTTGCACCTTCTGCTCTAAGCCCTTCACTAACCCCATGGCTTTACGTAATCACACACGCATCCATACACAGAAGAAAAAGTATGTGTGTCTCACATGCGGTAAGGCCTTCCGCCTCGCCAGTATCCTGCACAACCACCAGAGGGTCCACAACCGGGTGGCGAGTCACTTCAGCTGTCCTGCATGTGGAAAGAGCTTCCAGGGCAGGTCTGGCCTAAAGAGGCACCACTGCCGCAGAGGTCAGGAGAACTCCGTCAGAGCTGGAATCCAGCAGTCAGAGAGGGGAGACAAGTGCTTCATGTGAGTTACTGCCTTACTGTGAACTGAATATGCAAGTGTTGTTTTGTCTATTACTCATCATTGGGGTAGTTTTTATGCATTTTCTATTTGTTTAACAAAGCTGTCCTCCTGATCCGATTGATACACTTGCCAGGCCAACATATCAGCCAGTATTAGCTTATTGCAGATATATCTGTATTGGTGCATATGTTGGCCAACAAGTTACTAGAAATGATGGTACAGAAATGCCACAGATAAGTTTGAGTTAGCTTTTTCACCAGAGAGCACTGTCAAGTTTATTTGTCAACTGTAAAATGTCCTGCTCAGTACATGTCTTGGTTATAATACTTTAAAAAACAAATTTAAAGGATCATTATCAACAATGTTTGTTTATGTCATGTGTTAATGTTAAAAAAACTAATATCAGACAACCATTATTTAACTTTTAAAGTATTGGTATCAGCCTAAAAAAGGTTTTTATTTTGAAAGTATAGTAATGTTTAATAATGGCAATAGTAAGTAATTTGCAGGTTGATAAATAATTCACTGTTGGGTAAAATCATTGTGTGTAATATTAGGTATTGAATTTGCACATATCCCTGCTGCAGGTGTGACCTGTGTGGGCGCTCCTACCGCCACGCTGGCTCTCTCCTCAACCATAAAAAGACACACTCCGAAAACCTCCACCACTGTACCTTGTGTCTCCAGACATTTCCTGATCCTCTCACTCTACAGATCCACTCCCAGATGAGGCGCCACTGCTGCCCCGAGTGCGGCAAGACCTTCTGTCTGGTCGCGCACCTGCAGAGCCACATGGAGGTGCACTCGAAGGACCGGTCTGTGGTCTGCAGCCTCTGCCAGCAGAGCTTTCCCAACACAGCCAGCTACCAGCAGCACCAGGACATGCACCACGGGGCTCAGGACCCCTATCAACAAGACGTAGATGAACCTGTAGATAACAACATCTGCTGGGACTCAGGAATGAATCAGACTATGGGGATGGACGAGATACACAAGCAGGTTCCACCACCTTTGTCTCATATTCCAGAAAGCATCACAAATTCACAGAAGAGTAACAACTCTGCTGGCACAGAAAAGAAGAGCCACGTCTGCGAGCACTGTGGCCGCACTTACCGCCACGCCGGCTCCCTCCTCAACCACAAGAACAGCCACAAGACGGGCTCCTTCTTCTGCTCAATCTGCCAGAAAGAGTTCACCAACCTGATGGCTCTCAAGAACCACCGGCGCATTCATACGGAGCCCAAGCGCTACCAGTGTCTGGAGTGCGGAAAGGCGTTCCGCGTGTCCACTCAGCTCATATGTCACCGACGAATCCACACCAAAGAGAAGCCCTTCGCCTGCCTGCTGTGCGACAAGAGCTTTTCCAGCAAGTCCAACCTGCGGCACCATCAGAAGATGCACCAGAACACCCAGAGCTACGACTCCTCTTTTAGCATGGATGCTAACACGTTTATGGACTTGGACATGGGTTCTTTCCTTTGAAGTAGGATTCCAGTGTGTACAAGAGAAGAGGACAGGTGCTCCTCTTATTTATCTGTTGTTCATCCCTCTATCAATAATTGTAAAACAGTATTTTATTTTCAGAAAGTGCTCCTTGGTCTTGACAGAAGCTCCTTTGAAGACATGCACATTTCATTACGGACTTCCAGTCTTACCTCCACAACAGAAGGCGACATTACTGAAAAGTCTCCAGAGGGTTTATCGGTCAGCTTTTAATAAGGCCTGAATGTTTTCCATAAATACATAGGATCCCAGATTAAAGGGAGCGTGATGAAAAAATATTAGTCGCCGCTCACTCCTCAATGACAAACCAACCAACCAAAGTGACCAGAGAAGTGCAGCCCAGGTCCATGTCAGAACATTAACACTGATAACATGTTTTTGTAAGACAGTACTGTTCTAACGGTGATATCTCCTCTCTTGCTATGTATAATTGTGTTCAGTGCCTCTGTAAGCTCCTTAGGAAACAAAATATACAAACTATATTTATCTCTGAATCCTTTTGTTAGCTTTGCCGTGAGTGTGAGTGTCCAAGGACTGCTCACTTTCCTTTGGGATTTCACATAGGGCAAGCCTGTTATTATGAAGTCAAATACCTCTGGGTGTGTCCAAAGGTCAGTGGCAAAGTGATTTACTGAAATCATATTATCAAGTAAATAGTCGTACTGCTAATAATATTCACGTTGAGTGATATTGTATGCTAAAATTGGATGTATTTATTAATTTATTCCTGTTATTTTATGTGCATATTTTATTAGAAAAACTTTTTATGAATGTTGTAAAAACTCATGTAGCCTTTAAACAACTTCATCAGTCGATTTGTATTAGTTCTCAGTTACAACAGGCAGGAATGAATGAGCTGAGCATTATTGGCATTATTGGCAGCACTCAGGGTAAACCTTCAGAAGGAACATACCTGATGTGTAAAACATTGTAGATAATCAGTTTCTGAACATTTGTTTTTCCACTTGTGCCATTTCAACACTTATAATTTAGCTCAAAAGTCGCTCAAACATTTAGTTGCAGCTCCACATGCAGTGCATGCTGTTGAATTATGATCCATCTTGAACCTTTGAGAAGCATCAGTTATGTTGAAGTGCCAGTGCCTAAAATGTAAGTCAACTGTAGCAGTTTAATGTGAACAAACCTCCTCTCACTCTACTTGTTATACTGTAAACCACAGTGTTGATTTTTATGTTGTCCGTTACATAATTAGATTTTCTTTTTTAATTTATCTTTTGATTTGTGAATCTCCTCAGCCACAAACAGTTAAAACGTCTTAAAGCAGTCGATAAGAAAAGTATTGCAACAGTGAGGTGAAAGTGCTTCCTTTTTGCCTCTTCATGAATTTTCTTCCCTCACAAATACTTTATACGAATCCAATAGAATGACTTTGCGTATGTATTTTCAAGCAAACAAATATGTGGCCAAAATGCCTCATTTCTGCCAAGCACAAGTATTACTACAAGCATACCAGAGCTTTATGGATTTACAAAGACGAACCGGTTTCATCTTCACTGTTGAGTTCATGAACCACTTATGTTCTGTGAAAAATGTGCAATTATTGATTCTCTGGGTTATGTTTTTGCCAAGTTGTCTATAACGTGCCTGTTGTTCCTGAAGTGGTTTCTTTTCACAAATCAGAAATCTAGCAAAAGTGAACGCATGGCCTTTGTTTTTTACAACAGTCTAAAATCAGATTTTCTTTATGCCTTATGAATTGCATTTCATGTATGAGTATGTTTGGCACTGGTCAGAAGTATGACATACCTCATGGAAAGCCCTGCCTACCTAGCAACTGCTACTTAATGCCTCATGCAGCTTAATTGTAGAGAAGACACTGTAACCATAGAAACTCAGATAGTTATCAATTGTAAGACAAATAGAATGGGTGAAGCATCAGTTTTAAGGTTTAACTTTGTAGTTTGCAGGTGCTGTTTTCTCCATAACATGGTCGTTTCTCTGCAGTTTGTTGTTTTCAGAGTTATATTTGCACATTTGTAGATGAGACACTTGTAGCCTATGGAGGACAGGAAGTCTATAACAATGCAGCCAACCTGTTGTCGTTTGTTAGGGTGTCAACGGGCAACAAGTCGGCTGTTTGATAGTTCACCTCAGATAGTTTGCGGGTCGTAATATTTAAGCAATATGCTGAAAGTATTGTTTCAGTGCATGAACTGAGTACATCTCATCTGTTTTGTCTTACCATTGTATCGAGTACATTGGCATCAGGTTCAGTATACTGACACTAGCCTTGAAAAACCATGACAACTTGCTGTCTGCCATTTTGTCACATTATTTAAAATCTTATGTGTATTAATTGTAATGATTTAGATGATCTTTCTGTAACATGTTTTTCGTACGCAATGGTAGCCTACATGTAAAACGACACATGCACATTTCACTTATTTTTTATAACGTTCTCCATCTGATCTCCTGTGGCACTTAAACACGTTCACTCCTCCATCATTGATCACAATCACAGCCTGGTATTTGTGGCGTGTGTTAATCTCAGAGCTCTCTGTGTAAATATTAGAAGGAAAATATCGGTTGGATCTCTGTACATTCACGGTGGGATTTTCTTCAGCAGGAGAAAACTGCTAGATTAGCTATTGTGTAATTTAAAAAAAAGCATATACCACATGTTCTGATTTATTGGATTTTCAGTGCTCAAAAATGTCTGCTCACTATTTAATTCATATTTATATAACTATTTTGTCACTCTGAAACGTAGATTTTTACTTCTTTGTTAGAACTTAGTTTAGAATATAAGCAAATTATTGAAAATAAAACTAGTTGAAATTAATTAAAAGACTTGGAAAATACAATGCGTTTGTTTCTTGTCCATATTCTTCCAAATGAGTGATTGTAAGTTGTGTATCTTCACATACTGAGATGCTCAAGACAAAGGTTACATGGTATGCATACCAATAAGACTTGCATTATTATTGGAAGTCATCAGTTTTATTGTGAAAATACATTTGGTACATAAAGGAGTTTATAAGATAGCATTAAGTAAAAGAAGCCAGTGCATGTACAGTATATACAATTAGAAATAGAAAGCAAGAGAAATAAGCAGAAAATGTTAGTTATTGCTCAGTAACATCGTTGGCTGGCCTGGTGGAAGTTTAACACAAATCTTCACTGGAGTCCCTTTAAAAAACTGTGCTTGTCACTCGCAGTTGGTGCAAAACAACACTGCAAGATACTTTCAAATAAATTATATAAAATTTCAAAAAAAAAAAAAAAAAGAAAAGCGGAAGTCTTTGTATTTTAAGTGATTTTGCTGCCAGAGGGCAAGCAGTTTACCCACAAGCAGACAGATCCAAAATATGACCTGAAACATTGTCAGTCACATTAAATCTCAGTAACCGCGTGATGTTTTGAAGATAAAACATCTTGAGCTATAAAAGAAGTGGAAAACAACAACCCTGCCCACCATGGTTCTCGCTGGTTTCAATGGCTACAAAATTACAGACAGACATCTAGACATGTTTGTTTGCCTTGTTGCAGACCTGAAACCTGACTCGAAAGGTCAAGAGTTAGTAAGGATAGCGATTGTGTAGCTCCACCTAAAACACCGTAGGTGTAATTTTCTTCACTACAGTACATTCCTCGCAACATTCCCACGTGTTAGCAGTTTGGGATTGTATGTCTAGTGTTTCGAAAATCCTGTACTGCAAGCGCTGGGACTGTAACGCGTGAATTCCGGGGTTGAAACAGAAAAATCCAGCTAATATATTCTGAAAACCTAGTAACATTAAAACACACAAGACAATATTGTAATGACCTGCAATACAGGATCTGTGTTGGTCTCAGGAGACCCGGTAACAGTGGATGAGTACAGTTTGCTCCCAGCTTTTATCACTGTATGAGGCTACAGGTACACAGAGGTACTGGCAGGGCCAAAGGCTGGAATACATTTCACCTACTGTAAAAGTAGCTACATTCAAATGGCCTTAATGTGCCTAACAGTATGTCTTACATGTGATTTATCTTTAAGAGGCTGTTGTGGTAAATGACCAGCAGATAGACCCCGTCTAACCCCGCAGAATAGCAGGGGATCAAACTGCAGCCCAGCAGGCAGCAGTAGCTGTGTTACATTCATCGGAGTCCTGCTGGAAAACAGCACAACACAATACAGGGGTTTGGAAAGCATCCATCTCTCTGAAGAAAGGACTGTAGTTTTACTTCTGAATCAAACATCTGTAAACCCACAAAAGGTCTTCCAGATTAAAATCTCATTTAAGTGGAATATAAAAAAGGCACACACAATCTGAAAATGAAACTACTAATGTAATGTTGTTACTTATCCTACAGAGGTGTGAGAGTTGCTCGTTTTAAGTCCTGCGGTCACTGTCGGACCTACACTGAGCATGAGAACTGAGCACGTCTCTTCACTCAACAGTCTAAATAAATTAAAATGGTCCAATTCTGGTCGAGAGATACCCTGCAGTCAGAGTATACAGTTCATGGTCCAGAGGTTCCTCCGTCCGGCTCCAAACCAGTCGCTCCTTGGTTCACATCTGTTTCCAGAGGAAGATGAGGCTGTGGATGCCATGACAACCATTCAGTTCTCTTTACATTCACATTATGTTGAATTATAGGCTTTATAATTTATAATTACAGCATGCTATGGACATTTCAAGATTTAAACTGATTTTGATATTTTTGGTTGTAAGCTGCTGATATTTAGTGGTTTACAATAAAATCTGGCTTTATGCCAAATCGATTGTGAAAGAACTAAAAAAAAGTCATGCACACTTTTCACTTGTACTCACTTTATTAACATTTCAGTCCTCAAACCTTCATCAGGTTTTCATTTTCAAAATTCATATCCTTATCCTTATCTTTTTGGTTCTTTCACAGAGTTTTTGATCCACCTGTCTAAGAGACTCTCTTAGAAATAGTGTAGGAACTTTGCAATAATTGTTATATGTCAAATAGATTCAGTTTTTACTACAAAAAAATCTCTAAAACATCGGTTAAATTAAATCATATCCACTGCTCTCTCCCAGCGTTGACAGATTTTCACTCAAATTCATATATGGCTCTAACCCTTGTTATGTGAAAATTATACTTACTGAAATGTTTAAGCTTGATAAAGTGGCCCCGCAGTTTCTTCAATGGGTTCTGTAATGAATCAACACAAAAATTAGCATTTTCCCCATCCCAGCAAAGTGATTGCAGATCTAAATTGTCTCTAATAGGCCTTTTTCACAGCAGACATTTTGACTGGTCACAGCAGGAAAAGCACAGGTGTTATTAATAACATTAACGATGGCTCTGTTACGTTCAAATGTCCCAGTAAGCCAGCGTGACAGTGAACCAAACTCAGCCATCATTGATTTAATTGTTTGCACCTGTGTTGTTTCTTCTGCGAAAAACAGCATATTGTCTCTCAGTATAAGTGAACAGACAGTGAACAGTGCTCGTGTTTACCCAGAATCGCTTTGCACCAGGGACATGACGTGATTTTTAAAGGATTACTTAATCCCAAAGTAATCTTTGCCATCAATAATTCATCCTCTATTAGCCTTGAATGTCACACAAATAGGGTTTTTACTCCATGCCTTCACAGAGAACGTACTACAGTTTACAAATGTTTGTTGCCACCTCTGATACAATGGTCAAAATCAATGCTCGTAAGAAGAAGGCATTGAGGGGAAAACCTTTCTTTTCTGGGATTCCAGCGTATGCAGTGTGAGAAACTAATACAAAAATGACAATTTTCTGCATCACAGATCCCTTGAAGTTCTAATCTGTTACCTCCTCTTGGTGGAGAAGAGACTACACTTTACACAATACAATGTTATTTAGCAGAACAACTGGATTACAGTCTCAGTTTGGGAACATGGGACACTATTTTCAGTTGCAGCCATTCTTTGTGATTTAGGCTGAAAAATTATGTATTTTTAAATAAAAAATATATTTGATGCACTCGTTAATGTCATAAAATCTTAATCTATGATCACAGATTTTAAACATAAAGAATCTCACCACGTAGAGGCCGTTTGTGTGACTTGCGTCGATGCACCATGACCCCGATAATCAACGCAGCGCTGACCAGCACAACAGCCAGCACTGAGAAACTGGTGATGGCTGCCAGTTTCCACACATCAGATGTCTCCTCCACAGATTTACCTATTGATTGTACAGAAAGAACTTGAGCACTGAAAGAAAGGATACCTCTGTGTGACTCAGTCATGGCAGAAAGTAATTTACATTGTCAGTGATTCACTGTCTTACATGTGTTGCACGACGGGGTCTTTGGGTATTGCTTGCATGATGCACACGGCACACAGACATCCAAATCTGAGTTCCAAAACTCTGAACTGCCACACTGACCTGCACACAGAAAAACACCAGAGATTATCTGTTAGTTATGCCACTTTGACAATGAGTCAAAGCTGGGCCCTAGAGGGTTTATGAGTACTTCCAGGACAAAAATTTTTTAAAGTTCCCCTCCACTCAAAAATGTGTTTTTCTTCTTGTTCCTTCAGCTGAATGTTTGAGCTTCACTGTGCAGAATGATGTCTGTGCAGAGTTTGACACTAGAAGGATGTTTTCACGTTCATCTGATGGAAGTGTCTATGTGCTGATTGAAAATCCTATTTTAAGGGACGGGCCTACAAGCATGATTTGTGACATCACAAATAGTTTGGAAGCCAATCCCAGTTCAATATTCAACCTGCTGAAGTGTGATGTGGAAACTTGAAGCCTCCAGTGCACACACACTGGCAACGGACTTTACAGTGAAGCAGGAAACACCTGTTGTGCAGCAGTTCAACTTATATTTATAGATTCTGGATTTTTAATGAAGGAGAAGGAGTGGATGTCATTTCAAAGATTTTAACAAGGTAATTGAACTTTTTGTTGTAAAAAAAACCAAAAAAAACATCAGATACAAATTATTATTCAAAGTATAGCAATTTATATACATGTTAAAACATGTCTGGAAGGGATCTTTAACACTTTAAGCCCATGAAATATTATGATGTGGAGGTAACATTTAGAGACTGATGCAAATATTTTAGAAACCAACTAAAATCTATAAAATAAGACAATAAAATAAACACATAAAGTATACCCTAACCAGGTGACTTGAACATAACACATGAGGAAATTCACGGCTTTGCTCTTCTCATAAAATGAAACTGGGAAATTCCTTCGGGTCAGACTGCTGATGCAACTTAATTGCATGAGAGAGAATTACTCAGTAACTTCTGGTGCGTGAACAGGCAGACCGTGTGTGAAGAGCAGGATGTGTTTTAACCGAGTTCTTCCGTTGAATTGTTTTGCTTCTGTGTACGTGTGCGTCTTCCAGAGAATGAAACGAATGGGTCTGTGAGAAAGAAGCCGACGGTGGTGGAGAGAAAAACGTCTACCTCTGTGGACACAATGAAAAGCTTCATCTCTTTTTACGGCAGCCAGACAGCTGAACAATTAAAGCTGTGCACTCCCCAGATGATAAGGAAGGAATTAGCCTGAAGATGTGACATAGTTAACACTGATAGCAAGCTGAGGGTAGAGGCTGTTTTAATGTTTTAATAGTGTGTGGTTTTCTCTGCAGGTTTCCTGGCTTTGGTTAAGAGGCATGTGTGTATTAATACCCCAAGGTCAGGCATGAAGGAGTGAATATTGTGACATCAAGCTGAAAAAACACCTCTACAAAAACAATATTACAACACAAAGCCAACCTGACACATACCAGACATAACAAAGTTTCAGATGGTGTAACAAGGAAAGGAAGGTCTACAGATATTTGATACATAAAATGATAAAATCTTTCTTCCTTTTCAGTGTCACACGTATTTGCATGGACAACTTCTTTTGTGTCCATTATAACACCCAGAGCCTAACTTGAGTCATCATATCGTTTGTGGTAACTTTCATGTTCAAACTGGTTGCTTTAATCATCATGAAAGCAATACCAAAACTATCGGAGTGGCAGAATTTGACGTAAACCATAAGTAATTAAATGAATGGGTGTAGGAAACTGCCACTTCAGTGACAACAACAGCAGGTAATGAATATTGTGACATCAGGCTGACAAACCGACTTTTCAAAACAGTGTTAGAATACAAAGTCACGCTAACAGCATGAGTGAAACTATACCAGACACCACAGGGTTACAGATAAATGAAACAAGGAAATAATCTGGAGATAAAATGATGATCATCATTCAGAACTGGCTCAAACATATTGCTGCACATAAAGCTACACAAGCTATTTATATTGTGTCAAGTTTAGGTTCTTGAGTACAATAAAATAGTATGAACACTGTGACAGTGACACTCAGTGGTGGATGAAGTATTCAAATTAGATTAGATTATTAGATTGTTAATACTTATGCATCAGTGCGTAGCATTTTACTGTTGCAGCTGGTTGAGGTGGAGCTAATTTTATAAGTACGGTAGTTTAGTGCAGTGGTTTCCAACCTAGGGGTCACAAGGTCACAAGATAAATCTGGAGGGCTACACAAATTTGAATTCATTTTTCTGCTTTTCTGTAATGTTTGTGAAATATTGGATAATTTACCTCTTTAAGCCTCAAACCATCTGAGAAGTCTAAGAGGGAAATGTCTCTTTGGTGGAACTGTGAACAAATCATAGACTTCTGAAACATGACAAGGGTCCCAACTAATCACAGCTTTTTTTGTAAGTGGTAAAAGGGAAGCAGTGATCCGCGTATCAAGTTCCTGCCTATACAGCCGCCTGAGCCAGTCGTGAGCACGCTCACAGCTGTCAATCATGATGTGACACCCCATTTTTATAGCATCAAATAACTAATTAAAAACAAACTTATCAAAAAAACAAACGCTTGAACACACATCAGCGTGATAAGAACTACCTAAAATGACAGAAAGCATTTTTGGGAACAATTTATTTGACGTGTACTTTGACTTTTCAGTTTGGCCCATGTCCCATCCATTAACATGTAGGGGGCGGGAATTATGACCTGCAGCCAGCCACCAGGGGACGATTTTTGGGGAGCTGTCACGTCGTCCATCTTTATATACAGTCTATGCTCTTGAGGGACCTTTTTAAAGATTGAGTAACCCCGATGATGTCATAGTGATGTCACTGGGGTACTCTCAGTTTGAGCTTGAGATTTACACTTTTTAACAGAAAGTCTGTGTTACACACTGGAGGTACGGAGTTTGAAAGAAGTTGGCATTTAGGTGAGGCAAAGAGGGTGTAAAAGAAAGATGTATTGTGGGAAACGTAGGATCCAGTGTTTTTGGAGCTTGACCTTTGACTAAAAGTCAGGATATCTCAAGCTCGGCTAGTTTGATTTTGATTATTCTTTTTAAAAATCTGTCTCTTGTGAGTTCCCAAACTTTATGGAAGTGCAATACTACATTGTCGGAGTACCCCTTTAATTGACTAAGTCTTTCAACTCTAATTACAAATGAGGAGATGATTCAGTTGATGATTCAGCAATGCAGACTGAACCTTTTCCTGGGAAATCTTTTGAATTCACTTTGTTTCTCTTCTCAGTCACAACCAAAATACATCCAGAAAAAACTGAACCTTAGACCCAGAATGAAATTTCAGTTTTCCAAGAGCATGAGATCCAGAGCCTACATCACAAATGTATAAGAGAGTGTGTACTGTGGGTCTTTAGCTGGTCACACAGGACACACAATGCTTGTGGACCAGTTGGTATAGGTCATTATTAAACCAGCTGTAGCCAAAAGGCACTTGCTGAAAAAGTCATGTTTGAGGCATTTTGACCTCTTACTCTCCAGTTATGTTAGAGCCACATGCTCAGGCCCCCGGAGACTCTCTGTCCTCCACAGCCAGACCGCCTACAGAGCTGGACTGACTCATTTTATGTCCGTAGTCACAGCAAAAATGTGTCATAGATTTTGTACACATTTCCCTGAATGACTACAGCCCTACATCATCCCTCTGGATTCCCGCTCAAAGGGTTCAAAGGGTCACTGAAAGTAACCCAACCTTGACTGCTGGTTGACCTTTGTCCAAACCCAAAGCCACATCTGAGAAGTGGAGCTTTTGTTGCTCAAATAAATTGATAACAATACTTCAAACATGTTTCTGAGCTTGAGCTTAACTTCAAGGTTGAGAAAGAAATGATTCTGTTGGGGGAGTTTCAATGGGATTTTTATTCCAAGGGGTTACTACACCTTTTTACACATTCATGAATGGCAACACATCCATCAGACAGCATTACATTTTAATAGTGAGAAGCAGCAGGGGTTATCCTTTAACTACCACAGACTTTCTTATGGTTCTGCATGTAAAATGTGGAAAACAAGAACAAGTTTAGAGCCTTTTTTTTTTTGTGTTCCTGACCAGGAGACCTTGGCAAATCTCAGCACCTAGCCTGACAAAGGGAGTTTTTGGGTGTGGGGGTGCTGTGTTTTGTCATAAACTGGAAGGGGGTGGGTGGACCAACAGCTGATGTCCAGATGTAGAGATGGTTTCACACGGATAGAATCTAGATCGAGCATGTTTTGAGTTTAGTGAGTTAAAATGCATTTGGTGACTTTAATGCCTGAGGAAATTGTCCTAACCCATGTAATTATTCAAGATTTTATGATCTCAGTGCAATCCGAGTCTGGTGTTCTCCACTGGGATTAAATCCAAACTTCAGACGGCTGTGGAAAGTCAAAAAGCTCTCTTTTTCTGGAGTTCTTACGAGACAGTAAAAATGTATCTTTGTGTGAAGTGGACACAGACGGTGCACCCTTTCCATGTGGCCTGTCCTTCTCACCCAGGGGCACGGGTGGATGCGGTGAAATAAGGCGATCGGAATGCGGAACCGGTGAGAAATGCAGCTGGTAAAGGAAGCGGCTTTGTAAGCAGACCCACTATCTGACTCCATTATAGGGAGACCAGACCACCACACTCTAATCCATGTTCACAGAAACAAGGACACCAGACAATTGCACATAAATCATAATTAAGACAGGAAAAAGAAAAGCAATGTAGTCACATTATCAAGCCAATTTCTCATTTGACAAAAAACAACAACAAAAAAACATGAATTGCTGTTTGAATAAAAACTTATTTTACTTACTTTTCTGTGCGCTCACGCCATAGAAATTGGTCACAGCCGCTATAATAAGTCCGCACAGCGCGCAGAGAGCGTTTGAAGCCATGATGTCTGCGGGTAAAAAGCTGCTCGCTGTCGGCTACACAATTCCCGAAAGTTCATCTGATTAACAATCCGTGCTGGGTTTCAGCATGGAAAAGCGAGCATCAGAGTGAGTCACCCGGAGGAGTCTGCGCCTTGTTTTAATAGCGCACACACCCACGCTAACAGTTCAACTCCTATGAGTCATTTCCTATGTACTGTACTGCTCGGATTCTCTGTGCGCACTCACAGGAAACTCCTCTACCATAGTATGTGGTTTCATTTGCTTCGCTTCAAGTGAAAGTTTCAATTAAACCACCTCAGGTACGAGAGTTTCAGTACACTTATTTCATATTTTACGGCCACGCCCTTTCTCCACTTTGTCTTTTCTTTTTTTTTCTTTTCTTTTGAGAGTCTGTGTAGTCTGGACTTAATAGTGTTCTCATTGTTATTACCACGCCTGTCGACGTCATCCCCTCCTCTCTGCCAAACAACACAACTCTCTGGCATGAGAGTCGGGTCCCATACACAGAAAAAGGGGAACAGCAACTGAGGCAAAAACAGATGACATTTACTAGAGAAGCTATCTGCTTTTAAAGCCTTTTGGGGAAAGTCTGCTCAAAGTTAAAGCGAGATAAGCGTTTATCTGTGTCCAGTTGAGTGCCCTCTCCAGATAGAAAATGACGGTGATGGTCTTGCTTTTGGAAAATGACATTTGAACAGTGAGTGTCCCTGACGCGGGGTGGTGTTATTAATGTCTGGGGTTGGGTGTAGCCTGCTGCTGCAGCACAAATATGCAATAACAAAGCCAGCGGACGCATGCCTGGAGAGCTATCCAGGCTCTCCAGGCCCGTCACAGCATTGTCTCATATATTAATGAAGACCATCAGTTACTACATCTGCGCTCTTTGGCATACAAATGATCACTTAGCACAAAGTGAAAACTACTCATTTATTTATGACAGGTTATGCACATTCATATGAGTAAACAACCACTGCCCATGTATTATTACCAATCAAATTATTCTTATTTATGCCAACAGTCTCATTTAACTGTTCCCAAATGCCCGATAAACTTTTTCACATATTCACTCTCTCTCTCTCTGCAGCCTGGAACTTTTTATGTGCGCGCTACACGGTGTGAACTGCCTTTCCCACAAGAGCTAACGTCAAACAGACGCTAACCAACCTCGCAGTAAATAGTTCACATCATCAGAACAGAGGAAAAAGGGGTTTCATTGGCTCAATTAGGTTAGAGGCATGTTGTTAAACAGATGTTTTTGTACTCGACTGTCACGGCTAACCTTAAGGAAAGCGCTCTAAGAGGACCTGGAGCAGCACGGCCCACTAAGGACACCCATATGAGCTGACTTTCCACTGCAGTGATTTCATCAGTAATGAGGCACTATAAGCTGCAGATGTTGTGTCAAACTCTCCAATAGGAACCATGGCAACAGGATGAACACACACAGAGGACCTTGCCCAAGGTGATCCAAACACTCCTGTATGTGCTGACTGGGTGCCAAACTAGCTGACGTCTCTCAGGCATTGTTAATACTATAGCCTAACCAAGGAAGTTGGACAATTCGGACTGTTGTACTTTATATATTAGAAACATATTTAGTTTTACACATGTGATCCTCAAGTCTGTAAAGGATGGCTTCTTTTAATTTTCGAAGTTTAAATTTCAGCTTCACTGATTTTACAGGATTTCCAAAACCAGCAGGACAAAACAATTCAAAGAAACGCTTCAGGAAGATCAACCATGTTTCACTGCAGTTCCAAGTTTTTCAATACATTAAAAAAAAAGAAAAGATAAAAGAAACATTTAGAAGTGGGCCCGGTTTGTTAAAAGAGAGGATGTGTAACATGGCAAAAATGGCAAGAACATGAAAACAGTGCAGAGCAGCTCAACATGTAAGAACATCACTGTGTGCACAAACAACTGTGTTTATTAACTACAGCACAGCACTCTCAGATGTGTCACTATCTGTTTGGTCACCAAATTAATCACCAACTGGCAATGATGCGGTAAAACAAGTCTTTCCAAAGAGAGATTAAAACGTGGAGACACACTCATCTGGAATCCCCAAAATGTCTGCCTCTTTGAATACATCTCCAGTTCCTTTGTCTTTTCTCTATCCTTTTCTCTCCTTTGGTTCTGTCTACTGTTTTCTCTTTTCACTCCCCCGTCTCTCTGTGAATTAGGTGATGTAGATGCGGTGAAAGTCGTTGGCTCCGAAGGCACAGTTACACTTGGGGCACTTCCTCTGTCGGGTGTCGTAACGCATCTTCAGACATTCGTAGCAGAATACGTGGAAACACTTGGTGAGCACCGTCTCCTTGTCTCGTGTGTTGCAGCAGGGGCAGCGCAGCTTGGCCTGGAGACAGATAAAGACGTTGCATATGGGCCAAATACGGACTTGCCAACACTGTTATTACCTCTATCCATTGTATGCTACCACAGCTAACACTTGAGGGTGTAACAAGTAAGATTATTGATATCCCCAAAGCACAAAGTGACTGTAATATTTCTGAGGGGGTTTGAGCTCATTTTCTGGCCCATACTCATGAATGAAAAACTGCCATTGCCAGCCAATCAGGCAAATTACAAAAGGTGTAGTACTTAGCATTACGACATATTACTTTTTCACTAGACTGTTATAGTTCAGTCAACCACAGTCTACTGCAAATTGTGCCAGAAAGCTGTTGGTGTTTTTATAACTCCCCCGCCACTGACAGCAGTTTATTAAAGTCCTACATTTCTCGGCACAGGAACAATGTTCTCTCTTCCTCACCTTGTACTGGTTGATCTCCTCCTGCAGGATCTCATCAGCATCAGAGTACACCTCCACCTTCTTCTGTTTCTCCAGCTTCCGTCTCAGCCTGGACAGATCCTCCTAGAAGGCATAAGGAGAAGGGTTGTTTAAGACAGATTCCTGGCGTGATCTTCCAGCCCGAACTTCAGGAGTAAATCGTGTGAGTTCGGAAAGAGTTCAGAGCGATATCCCCAGTGCTGAAATACAGCATACCTGTGCTCGTTTCAGGTTGCTGCTCTCTCTCTCCCGGGCAGTGCGGTTCTCAGCCACAGAGACCTGGATCTCCTTGAGCTTGGCCTGCGTGTGCTCCAGCTGCACCTTCAGGTCCTCTGCCAGCTGGGCAGCCTCCACCGCCTGCAGCAGGGAAGGAACCGGACACACTCAATAAAAAAAAATCCTAATGATGAGATTCCTGAGCTGTAATCTGGTGGTGGTAGAGTGAACTTGGATAAAACTTGACATTCTGAGTTTATTCTTTGTGCTTCAACTTTAGAGAATTAGTCATGAACCAACTTAAACAACGACACCATTGGGTTTGTGTGTTTTATCCTATTTACTGCAGATTGTGTATGTTTTCCATCTGTGACGACCATTTTCCACAGCACGCCATACGTTTTTAGATCCTCTTCATAGCTTCCAGGCAACTACTGGTTTCAGTTAAAGTAAGCAGTCCCTTTTGTGTGTATACCGTTAGGTTTTAATGTTATTACTATGGTTGTTCCTACTTGTGAAAATAAGGTCAAATGTGAAAAAAATAAAAAAAAGACTTCAAGCAATATATTTACGTAAGCACTTAACAGGTACTTGGGCAATGTTAGCAATTACCAGAAATATGTCACCCAAGTAGGCACTTTACTACTTGCAAAAATGGCGGGAATAGTGTGGGAGTCGGTGGGTTTAATCTGCTAACAATGTAGCTCATTAATGCAATGTTTTGTGTAAGCAAACACACGAATCTTGGATGTCAGGATTGTTAACAAGCACCTGAACACAAGAGAATGATGATGTGTTCAAGTACGACTTTTGGGAACATCTGGCAGCAATCACGTCATCCAGCCATTAGCAAATCTTAAGTGCAAGAGCCGACAGCATGATTGATGGCGTCTCTCTTCTCACCTTCCTCTTGTTGAGTTCTAGTGCTTGTGTCCGGACAGAGAGCTCTTTTTCCAGAGCGGCAAGTGTGCTCTGGAGGACGCCCTCTTTTTCTTCTAGCTTCTGCACAACCAGCAGCTGGGCATCCACCTGGAGAGTGACCGCAACAGTGACAGTTAATACTTCAGTGCCCCGACACAATGAAAACCATCAATGCTGCATTGCCAGGTTAAGAAGTTACACCCCACCTGGGTTTTGAATGTGAGGACTTGGTCGGCCAGCTCCTCCTTCTCCTCTTTCAGCAGCTTGTAGATCTGGTTAGATTTGATTCGCTCACTCATCAGCTTGAAATTGGCATCGTCCTTCTCACGTAACTGCTGCAACAGCCGGCTGTTCTGCTCCTGCATGTCCTCGAAGGCCTGGCCGGTAACATCCATCTCACTCAGCAGGGCTTCCTCCTCCTCGAGAGAGACACAGGTGTCAGGGATCAAAAACAATGACATTGCTTCTGGAGTCAGTTTGAAAACAGGTGGGGCCTGACTTCAACACCATTTGTAGCCAATCATGTAAAGTATGTGTTGGGGATGTGCAATGCAGATTGAGAAGTTTTAGTTCCAAGTCACATTCCTGCAATATTCTTCTTTCTAGATAAACTGAAAATAACACTACAGATTCAAAAAGGAATTGCCAGCATCTACTCTCCCTAACTCCTTCCTTACTACTATACATATCACTACACGCAAAGAAAATACGATCTTTTAGGTTAACCAATGTACTACTATTTTTTAAAATAAAAACACAACCATCTTATCAGCCTGAATCAACAGTACAGTTCAATCTCTTTGGTATCTTTTGGTATGAAGAATCACAGATGTGCAAAGTTGTTAAATTTGACTGTGCTGTCGTCATTTGACCTGATGTGATTAATTACATGACACCTTCATTGGTCCATTTATGACTATGCATCTCAAGGTACAACCACGCCTGGTTTGTTTTCTGTGCCACAAACGTAGCTACAAATTTGACTTTGTTGCGTTTGCTTCATTTTGCTTCACGCTGCCCACTTACAAGCCAAATAGGGCCTATAAACAAAAGCCATATGAACTCACAAGTAGCGTGTTTACTGGACAGTTTTGGCAATCTGTCAACCTGCAAAGTTAAAGTCTGGCAGCCAGGAACGGAGGGGAACAAATCAAACACATCTGAGTCTAAAACCATTTAGTTGCTGTACTTTTACTTCATACCAGATAAGAAGGCAGCAGTAAAGAGCCGAATAAATCAGTCTCAGTCCAGAGTGTGTTCTGCCTTCTGTTAATTATGTTCTGCTAGACCTCCAAAGCATGACGAGCTGCAGGCTTTCACATCTCCACATCTGTCTCCTTTATGCTCATAAAATTGTATGGAGCAACAGTTAAACAACCTAAAACACGGTCATAACACTTTTACATTTTGGTGTAATTTCCTGTATTTGATTGAATTATAGTGTCAGTGCTAATGAAAAGAGACCTGCATTGTTTTGGTGGTCTTAGCGTAGTTATTTGCTTTGCACCAGAGTTCACCAGCACAATGGAACCCAAACTAAAAGGGTAAATGCTCAGGGTGACTCGTGTGACCATAATATGATTCATATGAACTGATAAGCCTCTAAAACTCATCATATTCAATGTAGCACTAAGGTCAACAGCTGAATGAGTATTATCGTGACAGTATTACATTATCTAATGTGGGTGTATCCACTATCTACGCAACTCGTGTTTTTAAATTACGATGACACTGATTAACCCAAGTTTGACCCCAGTCAGATAATGGTTTTTATATTTTCCATCTCATGACAGTCTGCTCTTGTATTCCCTTAGTTTTCTGACTAACTAATAAAATTCCAGAGGAGCGTCTCAACATTTACAAGACAGCAAAGCCAAGTAAGTGAGCTCAGATCTGACAGTGTTTTACATACTTGGAATTTATCAGGGTGGCTCACCCAAACATTTTTTTTAAAGTATTGCATTTACATTTCTTCCCTTAAAATGTCAACATGATCGTTTCATAGCACCCCCCTCCTTCTCTCTTGTGGCAGGTTCAGACAGCAGTGTACATTCATTCGTGCCAGATAACAAAATGTTAAAGCTGCTTTTCAGAGTGACCAAAAACAAACAAACAAAAAAAATGTACTCATTCCAGGTGTATAGTTATTATCTTAGCAAGACTACAAAGATACTGACACGATTTTGAGCACAAAACAAGCGTTTCTGAATTGTCAGCCCATTTCCTGCAAAATTTTAAAATTCAAAAATCAATTCAGGGGTATGTTGCGCAAGATGTTAAATAAATAGCGGCAGAGCTTTAAAAAGCTATGTTATCAGAAAATGAAGATAATCAATAAACAAACAAGAACAATGTCAAAACTAGAATGGCATTATGGTTGATTCTTGTATTAAAAAGGTTATGGAAATTAGTCTAGCAGATGTTCGAAACCAGAGTGGCTTCAGGTGAAGTTGTTCTCTTTTTTTACTCTTTTTAACAACACTGCTGCCAAGTTATAAGAAAAAGAAAAAAAGCAATTATACATTGGGCTAGAATTAAGTTAACCAGCTGAAAAGATTTAAATTCAGGGCCACAGCGTCAGCTTTCAATTCCTCTTTTGTTGTCTAAGATTAGGAGAACGTCTTTCTTAGGCAAATGTGATACTGATTGCACTAGTTTCATTCTGAACACAGCTGGCTTGTTTATATTCATATCTAGTGCAGTCCCTAAGGTTTAAATCTGACATTTTCCCAAAAAGGGCTGATGATTCATGTCTCATTTTTTGCTGCTACAATCAATTGTAAAAATGATGCATATGTGTATAGGCTACATTTAAAAACCTTTGGGTAAAAGCTGATGAAATTTTTTTTTGATGGTTACACACAGCTGGAAAATAAAGAAAAACTACGGAGACACTGCTGAGTCTTTCCCCCTGTTAAAGCATAAGTGTACTAGGTAGAGTACACATAAAAGTGGTACACACACCTCCCGCCTGAGATATGTTTGAGAGAACAAAACACACAAATACCTGTTTAGTGGCAGCAAGTTTCTTCTGCAGATGCTCAATGGTCTCTTCTGCAACTCGGATCTTCCTGAGGGCATCTTCGTCAGCCAGCTTCTTGCTTTCCTTCCTCTCCCTCTCCTCCAGCTCTCTCACTCGCATCCTCAACTCATCCACCTGGGCAGTTCGAGACAGGGGTTGGGCATTGTATTTAACTTGCATTTCAGTTTTAAATATTTTGTTATTAGCAGCTTACGAAGAGCTTTTTGTTACATGCAAAAAAGAAATGTGCAAAAGTAGTACGGAAGGACAACACACCAAAGAACAAACCTCAGCTTTAGATTTGCGTTCAGCTGCCATGAGCTGCACTTTGTCCCTCTGCTCCTTTGGAGCCGACTTATACATGTCCAACAAGAGCTTCATCTCTTTCTGAGACTCCTGGGCTTTCCTGATGGGTTAGACAAAGCGATTACATCAACATTAGCAATCCCATCAGTGCAATTAGTTGAGTGCTTCTAAGCCTGCAGACATTTGCTTAAAGACACTGTTGCTGCTAAAACAGAGAAAACAATACAAAAATACAAACATCTATTAAAAAGTTTCTGTGTAGTTGGTAATGTATCACTGGCCTCCAAAATATGAAATTTTGAATCATGTGCAGAACAATATTTTACAGCTAATGTGTGATTATGACCACACGTTATTATAAATGACAGTGGACTTGAGAAGATGGGGGATGTACTTGAGTTCTACTCGGAGCATCTTCAGTGTGTCTGAGTCCTTCCTCTTCAGCTCGTCGCTGCGCTGCCTCTCTCTCTCACGCTCCCTCTCTCGTTCTCGCTCAGCCTCCCTCTCCCTCTCTCGGGCCCGCTGTCTCTCCAGTTCCTTCCTCCTCTCCTCCTCCTCCTCCTGGTCCTCATCCTCCTCTTTCTTCACGTCGATGCTGTCACTCGTCGTCTCCTCCAGAATCAGAACCCCTGTGTCACCACTCTGACAACGCAACTGTCGATAAAGCAAAAGATTTTTAAGGGTTATTATATTTTACTGATATTGATAAATAAAATGACATTAGTTAGAGGAAATGTATCACAACTAATGTTTCGGTTTTACTTAGAACCGCCCTCTGAATCTCACTGAATAAAACACAACAAACATTGGTCCGTAACTCACGTCATGTACCTTATTGATCTCCATCTGTGTTTCCCGCAACTTCCTCTTATAGCGCTGCACATCACCTTTCAGCTGCAGGTTGTGGTTCTGAAGGCTGCTGATTAAGTGTCGCATCTCCCTGTTGATTGGTCCTGAGAGAACAGAGACAAAGGATGAGAGTCAGAAATACTCAGAACACACTCAACATGTGGTTTGGTTTTGAGTCATTCATCATTATCTGGTGCTGTAAATGATGATCTCAGCTGCGTGGTGCACAGGAGTGATATCATGATTCAAATTATGTACTACGCAATGTTCCTACAATGACAGTTAAAAACATCTTTGATGATCAGTGTGTTGCTTAATATTCACCTCAAGTTTCCTCGTTAAATTACAGCAATTTACAATAATGGGTTTGCAGTGCATCAAACACAATCCATCTCTAAATACAGGTCTAGATTTAAAATATATATAATAGTGCACCACACTATTACATGATTTCCCTTCCCTTTTGATAGGTGTGAGGGTGTGTTTCGAAAAGTACCTGCTTGCTCGTTGGCTGCCAGGTTCTGCTCAAACTCGATACGCAGCATCTCATACTCTTTGCGCACCTGGGCCAGGGTATCCTCCAGCTGGATGACCTCGGTCCGCAGCTTCTTCTGAAGGGACAGCTCGTCACTCTGAAGAGTTGAAAACAGTAAGATATTGTTGACCATCTTGCCAAACAGTGGTAATAATACACACGTCCAGGTTTAAGTTGCTAGGACAAAAAAACAAAAAAACAAAACAGTAAAGACAAATAGTTGGAAGGGCAACACTGGGCTACAGTGAAGAAAAATATCAGGGGTCTTACATTTTCTCTGATGAATAACACTTTTTTTTTCTTATGAGATCAACTTAGATATATGAAATTTACCTCCATGTGCTCAATCTGTCGGAGATGGGCGTTCTTGGCAGTGAGCAGGAGGGCCCGTGCCTCATCCAGCTGGGTTTTCACCCCGAGAGACTCGTTGTACAGCAGGGAGAATTGGGACTGCAGACATTTGTACTCTAGAGTCTCCTTCACAACCTCTTCTGGAATATTCCGCAAGTCCATCTGATTAGGAGATGACAGTGAAGGGCGAGCATTGGAAGTCTGTTACCACACTACACTGGCCCAAACTATAATCAGCCACCGATTTCACTTGACTACTTGTCTCAGGAATATGAAACGGGGCCTTGACAACAAGGTGCAGCATTACCAATGCTTCTAATCTAACAACAAGAGATTATATCTTTACCTTGAGCTTCTCGCTCTCCCTCACAGCCTCCTGGAGCTCCACCTGCAGTTTCTCCAGCTCTGCCATGCGGCTATTAGCCAACTCCTGGTTGTGCTCCAACTCTGCATTGAGACTCTCGAACTAAGATAAAAACAAAGACAATGTGTTGGAAACAGGGGAAATGTGCATGGTATAAAAACACAGTTTTGCCAAAACAAACATCTGAGATATGAAGTCAGTTAATGACTGGACATATGTCACACAAACTTAATTGCAATTATTTCCTATGAATGCTCACTTTCTGAATGTTCAGTGTAATCTGGCCTCCAGGTAGTCCACCTGAGCTGCCGGTGCTGCTGTATCCAGACTTTAGCTGCAGACAGCAAACGCAGAACACAGGTAAAACATGAAAACACACATCACACCTACACACATCCTATGACTCAGACAATGCTTATTTTCTTCAGGTTCAGATAGCTGATGCAAATAATATCACTCCATCAATGCACACATCGACAGCGGGATGTGCATCAATAAGAGCAGCTGACTTGACACGCATTAATGCTTAGAGCCTTATCATTGTCAACTCATGTATACGAGAGTAACAACAGAATGGACTGATAAAAAGCACACACACACTGAAGAAAGACGCACAGAACCACAAGTTGCACACACGCATTTCATACAAACGCACCTGCTCCATGGCCTCTGCCAGGTGTTTGTTGAGCTTTTGTTCCCTATTGCGGAGTTTTTCAATGTCCCACTGCAGGTCCTCCACCGTCGTCTCCATCTCAGACACCTTGGTCTCAGAGCTGGTCACCTTGTCCACTAACTCGTTGTACTGAAATAAGGTCAAAGACATGACAACAGCTGTGTCATCAGTGACAAGTATACACCAAAACAAATCCACACGTAATCATTTTACAATTTTCTCATTCACATACTCCAACTATTTCTGACTCTCACACCCACACACAAGCAAAAAGATTCACCATACACCCATGACACCCACAATCAGTGCCAAGGACAATGTACCTCCATGGACATCTTGTGGTGTCGTCCCTGCAGGAGAGTTGCCAGGTCTCGCAGTCGAATGTTCTCCTCCAGCAGTGTGTGGTTCGCACTGATGATGTCAGACTGGCTGTCGTCCTCATATGCTGCCAATGAAGATCAAGATAGTTGTACCAAATTAGAGTGGAGCTAATGAGTGTCAAAAAATCCTGCAAATATTTTTGTGCCAGCAACTCGATAATGACAGGTAATTAGTTTTAATGTGGGTCATAAAATGTGCTGCAGGTGTTCCTCCCTTTTGTGTGTCGATGGCTTATCATCATATATGAATGTTTCTGTAACGAGCATGTCTCCAAAGTTACCTGCAGCCTGGACCTGCTTGCACATGCTGTCAATGCGGCTGTGCAGCCTGTCAAAGACGCAGACCAAGCAGGCGATGGCATCCTTGCTGAACTGCATGCGGTCCTGGAGGTGCAGGGTGAGCTCCTCCTCGCTGCTGTGCCCCAGCGTGGCTATCAAACCCTTGGCATTCTCACTTAAGGGAGGAGGGGGCGGCGATGCATCTGAACACAGTAGGAGGTGGTTATGTACGAGGTTGGTTAAAATCAGCAGAGCAGGTAATAATAATAATATGATCAAAGCATTAAACCTCAAACTTTAGCTATAAAAATGGAAACTGTGTGTGCCCTTATTAAAACTTCAATCATGGAAAGCTATGTTTGAGTTGTTAACCAGCCATTTACTGACAGTTTAGGCATGCAGAGATTGAGCATTTTGCAAGTCTTCATGACATTTAAAACAAGCAGCAATCGATGAGGCAAATACAGATAGAAAGGTTAGCATTGATTTACAATATCCTGAAATTCTACACGCTTTTTGCCTGCAGAATATAGGGAGCTAAAACAGTTGGCTTCTTTACACCTCCAACATTTTTTCACTTGTCTTTAAAGATACTTTCAGATTCAGAAATATAGTTCCTGCTCTGCCTTTTCCTTCATTTTCACAACAGGTGTTTTCGCTTTGAGTGAATACAGATCTAATCACCTTAATCAAACTGTGACTCTATTAGATGTTTTTATTTTGTGGAACATGCATGCTCTTTCATTTACATCTACTCTGACATAGAAGCAGTGTTTTTGCAAAACAATAGCAACATAACAGAAAGACGGGGTTTAAAGCTGAATACAGGAGGGGAACTGATATTGCAACCGTATGTGGAGCCATATCCATGTAAGCACTTTCATCCAAACTCTATTAATATAAAATAAAGTCAGATTACAGATTATATGGTCATTATAGCAGTCCATAAATGCAGTCAGTGATGGGAGTCTCCAGAGATCCGCTTGGTCAAGAAAAACCCTGCTTACCTGTTGTTGAGTCCTGTGGTGGCTCTTTGGGCATCAACAACTCTTCTGACCCAGTGGGAGGAGGGGGCTGCTGCAGCTCCTCCTGGCGCTCCTCCTGCTGCTCTGCCTGCTCCCCCTCATTCTGGGCCTCTGGGAGTGGAGGTGGAGGCACGGCAGAAGTTGGTGAGGCCAGAATGACACCATCTTCCTCCATTGGTGTGGGGTCAGGGAGAGGGGCCGAGGGTGGGGCAGGGGTAGATGTCACCAGAGTTTCTGGCTCAATACGTTTGCGTAGGACGTGCACATTCTCTTCCAACTGCAAATCAGAAACACAAGGATCGAAAGTGTTAATCCTCTGGAAAAAGCATAGCCATGGGTGTATTTATTTGTACAACAAACATCAAATAGTGCTGTTCCATCATTACAGTGGTACTTCCACAGTGCAAAAAGCTGCACTGTGCTCAATCTGGCAACAAAATACATATATAATTAAGTAAAAACAATGTAATCAAAAGCGTAGAAGTACCTGTGACCAGTAGCGGTTGACAATCAGCAGGGTGGTGTCATCGGTGGCTTGTCGCTTCTCCAGCTTCTCAATTTTCTCTCGCAACTCATCCTCCATCGTCTGCCTCTGCTCCAAGCGCTCGCACAGCTTCTTATTCTTGAACTGGAGGACCTTCATGTCCATTTCCTCCTGCACAGATCAAACACAGACACCAAGGTAAGCAACACCATTCACATTCTGAACGTTAACTTCTAGCTACAGTAAGTCACACTGGTGGAAGTGTGAATAAACGGAGTACAAGTGGTGACCTGTGAGAGTAAACACCACATGACTGACCGTGGAGGAGACTCCAGCTATGCGTATGGGCTCAATGAGAGTGGTGGTGGTCTTCTCCTCTTTTTTGCTTTTCTTCTCAGGTGGGCCAGGGGGGCTGTCCCCTCCTGAGGGACGCTTTCCTCCCCCAGCACCCGACATCGTCCCTTCCCCTGCAAGAGATCAAACATGGCATGTCATCTTTGCGTCCGCACAGCTTCCAGAAACTACGGATCACTTTGCAAATGGAACTCATTCATTTGATGTCAGCTAGCGGCGGCATTAAGCGCAGGGCCGCCGAGTCCAAGTGGCTCAGATACCGCTCCTCTGCTCTTCATAAGGACACGTGTGTTCCTGAACGGTTGTGTTGACTGTTACTGTATAAGCCAAATGCCTGAGAAGCTGCCGGCGTTTTTTTAATTTGGCATTTCGGTTAAGATTAACAAACATTAGCAAACCTGCTAACGCTAGCTATGCTAATGCTACCGTAAATTCGCCGGGACTTCTTGAGCTAAACGGCGCTCTTCGTCCGGCGTATTTAACGACTGGTGGTCGGCATTTTTATTCACCAATCATCACTACACGCGTATGATATTCTGTAAAAAAAACTCTATATGCACAGAAACTGTTTCCTGGGAGTTATTAACATTACAAACCTGCACAAGGAGCGACTGAAAACGTAACTCAGTGCAGCAACAGGAAATGACAACAACGAACTTCCGCAGAGTAAATTAATCCCTATTTTTTATTTTTTATTTTTTAATCAAGAAATGATTAAAAACATCAGGTTAACTACATTAGTGGGGTATCCTGCCTTAAATGTTGCTACTTGGATTTATTTCTAATGTATGGAAGCCCATTTCCGCAGTAAAAAAAAAAAAAAAAAAGATGGGAAAAAAAGAAATTATGAGATAAAAAAAAGTCGAAATTATGAGATAAAAAGTCATATTTGTGAGATTAAAAAAAGTCGAAATTATGAGATAAAAAGTCATATTTGTGAGATTAAAAACCCCGTGCAAACGATATTCAATCCTAAATAAGGCAACTATAACAGTTGACTTTTGTAAATGTTTGATGTTGGATTAAGTTAAGTTTTATTCTTTCTACCAGAACTGCTTCTTCAGTCCCATGTGAATCAGCAAGCAGGTGAAGTATTTCATTTGTTGTAAAGCCACGTTTAAAGTCCTCAATGTGCTCACGATCCATTTCTGTGACAAATTAACCAGGAGAACTCAAAGAGCTGCTACTCTCATTGTTTGAAAGTATCGCATAATTATGACTTTTTATCTCATACTTTCGACTTTTTTATCTCATAATTATGTCTTTTTATCTCTTTTTTTTTTTTACTGGCGGAAATGGGCTTCCATACTAATGCCTCTAAAAGAACTCTAAATATATATATATATATAAATATTGTTTTTAATCCACCGCTGCAGCCCTCAGCTCGGCCTCACGGGGGCAGCACCGCCGCACTCTGCAGCGACAGGCTCCGAGCTGTAAACAGCGCTCAGGTGCTGGCTAACGGCTGTCAACATTATCGGTACCTACGTCGCTGAATCGCACACAGTTATGGCTTCACGACGAGCTGAGATGGCACTGTTGCCGGCATACTGATTCCTTGTTCGCCGTCTCCCTCTTCCTCCTGCACTTTGATTGCATGCACGGTGAGTAGCTTCCTTTTACGGTCAGTGAACCCTGCTGCTGCAGCAAGGCCAACTCGAAAACACAGCTAGCTGACTGTCACGATGGATCAAGGGCACTTTTCTAAATAACAGCAGAAAGGAGAGAGATGTCCCACTCACTAGAATTAAACTGAAGCAAAACACAACACTTCCTTGCCGGGAGTTAGCTCAGGTAGCTAGTTCCTGTTACAACGTGAGCCATGTGACTGACAGTTTGTTGGTGTTGTAGATTCATAAGCTGTCACCATGACCAAAGACATTGTTGTTGGAGATGAGTTGCCAGACTGGGTGGGGGCCAAAGAGTTTTACCAGAAATATGACCCAAAAGAGGTGATTGGCAGGTGAGTCCAGCAAAATCACCTGAAATGTAATCTCAGTTTTCCATTAAGGGATGATTATTTAAAAAAACAAAATGCTGTGTTCTATATCTCAGGGGTGTGAGCAGTGTGGTGCGCAGGTGTGTGCACAGACACACGACTCAGGAGCTGGCAGTGAAGATCATTGAGATCACAGCGGAGAAGATGACCGCTCAGCAGCTGGAGGAGGTGAAATCCTCCACGCTGAAGGAGATCCAAGTCCTCAACATGGTGAAGGGACACTCCTCAATCAGTATGTTGGAATCCTGCTCTTTTGGACCGCAAGCCACTTTAATTTTCGTCTCTTGCATATTCAAAAGTGTTGAAACTGTTTTATGTTTCGTTGATTCCC
This sequence comes from Macquaria australasica, assembly GCA_005408345.1. Taxonomy (NCBI): domain Eukaryota; kingdom Metazoa; phylum Chordata; class Actinopteri; order Centrarchiformes; family Percichthyidae; genus Macquaria; species Macquaria australasica. The sequence continues at coordinate 882,376 of SEMN01000157.1, read as the reverse complement.
TTTAGTTACTCTGATTGATTCCTATGAGTCCACAACCTTCATATTTTTGGTGTTTGACCTGTGAGTATTTCAACAAATTGCTAAAATGCAATGCTCTTTACAGTTCCTCCCTAAAATGTGAATGTTAATATTCACAAAATCATTGTAGGATGGTATCGATCTCTTGTTTCCATTTACAGCATGAGGCGTGGAGAGCTGTTTGACTACCTCACAGAAAAAGTTACTTTGAGTGAGAAGGAAACAAGGTGAGCTCCAGCATCAGCACACCCCATCAGCTATTTTAACCTGGCAGCATTTTGAGTCTTGGTATGGCCGATGTCGCTCTCTGTACCAGAACAAAACTTAAGTAGGGCCTTATTAAAGGGTTATAACTGTGTTTCTGCATGTTTTAGCCTCTCATATGCCAAATCATGTATTATTTACATTCCTGCTGAACGTTGCTTTCTTTACACACAACACTTTAAACAAACTTAACTTTGACTGAAGGCACTATGGTGTTCACCGTGATGGAATCCCATGGTATTGCAAATAAATGAAACCAATGGCTGCCTGGAAATGAGACCATGTAAAAATCAATGCATTTTGTAAAACCCATTGCTCTGCAGGAGTATAATGCGAGCTCTGCTGGAGGCCGTGCAGTACCTCCACTCCCTCAACATCATCCACCGGGACTTAAAACCTGAGAACATTCTCCTGGATGATCAGGGACACATCAAACTGTCCGACTTTGGTTTCTCAGTGCAGCTACAGCCTGGAGAGAAACTTAGAGGTACAGTAGTATAAAATGAAACAGATGAAGATCAATGCTAATGATCTGTTTAGATATGTAAATCATTTGTTTGGACAGAGGTTAAAATGTTTTGTCCTTTGTTCTGATTAGAGCTTTGTGGGACACCTGGTTATTTGGCCCCCGAAATACTGAAATGTTCAATGGATGAAATGCATGCAGGCTATGGCAAAGAGGTCGATCTGTAAGTCTATATCAGTATGCATGTACAAAGCACGACCCTGGGTGTTGTTCTCAATTTTATCTCTTAATTCTTGCTCACTTGTTTTGATGCATGTGCTGGAAAGCTGGGCGTGTGGAGTGATCCTCTTCACCTTGCTGGCCGGCTCGCCACCATTCTGGCATCGCAAACAGATGCTGATGCTGAGGATGATCATGGAGGGTCGCTATCAGTTCAGCTCCCCGGAGTGGGATGACAGGTCTGACACTGTGAAAGACCTGGTAAGACTGATAAACCTTGGAGTTTGACTTTAAATAATAAAATGTTAATAATGTTCATAATATTCTCTAGATTCAATACAACAATTCTTCAGCAGAAACAGAATATGTGATTTTTGTTTTTGACAAAATCATGAGGTTAAACCATAAAGGTTGTTGCAATGGTTTTGCTTGTGCTGCTCAGATATCCAGGCTGCTGGTGGTGGACCCAGCTGTCCGTCTCACTGCTGAGCAAGCCTTAGCACATCCCTTCTTCAGACAGTACCAGAAGGAGGACGTGCGGTTCTTCAGTCCCAGAAAGACATTTAGGGTGAGTCACAGTTTTGCCTTGGATTTTTTTTAATGGCAGCTGATTTAAAATGTTAAACCTTGAAAAAAGAATGGCTGTTCAGCAGTATGTGATGAAGCGCACATCCTCTGTATTCTCATCTGCTTCCCTGTCTTGCCTCCTCAGGTGTTGATCGTCACTGTCCTGGCCTGTATCAGGATGTACAGCCATTACCGCAGGGCTCAGCCGCTGACTCGGGACGTGCTGGCTAGAGATCCTTACTCCCTGCGCGGTGTCCGCAAACTCATCGATGGCTGCGCCTTCCGTATCTACGGGCACTGGGTGAAGAAAGGGGAACAGCAGAACCGAGCCGCCCTCTTTCAGAACACAGCTAAGATCATGCTGCTGGGCCTGGAGGACTTTGAAACTCAAGCTTATTCTTAACCAAGTTTATTTTTATTTAAACATTTGCTTGTGCTGTCATGTCGGTGTTTGTCTTTTCATGTTACTGTGTTTAATTTTAAGATGAGGATTTCAGGGACCGGGACGTTTGTATGCCTTAATCTGCACCATGTTTCTGCAAGTTAAAGATAAGCATGCACAACTTAATGTTCCTTATCTGCCCTTTGATCCAACTTTGTGGCTGTTTTGAAACTCTTCTTGTCAGGACATCATGTTTGCAGTACCACTTTGCAGTAGAGGACATATTGCACAATCCTTTGATAAAACACATCACATACTAGTACATAATGTATATTTAGGATTTTACCTTATAAATGAGGAGAGGTTGTGTTTCTAAGCACTGCGTGGCCGAAGTGGCCATTAAATCAGTGATTAATTATTTAATAATTATTTACACATATTGTAACGAGGCTCAGATTTACAGGTATTCCAGTGTTACAGAACAGTATCTGACACATTCAAGTGTGGAGTGTTTTGGTGGAGAATCCTGTAGCTGTCATGCATGCAGACATTGTGACAACTGTGACGACCGTTTGTGACTGTATTTCCTAACCAACACCATTCCCTACTCAGTTCATTCTATAGTTTAATAAGTGGCACTTTTCCTGAAAGTGCCTGTCTGAGAAATGTACAGTAATTGTACAAATGCAGATATACATTGTACTGTATATGAAGAAAAAAGTTTTATTAAATGTTGGAGTTTGAATTGAGTTTTATTTTGTGTGAGTGCTTATTCAACATGTTTGAATGGAAAAGCTAAAAGAAACATTCATCATCCATTATTTTTTGGCCTTGTGGGTGGGCTGTGGAGAATCTAGCGCGCTGTTGTGCTGATCTGCAATTTCTTTCATTCGCTGATCTAGATGTCCAGACACATGCATCATCTGCTCTCTGACCTCTTTCTCTATCAGTACCTTCAGGTATGATTTTGAATCTGAAAGTGAGGAAAGGAAGCAGTTACAATACACCATCTGGGGAGCATTTGACTTAGAAAGTGATTTCTGCACAGTCCCTTTTATGATTTGTGATCCTACCGAGTGTGGCTCCCTCTGGCTCTTCGCTGGATGCTTCCTGTGTTTGAGGAGAGCTGTCTGTCTTTGGTACTGCTTCTGCTTCTTTTTCCATCACATTTTCAACATCTGGTGCAAGAAAAGTGCTTAAAAGTATTAATAAATCTGGTCCAAGATTCTTTCTAGGTTGCATGATAAGAACTTTTGTGCTACTAAAACTGCAGATACCCTGTAATTATTACCTGGAGCAGAAGAATCCTCCATGGTAGGTTCATCCTGGTCTGGGATCCCAGAGTAAGTCAAAGACAAATCAAGTTTTACCTGTGAAAAAGAATTATACTTATTGTTTCCAGATATATTTTCCCAGGATCAAAATATAAGTATATTTAAAATGAATGATAGCAGAACTTGCTTAAAACAATTTGTGCAAAATAACAAATTTTCGATTCTTACCTGTGGAGTGAAAATATATTTGTAGAGTTTGTAGTGTCTCACGTAGCTGTTATGGATGTACTCTAAGATACAGTTCACCTCCTCAGAGCTGAAGAGGTTGATACTGAAGGGCGGTCGCTGTAGTAGGCAAACACAGAAAAACATTACACTCATGAAAATGTATGGGTGTTAAAATGATATTGTGAGTAAAAAGAGACTTCTAATAGTTTTACAGACCCTGACTGAGTGACAGAGAAGTAGCTCCTTGCAGTATTTGAAACACTGTTCTATGTTGTTGAGAGGAGTTTCTGCAAGAAAGGAGTTTCAAGCACATCCTGCATGAAGTTAGGGAACATTTAAATTACTCATTATTATTATTATTATTATTATTATTACAATAAATAAATTAACATGTCATATTTGCTCAGCAGTAGAGGTAGAAGTCAGTGGTGGTGATGCAAGTCACATGACCTCAAGTCTGGTTCCAATAATAATTTTATTTTGTGGAGGCTTGAGATTTGACTTGACTTCTTTAATTTTGGTTATGGACTTGACAGACAATATGAGCATTTACTGTTAATGTACTGTGTCAGCTGTCACATAAGTGTTGGCTGCAGAGGTAGCTCATACTTCTAACTAGACGGCAGTGATAATAATAGGTCTTTACTCACCTGTGTTAGCCTCGTGGACGGACTTGATGATGGACAAGAGAGCAGAAGTTTGTTCCTTTTTGAAGCTGCGCTCTCTGCAGAAAAGGACCGTCTGCACATACATCTCCAGCAGGACTCCTCTTTTTGGTTCAGGGAGGTCAACTCCAAACACACCGCATAAAGCACTGTCACAGAGGAGAAGAAGTGTGACAGGGAAATATGTCCGCCCTGTGTGTGTGTGTGTGTGTGTGTGTGTGTGTGTGTGTCATTGTATAAATAGATAAATGTGTTTCTGGTCTTAAACAGGGGCAGAAACCTCTCCAGATCAGGAACGAACTGCATTTTGTCAATCTCCTCCATGTCATGGTAGCTTACATCTGTCCTGAGAACACCCAGGGAATGGATTCAGAGTTAGACATGACATTAAGTCAGTAAAATGAACATAGTCTGGATTGTAGACACAGCTCTCACCATAGCATCACTTTAGCTTTCAGGGCCTGTGGTACCTACAGAATAAAACAATCCTCGCTTCATATGCAATTACAAGGCAATACTTACTGTCCAGTGTTAGCTATAATATGAATCTTTTAATTATATGACTAAACAAGCAGGCAGTAAAGTGAACCCAACATCCAACTAGCTATTGTGAATCAAACTAAACTTGTAGAGCCTACCTTTATTTTCGTATCCATGTTTTATTTCTTTAGCCGAGTTATAAATTGAGCAAACCGCAGAAGTTAACCGCTGAAAAACAGAAGTGCGATTGATTGATTTGATTCTGATAACACACTTGTCAAAACATATGTTGTAGTTTAAAGATAAAAGTTATTAAATAATTGTTTGCTAAACCTTACATTGACCAAAAGGGGCTTCAGTGACGCTGGATCATTTCCTGTTTGGCCACCTCGTTGTATCCTAGCAACATTATACCCTTTTCTTCGTTTTCCGGTTTAGCGCGTCGTCGTACGGGATCGTGTAAGACACAAAATAAAACATCTGTATAAAATAAGTAATTTATTCTAAAATGATAAACAATATGAATATAGATACAGAAAAAAAAACGACCTATCTATCTGGTATATAACCCTGATAAAATCAAATATACTTAAAGAAAAAAATAATTTGTCCACTATTTATCATCACTCATACATTGTTATTGTTTTTATTATATTTCATTTGGCAGTCGAAAATTGTCTTTTTAGGTCACCTGACAAATTACACCACTACTAGCACACTGCTAAGTACTATTACATACAAGTAGCTATTACAATTAACTACATTACTAGTACTATTACAACCTTACCTTTTGGGTATTAGGCCTAGCCACAGGACAAAAAGCACTGTAAGTAAAGTAAACTTAATTTGTAGTAACTCACAAAAGTCTCAATACACTTAAAACATCAGATACATACATATACTACTACTACTAATAATAATAATAATAATAATAATAATAATAATAATAATAATAACAATAAACGACAAAACACCACGCAACCAGACATGGTAGGCTATAAATAGTTTTTTAAAAAAATCCTACCTGCACACAAGCATCAGTGCACTAAAACGGTATGAAAACAGTGCAACCTCTCTGTGTGACAGAGCAACTAAAAATAAAGACATGAATGGTGTTGTTTTCTGGTTAAAGACACGGAGTTTCACGGCTCTCCATCGCTGCTGTAGCCGTAACCATGGCAACGAGATAAACCTGACTGGTAGCCAACGTCTGCGTTTGTTTATGTTTTGTGGCACGTTTCGGTGGTTTTAAAGCCACTACGCGATGTGTTGTGTGGCGGCACAGCCCAGTGAAGCACGCTGGGTGAGACTCGGAAACTTCAGGGCAGTTTGTGGCGACCGCTGGCTTCCGTGTTTGTCTGTTTACGCCCGGGTAAGTGGTGCAGACTGCTGACTTGTAGTCAACGAAGTGTGTTCTCACGTTTCATCTGTAACATTAGGCCTCAGCATCTCCAGAAAGCAGCCACGTAAAGCTCGCCTTGCCCCCTTGAGACTGCATGTCCACACCGGCTGAGCCGTGCAGTGCAGTTTAAGAACATTATCCCCTTTTAATCCACTTTGCCTTCTGCTACATGCAGGTGGACAGACTGTCAGATGGAGCAGGGTGGCACAATCAAGCACCCGCTTCCATGTTTAATTGCTCTTTTATTTTGGAAACTGAACCATTTCTCAGGTTGAACTGATGCTGGATTTCATCTGTTGTTTTTGAGTATCCTTAATTATCTACTGACTGCCTTGGAATTAGCAGTGAGTCTTTAGACATGGAGGAGCCCGATATACGACAACAGAAGCTGGACAACCAGGTAAAGAAACAAGGATTATAAGTATTTGATGTCATTTAAATAACCAAGATATGTTTTGATTTAATTTAAACTAGTTCAAGAATCATAATGCGCTTCAAATAGCTTACAATAAGATGTTACTGTTAAGCTGATAGAGTGGATTTTTAGCTGTGTTCCTGTATCAAAACCATATATGTAGGATACATATAATTATAATAGCCCAGTGGAGCAAAAACTGGAACGTATTCCTTGTTTGATTAGCTAACAAGTGGTTAAAACTGAGGCAGAGCTTTGCAAAGAAATAAAGCTTTCCTGAGTCTCATGAGGTCATGGCTACCTGTGTCAGAACCACCTGCTGTTTGGAGTTACTGCTCAACTTGAAGTCACAGACTTGTTTATGCTGCACAGTATGTGAGCTACTGGCTTATACCCAGTAGAGTACTAAGTAAACACCTTAAACCAAAAGATCAGCAGATAATCAGTGTAAAAGTACTAATACTAATAGTAGTAGTATTAGTAGTAAACAGTAATAATGATGCATGGGCACCTGCATTTAAAATATTGCATCCAGAATCAGTAGTTCCATCATCTTGTGCTGGCAATAATTATAATGGACAATCGCTATCAAGACTTTAATAAAATACTACAACCAATAGAAGTCATATTACAAATAATTATCTGAATTATCCCAGGTAACATTCGAAAACCTTATCTGGTTCCTTTCTTAGTTAAATAATAGAATATAATGTTATAATTCTGACCAAAGAACATAATACCCATGGTATTTAGCTCATGTTCAGTTGAGTTTAGTTGTCATGATATGCATTAAAATAGCAGTCGTACCTTCAAATGTAATGAAATGCTCTTCCTTCACTCTTAGCTTAACACCTAACTAACAATGTGTTTAAGAAAGGAGTTAAAGTTTGTAGAGAGAAGATATCCCTGTAGTACTGAATATAAAGGGATTGCTGTAGTTGTATGAACATTGTGTGCAGACAGAGTTGACAGACTGAATGAAGTCTAATACTCAATTCTCCCACAGCGAACCCTTTTGATGAAGAAGCAGCAAAAGAAGAGGTCTGATTCTCAAATGGTAGTAGCGAATCGGGATCCTCGCCAAAAGAACCGGAAGCACAAAGCTGCCCGCTCTGATGAAACACCTCTGTTGATCAGCCAATCCCTGAGCAACACTTCCCTGAGTGGTTAGTATTAGAATAATTTATCATTTTATGTAGCAGAAGACCTGAAGAAGACAAAGTCTAATTCCAATGCATGTTGCAATTACATTCAGTTTCTCATATTTAAGTGTTTTTGTTTGTTTGTTTCTGGAGATCAAGTTGAACATGCCCATGATAACCCACTGGATGAGATCACACTGGGTGAATGCGATATGACGGCAAGCATGACGTTAGATGAGATGCCTTCAGAGAAGCATGTTACTCCCAAGAAGATGAACTTGGAGATTGACAAAGAGCCCGAGGTGAAGTGTGAAGTGGAGAATGATGCTCAGGTGGAGGGAAAAAAGATGAAGAAGAAGGAAGGGAAAAAAGAAAAAGCCAAACGTAAGAACATGCAAAGCAGAATATTTTATTCCAATGTGAATGTATTTCAATGTGATGTGTTGTGTGCGCGCATTTTGGGCCCTTTGTGGTCTGGGACTCGGCATGTGTTTGTGCATGTTCTGTGTTTTCATGCATGCACATGTAAAGCCAACAAACACTTTGCTTTAATAAATAATTCATCAGAAACTTATTGCTTTTTCAGAGACAGAACAGAATGATGAAAAGGACACAGAGAAGGAAAAAGACCAGGAGAAAAAGGAGAAAAAAACCAAGAAGAAAGACAAAGTGAAAGAACCTGAAGACACACAGAAGACAAACAAGACAACCAAACAAGAGCGTAAAAGTAACACCAATGTTCAATTTATCATTAACAATACAGTACTCTCTGCATAATACTCTATGTATGTTGTGTATAAGGAGGAAAAAATGTTTTTACTGACTCACAGTGAATCCAGCTGTTGGTTAAAGCACTACACACATTTCATGTCTCTTCTTTTGCAGAGAAGCACTTACTGGAGGCTTCAGCCCAAGAGATAGAGTCAGTGGTGGAGTTGGCAAGTCCAAAGAAGAATAAACGTGATGAAAGTGACGATGAGGAGGAAGACGGCTCCCAGAGGCCTGTCCCTCAGTCGCCTAAGAGGAAAAAACCACTCGACACATGTGAGCAATAATCTGGCCCAGTGCATTTTGTGATTGACAATACTGTAAAGTCGTTGTACACAAGGAATGAGGTTGCGTGTGTTATCTCCACAGCCAGGTGCCAAATAAGTGACGAGAGCAAAGATGACGAAATCCAGGAAAAGGAGAAAAAGGAAAAAAAGACAAACAAAGCAGAGAAAACTACGCCGAGTCTAGCTTCCCTTAACTCCAACTACAGGGAGGGTTCATCTTCAGGCAGTGAATGTAATGAAAGGGTGAGACATTACAAGTAAAAAACCCAAACTGTTTCGTATGTAAGTTTGTCAAAAGCAAAATAGGCGAGTATTCATCTTACTTTGATTTGTCAAAGCATATAAAAAGGACTAGTGGTGAAAACATTCTCACTCTTTCTCATTTCAGCCAACATCTCCGATGGAGGATCTTGAGAAGTTTGCTTTGCGTCCAGCCCCCAGAGATGTGACGATCCAGTGTAGGGTCACCAGGGACAGGAGAGGCATGGAGAAGGGCATTTACCCGACTTACTACCTCCACATGGAGAAGGAGGATGGCAAGAGGGTTGGCCCAATCATTGTGCACATTGATTTAACTTCTAATAATATGATCCTGTTCTCTTGAGCTGTCATATTTCTATCTAAGTTCTATAAGTCTATAAGTTCTCCTCATTGTCTGCCTCTGTCTGATTGTTTTCCATTGTGCCATCACCAAGGTGTTTCTAATGGCAGGCAGAAAAAGGAAGAAGTGCAAAACCTCCAACTATCTCATCTCCACTGACCCGACAAATCTGTCCAGAGACACAAACTGCTACATAGGAAAACTAAGGTACACCTCTCTTTTATTTCTACCATGTGAAAGAATACTCAACCAAATCCTGTTCGTCTGATTCAATATGTGACACTGATTTTTTCTCGTATAATCTACAAGTCTTCAGATAAAGGATTCCATGGCTCCTCTTTTTAGTGGATTCTCTGATATTATGAAACCCTTTCAAAGCCCCTTTAGATAATATTTAAAGATGCATTGTCATCATGCTAAACAAGTGGCTCTCAAACCTGGACCTGAAGTACTTATTTATGTCATAGCAGGAAAAAACACAGGTGTAACTGGCCCATCTGGTCCCCAACAGGCGTAAAAAGGGCAAGGGATAAACTGATGCTGAAATTAAACAGCCCTCACAACCAATAAACTTTTTTCACGGCAGACATTGTGACATGTCATAGCAGGAAAAGCACAGGTGTCACTAATAGCCTTAATAAAAGCTGCATTCTATTTAGGTGTCCCAGGCTCGGGCCTCTGGTATTGTGCCTGCTGGCTCGGTGGTAAGGCTGCTGGAACAGAGCCAATGTTAATGTTATCAGCAACACTTGTGCTTTTCTCGTTATGACAAGTAAAAACATCCGCAGTAAAAAAAAAAAAAAAGGCCTATGAAAGAAAATGTTGCCATAGTTAAAGTAATTAAATTGCTTTAGGCCTCTGTATTTTTTTCACGTCCACCTGTCCACAATGCAGTTTTGTAAATGACACTGAAAGCAGAGGATTCACGAGTTTAACTTTTAACATTTGTAACCAGGGTTCCTTAACAAACTGCCCTTACAATTTTCATGTTGCTGTGAATTGTGGGATACACTTCATGCTAAAGACTATATATAGCAGTTATAGGAGGGAAAAACAAAAGAAAAGGAAGGTTATCACAACAATTGCTCCAAATAAACTGGAACCAAATGTTCCTTATTTTATTTGGTATTTTGTAAGTTCCCTCTTGATTTGACGTGGAAGTGAATGCACCCCAGGGCTGTTTCTTAATCCTGCCAAAGCTGACATTTTCATTTCTCACCTGATAGATGATTTCAGATCTTGACCTGATAAGACTCATTTGTTTCAGGTCCAATGTTCTAGGTACAAAGTTCACAGTCTATGATGGAGGTGAAAACCCTGAGAAAAAGCCTTTCATCAAAGAGTGTGAATCAGTGCGGCAAGAGCTGGCAGCAATTTGCTATGTGAGTCTAAACCTAATCTATACACTCAACATCTCACTTAACACAGTATATCAAGAGATATAACCTGAAACACAATTGGCTATCATGTTCCAGGAGACGAATGTGCTGGGATTTAAGGGTCCCAGGAAAATGACGGTGATCATCCCCGGCATGCTGGAGAACGATGAAAGAGTGTCCATTCGCCCAAAAAGTGTACGTTTTAAAAATAATCCTCACTTTTTAAAACCTGAAATATATCAGAGGAACTAAAATTTTATGTCATTATAGGAACTTGAGACTCTACTGGTCCGCCATACAAACAACAACACAGACAAACTGGTCACCCTGGTGAACAAATCCCCGAGCTGGAACGAGCAGACTCAGTCATATGTGCTTAACTTCCATGGACGTGTCACGCAGGCCTCCGTCAAGAACTTCCAGATCATCCACCCCGACAACGGTAAGATGCGACTGACTTATTGTCTCTCTTCTTCTATTATCTACCTCAAGGAAAATGGCTGTCTTGTCTGCATTCCTAACGTCACCTCTCACCCTTTCCAGAGGATTACATAGTGATGCAGTTTGGCCGTGTAGCGGAGGACGTCTTCTCCATGGATTACAGTTTCCCCATGTGTGCCCTGCAAGCCTTTGCTATCACCCTGTCGTCCTTTGATGGCAAACTGGCCTGTGAGTGACCCATGCTGGTGTGCCTCAAGTGCTTAACTAGATCCCTGATCTAGATAGAAACTTACAGTTTAAGTTAAAACTATACCCATAATTTTCCGCAGGGCCATTTTTCATGTTTTGTATCCTAACACTTTGTATACACTAAGTATAGAAATAAATGCCACAGACGTAGTCTTCAGAGGAGACTTGTTTTATAGGTCCAGTATTATTTTACCACTGATTATATATTGAAGTGGAAGCAAAGTCATTTATGTTAGTGCAAGTTCTTTTAATGGTCTCTTTTTTATATTTGCCAGATGTGTAATGGACTTGTGCAATTAAAATATTGAGGACAACTGTGTAAACACTACCAGTGAAACATTAAATGATAATAATACAAAGTTTGCACATCTGTGAATGTTTTTTTTTTTTTTTTTGAAACAGAAAGATGGCAGTGTACCGTGTGTACTTCAGTGTCTACTTGGTGAATTTTAATTAAACAAAACAAAAACTTGACAAATACAACTTTATGCTGCTGCAATCATCCCCTCAGATCTGCATGATCTCAGATCTCAGATTGCATGTCATTTTCGAGCCAAGTTACATCTCTAGCTGTCATCTTAAGAGTCTTTATCACAAAGAAGGAAACATTTTTATCAAAGTACTAAAAAACTGAAAAAAATACTCATATCAGATGTCACGGAAATGCAGCAAGTTGGAGATGTAGCCAACCGTATCAGGGTTTCTGCTCTTGCGCAATATGAAGACTTCTCACAAGAGCTTCATTGCTGATCTTAAGCACGTTTTCAACACAAGCTCACACTGCTTCATATGGGGGACAGAAAGTCATTTAGGTTTCAATAAATAAAAATAGGCGTCCGTTAGAGCATAGATAGTTTTGAAAGCAAAAACCCAAATTAAACTGAAACCTCTGTTATCACACTGACGTGACTATTTGCGTGGTAACATGCTGTTTACTTGTTTCCTGTTCAAATGCTCTTCAAGTCTAATCCAGCTGTATAAAAAAAGTGAAAAAATGGAGCCTTGTGAAGTTGACACGCTAACAACACCGTTCCCTCCTTGGACCACAAATTAACAGTCCTGCAAAATGCATTTAATTACACATCATGTTTTGTCCTAATCAGACTGAAAAAGCTTGAACAAATGATAACTCCCTCTTGATCTATTGCAGATTACTTAATGCACTATGTACGACCTAAATCAACAAAATAACAAACTCAAGAGGAAGACACTGTATCACTCATATCTTTGACAGAATCACCACACATATTGCACAACTCTCTCTCGTAAGTTGCACAACAATTAGTACATTCCAATTTCAGGTTACTCCACTCAGAATTACAAGCATGAATTGTATACTTTGACGTATGTCTAGCTCTCCAGATACAACAGTGCAACAGTAGCAAATATTCAACTAACTTTTAGATGGACATCCTTGTACCAGTGAAGTATTTCAGCTAAAAACTATTTATAATCTAATAGTTTACAATGTGATATTTAGGACATTCCAATATAATCATGTGTAAATACAAGGTATTGTGTTTAGTGGTATTCCACTTCATGTGAACTAGGTTTGTTTTATAGATTATAAAGGACACAGAACAGGTACAGTTCAGTTTGTAGAGCTTGAGAGAGAACTCTGTGCAGCAAATTATGTTATGCGACAGGTTTAGTTGCACCATTGCATGTGTATTTTTGGTGTCTTATCAGCTCAGCAATCAAAATGAATCTCACCACAGTGCTGATGTGACATAAATGTTTTCAAGCTTTGTGCCTCTTTAGTAGGTTACTATGAGTGAAGAATACATTTAAATGCGCCTCAGTTCACCATGGAGTATCTCAACATAAGGGTAAAACATTCACAGACTTTTTCAGATTTTGTATTTTATTTGGTCTCTAAAGCAATTAAAAGAGTCTAATAACAAAAAATGTACTGCTGTTAAACCAAATTTTATGAAGAGACAAAGTTAGTGCACAGTATGATAGACTGTGTGGTGACGTGAGACTCAAGCCTTACCCCTTTCACACACTTTCCATTTACAACTGGTCTCTTAATAGAGGCACACCCATCTCCTCCTCCTAGCGATCAGTGTGAAAAGACTGACTGAAACCTCGCTTTCTCAGTCTTTTTACAAGAGCTTCAGGGCAGCATGACTTAATCGTGACCGGTCTGAGGTGACGTCTGGACCGTCCGATGCGATGGACTGGTGCTCTCCACCGAGGCTGAAGCTGATGCTGCTGATTGCGTTTCTGCTCGTATCTACCAGCATTGTCTGTCTGCATGGAAATCCTATCACAGGTTAAGTCTCCGCCATTATTGTCTATTTTCAAAAATGTGATAGAAAATTCTGTCTGTCCACAGAAAAAATGCTCATCAAGACTGCTTGGATTGTACCTCATCAAGAGCCAAATGAATAACTGTAAAATGTAAATGTAAAAGATGCTTTTAAAACTAGAGATAATACAACATACACACTAAAAGTTAGAATAAATAGCTCAGAGGTTTTGTTTTCAGTTTAACTGACTCTGATGAGGACCTCAGCTATGGTCTATTTGACCTTTAACCTTCTGGGGAAAGTCTGCTTACCTTTTTTTTTTTAATTATAAAGGGAAACACCTACTACTTTTTATTAATGTTTTTATACTAATAGCTACATCTGCAGAGCTGATGGCTCATTGTAAGGTATAAAAACTTATAACAAACTTAATTAAGGTTTTTCATTTTACAATAAACCAGTTTGCAGTTTTAGATGCTGGTGAGTCATTAATAAATGTTGTTGTTTTTTTTTTCATTTTACAATTAAAGGACAGGTTCACATTTTTTTAAAGTCTATCCTAAAACAATACTCACATGCCCATATGTACATTGCAAGCATTACTGGATCTCCTGTTGGTAAGGAGCTGCAGCGTGCATGTGTGCACAGCAATGTGCGCTGTAATTGTTCCTCCTGTCCATACTGGCTGCAAAGAGATACCCCTCCTGAAATGCTGATATGAAGTTTCAGCAGTCCAACTTACACAAATCAAGGGGGCATCTTTCAAAATTAAAGTCTTATTAGTTACTAAAAACACTGCTGGTTTAAAATATGCCCACTTGTTATGTCTAACTCAGACTGCTGAAGCCACGTGAGGCATTTTTGCTCAGAACGTGGACTGTGGATTTTGTGCCCCGTCTCTTCCATTTAAATTGCTTGAAGAAGGAATCTCCTTGCGGCCAGTATGGACAGCAGAAACAATTACAGCGAACAGTAACGCTTTCAATGTACATGTGGGCATGTGAGTATTGTTTTAGGATAGACTTGAAAAAATGCAAACCTATACTTTAAATCTGCAGTTTTTAATGTTTTTAATTTTTTTTTACAATAACCTATAAAGCCTGCAGTCTAAAACGTTATTAAGTCATCAGTAATGGTTCTTGGACTGGATGGTATTCAATCGTCTCCCAGAGGGAAGTCAAACTGAAGAAAAAAAACCTACATAATTAAAAGAAAAACCTACAAATACAAAGATGATAATTCACCAACCAAAGGGATCCTTAACTTAAATGAGGGCTCACAACCTAACTATTTTTTACATCCGTGTTTAATGGCTTGTTACTGGTATCTAAAACATGAATTAGTCTTACATAACATAACAATTAATAAATCCGTATGAAGCAGTACACCATGTATTAAAGCAGTATGATACGTAGTACAATGAAAGTCAGAGGTTAGAGGTCACCTTAAGGTTAGACTCCACACTCCAAATAAAACATTGCCTTTATATTTTTTAGGTGTGGACCACAATCTTCACTGTGTGAACGATTATCTGTTCACCATCAACTGCTCCCTGAGCATCGCACCATCAGAAAACACCTCAGACAGCAACATCTCCTACTGGCTCACTTTCATAGAAAGATTTGAAAAGTGAGGCCCTTTTTTACTCGCACGTTAATTAATAATGGATGACCTCACATGTGGTGATGATCCTGTGTTTCATTGCTGCTTTGTGCAGAGAGGAGTTTGTGTGTATGCTGACAAACAACAATGGGGATTACTTCTGTTCCGTCAAAACATCCAATCCAATGCCTGATGACGACTATTACTCTGAGACCTTTGGGGATACAGACATCTTTAAAATCTCGCTTTGTCACAACCAAAATGACGGGTCTGAAATCTGTGAGGTGCTGGATGAAGAATATATGCCTGTGATCAACAGTAAGGAACATCTGTTCTCATAACTAGACACACAAAACACATTCATATATATTCAGATAAAATACACGTCTGCCTGTTTATGTATGTTTGTCTTAAATGTGTCCTCTCATCAGTTAAACCAAACGTGCCGTGCTGCCTCACAGTCAGCCACAACTCCAGTCAACACCACTTCACCTGGAAAAGTACCTACGAGGAATACAGTCATTTCACCGGTCTGATCTTCAACCTGAAGTATCAGCTCCATTACTACAAAAGGGGAGACAAACATAACGTAAGATTCAGTAATAAACAAGCAAGAATGGGGTGCTCTCTGTTGGCGGGAATAAGAGAAACAGTTCTGGCCTGTTAGAGGCCTGTTTGTAGCAGTTAAAATCTATTGGCAAATCAATAATCGATTAATGGATTCAATCTAAAACATGGGAATTGTTGTATTAAAGGGTAAAACAGAGAAATGTACAATTTATTAATTTAAAGATTAATGAAAAGATCTCACTGAAAAAAAAAGACAATTAATCAATGATACAAATAAAAAATGATTACTGGTGCATTTTGGTTTGATTTGTTAAACTTTTGCCACTGTGCCAGGGGGTTTGACCCAAAGTGCTGTCAATAATTTCATAGATTTCAGAAAGTAATTTTCTTTTTGCCGGGTTTCTTCTCATGACAGCAACTGCTCTGAACTGCCAAGGCAACTTTTTGAAATGTGAAACTACCACAGCGACTTCATCAGTGGTCACTGTGGCCGTCAGCTCAGTGTGGCGACGGTCTGTGGGTGAAACTGTGACTTTATTTGACCCATAGGTCTTTTCCGCCGCAGACATTTTGACTTGTCACAGCAAGAAAAGGACACGTTTAACTAAGAACACAATGATGGCTCTGTTGCACTCTAGTGTCCCAGTGAGCATGCTCCTAGTTTATCTCAATACTATTAAAACACTCCTAAAACTAGATTTTGACACAGGACCGAGTAATAATGCAGGACTGTACTTAAATAATGCAATTTCTTGGAAAAAACAAACAATCAAACAAACAAACAAAAAACATTCAATCAAATGACCAAAAATCACACCCAATGAAATGGGGGCCTTTGGGGTTCCTGGGGGGTCAGGCAAAATACCAGAGCGCTGGACCTGGCACAGCTAAATGAAAAGAAAGCTGGTATTGGTTACACATTCTTCTGCTATGATGACATGTCAAAATATTTGCTGTGAAAAAAGGCGCAAGAGGATCTGTACCATGTTGGAAATGACCGACAGCACTTTAGATCCCATCTCCGAGGACGGTCAAAATTAAAAATGGTAATAGAAAAAAGCATTTGCTTAGTTCTAGATTGTAATTATCAATATCTCTGTAGTAACCTTAATAAAAAAAAATTTATTACCAGACATTTTTTTCAATTTGCTTTAAGTCTTTTTTTTTTTTTGCAAATTGTTTTCATCTATTGCTCTACCCATCTATCTGCACTTTCCTTGAAAAACTGTGCTGTCAAATCATCTATGAACTAATAAGTTGATTTTTGGATTGAGCACAAATGGGCCTCCGTATAGGACATTTCTCTTCTTTACAAAAATTCCTTACACAACCACCCTATTTGTTTTTTTCCCCAGGTGACATCACATGGAATTAACACCGACAGTATGAATTATTCTGTGGATGATCATAAATTTCTGCCAGACACCAAATACGCTGCCAGGGTGAGGTCCAGTCCTAATCTGGTTTATTACATGGGAGAGTGGAGTGACTGGTCCTCTGAGGTTCACTGGAGGACAGAGCCAGCTGTGTATGGTGAGTCTCCCCCCAAACAGACCGCTGTTCTAAGCTTAATCAAAAGGATCTTCATCTTAAAGGCAACTTGTTGAGAAAGCAGCTACAGTAAATCGATTTCTTTCATCCACCCTTCGTAACACATGTACTCTACGCTTATACTATACTTTGTGTTTGTCCATACAGATCTCCCAGCAAACACATTTGTTTCTGGACTGGGTAAGGCATTCATCCCCTTATGTGTGATGGTGCTACTCATCTTAGTTCTGTGCTACGCTCCATTTAAAAAGTAAGACCCTCCTCCAGCTTAATGCCAAACCACAGTACAGCAAATGCCATTTCCTACAATATATGCTAAATGTCATCTTTATATCCCTCACACTTAACAGGTGGAGGCAAAGTACCTTCATCCCAACTCCAGCACCCTATTTCCATACCCTTTACAGTGACTGCCAGGGAGATTTCAAGGTAAATTCAGCTTGTCACATAAAATACTCACAATTATCTCACGAGAATGTCCCTAAACATGACTGTGATTACAGAGCTGGGTGGTTACACAAGAAAACACAGCAGACATGCTGAAGGCTGAGGCAACGCTCCAAATTGACACGTTAACCAAGTGTGTACATGTCCAGGAGGAAGCGTGTCATCCCCACTTCCACCACCAGTTAATGGAGAGCAGCACATACAGCAATATAACTGACCCAGGCTGTGATACTTCTCTCCTGGGCATCCCCTACGCTGTGAGCACCATGGCTCCGCTGTTGGCTCCAGGGGGCTCACTCAAGAGTCTGACCCTCAGCTCACAGCCAGGGAGCCCTGCTGAAGGAGACTCAGGGTGTTGGCTCTGCAGCCACACGTCCCTGGAAAAGGACCCTCCCTCATACTGCAATGAGTACTGCACCCTGAGCGCCTTCCAGCAGGCTAGTCCAGTCCCAGCAGAGCACCATAGAAACCCTTCTACAAAACCCTGCCCAACAGGGATCATCAGAGTGGATGCCATCACTGAAGCACAAGATGCTGTTTGTACATAGCAAGTGGACAGTAAAATAATGTTGGGCATAAAGATTGAACTACACAGGGAAATATCATGCTTTAAGACAACACCAACTGCTTCAGGCTAAAAATAACTACAGTAAATACTTCACTTATTCTGTAGAGGTACAGTATTTGGCCATTATGACCTTATTTAAGGAGCGCTTATCTTTGTAAACAGCATTATGCATAATGTAGAATATATAAAATACCATTTGCATAACCTCTTGCTTGCATTGAGTAAATTGTATAAAGGAACTATAAACTAAATTGTTCTGACAATTCAGATTTTTTTGACTGAATAGTTCACTTTGTTTCAGAAACCTTAGAAGCCAAGTTGAACTTTGTGTATATTCTTTATTAAATGAGTAAAATATACAAAGAAAACACAAACATTTTGTAGAAAGTTTTATTTACGCCAACACATACATGAACAAAGCACCATTTAACCTTAAAGTCTGATACAGAAGTAAGCCTACCTGCCTCAGTCATCATGGCCATTTTTATTTATTCCATAGCAAACACTCTGAATAACAAAAAGACAGCCAAGGCAGCAGATTCTATCATATATTACAGCATGCTGAATAGAAAACCTGGGAAAGAGAATTAGACAGAGCCATCTAGAGACACTAGTGAGATACAACAGTATAAAAGTGCCATTCATTATACAGCAGTTGAAATACTGATAATGAAATAAGCTAATTTTACATTAAATTTATGGAACATAAAAGGGGGAACATAAAAGGAATAGACCCTGTGAAAGAGCAAAGTAAAACGAAGACATTTTCTTCCTTGAACATTGATGACAGCCAGCTTGCATGGAGTTGATGAAACTGGTACCGAGCTGTGTCCCTTGCACCACATAAGACAATTAATGTTTAAAAAAGAAATGACCAGGGTGCTGATGCACCCATCCCCTCCCAGCATTATGCGCCAACTGGCAATTAAGAAAAAATGATAGGTCAAAGGAGTACGGATGGCACAGAATGTGTGGAGTTTAAATAGAAGTCTTTAAGCAAGTCCTGATGTGAGAGGAGCACATTCATTGAGAGACTGAGCGGGGAGGTGATTCTTGTTAAACCCATTCCTTCTGCCGCAGCGGAGCGAGTCTTCGCCCTTACGAGGGGGAGAATTTTTTGGCTTGTGCTCGAACTCTTTTTTCATATTCTACTCTGTTTTGGCTGGAAAGGGGTTAAAAAAATAGCAGTTATCATGGTGCTCTGATCACTTACTCAAATCAGAAACAAGAGGCATTTCCAGACCATTACAAAAAAAATTTAATCATATATCCAGAAATATGACAAAAGTAGAAAATGCAGGAATCCTCTCAGATCTCTCTTCTGTTAGATGTATTTTTTTTTGTCCAGGTTGTAAAGCTAGACCTATTTTAGTTTTTAACAGAGCCCCCTGAAAGACACTTGTACACACAAATTATCTTGTGCACACAAGTTCAAAACAATATCTTCTCCAGGATTCAGGGGTCGTAGGTTTTAGATGTGAAGAAAACTAAAACCGGGCTAGAGAACTTAACGCCTTGCAGTCAACCACTTTATTGTTAAAGTGTGGATTAAAGTAAGTTGCAAAACATTTAGTATTCATTCAGGTGAAATCCATCCAGACCTCCAGTATGTTCTCGCATGCGCACACCCATGCACACGCTACAGAAGAACTCATAGAGGTCCCTGAACATGCTTTGACCTCGATCACTACAGTTTGTATATCAGGACTGTCTCAAATGTATTTAGATTTTTAAGAAGCCTGTCCTATTGATCACTAATCATTATGGTCTTGCAGTTCAGTTTGTGTGTTCACATCAATCAGGAGCTGCTTTGCCAACAGGACTGGAACATGCAATTACAAGTCAAGAGGCAAAGCTATTTCAGCATCAAATAGAAATCAGTCTACTTCAATGGCTAAACTAATGATAAAATGAGATCTGCAAGTTTAAGAAAAGTTATTAATACCTTGTTTGGGTCACATTGATTTTTGGAAAAAGAAATACTTTAGCCACAGTGCAATAAAGTCAAAGCACGCAACAAACAAATCCATTCGAAAACATGTGGACATCAGCTTTTTTCAGGGCTGGAGGAGAGTACAATTTCTACCTCAAGGTTATGTAGTGTTGCTTTAGGTACAGAAACTTTACAAAAGGTCTCTCACCTCTGACTTGCACTATAATAACCATTTAATGTAATACCATTTTATGGTAATACAGTGCACTTATAACTCATCAGTTTCAACCAAGAAACTGATTTTGGCACTGTACAGAAGAGATCAGTAATTGACTTCACATTTCCTTAACAATTTTCACACACGTCACGTCGTAGATCTTCTAGCAATTTTACATTTCAGTGTCATGTTTGAAAAAGCTGAAAGAGATGAAATCCAATGTCACTCACCAGTAGATTGTGTAAGCCTCTGCTTGGGCTGGATCCTGGATATTTGGTTCATTTAGGAGTTCCTGGATACCTAATAAGATCTGTAGGATTAATGAACCAGTGACACAAATCAATTTTAAAATCAGCAATTCATCCGTTTTGCATTTCTTTATAGGGCTGCTTTTAATATTTGTTTGTCACAAAAGTTCTAGGTCATTTGCATATACTCTCAATTTTCATTTGGGTCAGATCTCACTAAAGGGTTCGAAAATGTGTCCCTTATTTTCCAGCATAGTCAATAAAAATTTGGATTAGCTGACCAAATAAAAAATAAAATGTTTCATTACATAAATGAAAGTTGAATATCAAAAGTTTTACTTTACCAGATCCAATCTTTTCTTCTGTTTTAAATAACTGACAAGATAACTGAAAATAACCACATGACTGTAGCCACTTAAAGATACAAATTTAGAGATAACAGTGTGACACCAAAGAAAGAAAAACCAGTTATTTAAAAGACTTTTTTGTAATGTAAATGAGGCATGCTTGGCAATCCAAACCTGCTTTATTGTGATGGCCGGTCTCCAGTCCTTGTCCTCCTCTAGAATAGATAGGCATACTGTGCCTGATGGATACACATTTGGATGAAAGAGTGGAGGCTCAAATTTACCTGAAACACACACACACACACAAGTGCCATTATGTTTCGGATCCATTACAAATGTCAGACAAGATGGACAAATTCCACAAATGTCACTAGGCTTTTTCACAGTACACACTGACTGAACTGTTCCATTAAAAAGGCAGCAGCTCTGGTGGTTCACACAAGCAGTGGCTTAATGTTATTTTAATGTGACATTCAAACACCACACACACACACACAATAGGCCAGTATAGTATTCTAGGTAAAATGTTATAACGTTTTGAGTGGTCGAATTGTCAGAGCTGGTTTAGCACCACGGCTGTATCGGCACTCAAATCATCACTGGCAAACGCTGTACAATGAACAGTAAAGGATGCATGTGTGAAAGCACCTACCGTTTCAAATCATATCTTGTGAACTGGAATGGATGGATAAAATTACCATGACTCCTTACAATGAATGAATATCAATCGCCCAAAGGAGAACTATGTAGAGGTGAAACTGGCTTTTAGATCAACTTTAACAACCTTTGCAGTGTTTAGAAGTCATTAACAAGCCTTCAAATACAAATGATGATGTGGAAAAAAACCTGTGTTTGTTTCTGCTGTGAAGGGGACAACGCAGGTAATCAGACCGATGACAACCGAGGTGTCAAGCAGACAGCAGAAATGATACAGGGACAATATGGAAGCTTGTTGCCCCTCTGTGTTGAGGAGTGGGGGACTCCTCACCTCATCTGGGCCATTTCAAACGTGCATGTTTTTGCTTCATGTGATTGTCAGTCAGCTGTCAAACAAGCCAGACTGTAAACTATTGCCAGTGCACTACCAGAAATGATGCCTGGTAATGCAAAATGCCCTCTATGAAAGACAAGTATGCACACCTTGCTTCAAATTCCAGATGAAGCGTTTTTCTGTGTAGTGTTTGTTATTAAGTCCATCTACTGACTGAATAACGCAGCCAGATTTCTACAAGAATCTGCTACAGTATAATAACTGTGTGTGTAGTAATCACAGTAACAGTTGTGTTTACACTCACACAGGACAGACACAGTAACTCACATTTTGGAGGTGAAGAAGGATAGTCATCCTTGAACAACATGCGCAGTTTGAACAGGCCTCCTTCCCACGGAGTCTGAGGAGACACAGCTATTAGATCAACTTCTTAATAGAAAGTCATGTCATATTCACACAAGGTCATTAAAACCCTGTCATTATTGCCAGATTCATTTGAAAAGCAGGTTTAAGACGTGTCACGGTTCAAGCTGTCATTAAGAATAATCGAGTTTTCACGCCCGTTTTGGTGCCTGAAAATTTGGATCAGTACGCTTGTTGAAATTCACTACCTATGCTGGCACAGTAGGAAATACAAGACATACCTCTATAGTTGTATTGTCTAATACAACTTCTTTAAAACCATACACTGCACTTTTGCATCTGCTACAGAAATCACTTTCTCATCTCAGCAAAGATGTTCTGTATGCAAACAGACTATGAAACACATTACCCCTTTCTTGCCAGGAATAGCACATTCCCAATTCATGAGATTCATGGTTCCATCTGGATTTTTTGTTGGTACAGCAACAAAGCCCTGAAAAATTGAATAGGAGAGTGCAAACAGTTACAACATCATTGTTTACTAGAGCACTTGACACTATATAATGAAAGCTCAAATAGACCCTCATAGAGAGGCCAGAACAGGTGCATCTCATAAGACAGTACTTACAAAAGGATGGTCCTTTCGCCATGCCTTGCGCTCCTGGGCAAGCCGGCTCAATGCAATGCCTGACATGATTCGTGGACTCCTACAATCAAAGAGAACGTCAAGTCAATTATATAAAAACCATGCCTAACATCAGGTCTGACTTGGCAGCATGGATTTACCAAGTCCTAGACTTTG
Organism: Macquaria australasica; assembly: GCA_005408345.1. Classification (NCBI taxonomy): domain Eukaryota; kingdom Metazoa; phylum Chordata; class Actinopteri; order Centrarchiformes; family Percichthyidae; genus Macquaria; species Macquaria australasica. The sequence goes on along the minus strand of SEMN01000157.1, from coordinate 859,235 downwards.
TGGAGGTGGTCGTTGTAATCATCACATATTGTTTTTAGAGCTGTTTTGGTTAGTAATTTAAGTAATTTATAAAGCAAAAAAGCCAAGGAGGATGTAAGGATTAGGTGCTTTTCTCTGCTCTGGGTTTTGGACTGTTGGTCCAACAAAACCATTTAAAGTTGGGACATTGGGCTTTAGGATGGCCATTTCTCTCTACTGTCAGACGCATTATAAACCAAATTGTTAATGGTGAAAGAAACTGTTTTGGTCCATTCTTTCTGTGACTGAGCACAATAAGATTTAAGCTCCTACATTCTGTAAAGTGGTCTAAGCAACAATATTTTCATATTCTTATAGAAAAACAATTTTGGCTCAGTTTCAACAGTTCTGAGTTGTGGAGCGCTTTTCAGACAAAAGGGGTTTGGCTCTACATGATTCTGTAATACCAACGGCGACAGGTATGCTCCTACCTTCTGTAATGTGATCTAAAGTAGTAATATTACAGTATTAGAAGTTGAAAACTTGACATTATCCATGTAGTGAGCTCCAATGATCAGCTGCAGTCGCCTGTGTATAGAGTAAAAGGACTTTCTACATACATTTTCTTCTACAGAAGTGAATAAATAAATCCCTCCTCTCTAGATGAAGGCGTTTTAAAATCAGTAAAATCACCTGGATACAGTTATGATTAAATGTTACTCAACCCATCCATGGCGCATCATAAGAGATTGTACGACTGTCCTCACTTTTCCTAACTTCTCTTCTTACAGACTTGTCTATACACCACATTGTTACCAGTCCGCTTTAAAGCCAATTAGGGGCTCTAATCAAGACCCTCCATTGGAATGTCTAATGATCTCTATAGCAACGATGCTTTGGAGGCAATGACAACGAGGCTAAGCAACACAACTGCACTGGCAATAACTAATAACCGACGCCCACGCAGCATTTACTAACTTCATAGCAGCGAGTTGTACATTATGTGGCCAACCTAAGACGTAAGGTAATGTATACCAGTTCTCATCAGTATTACAGGAATGTGTAGAAACTATTTAAACCGACATGCCTTTAACGTTACGCAGAGGGGCTAGCCAAGTTAGCCGGTGGTGTTGCATGTCTACAAAAAGAAATACGCTTTTCCCACTCTTTCGGTTGCGCTCGTGTTCAACTTAAGGGCCCCGGGAAATGAAACCATTAACTTACTGTCAACGCAGACGTCCACAAACTGACTACCAAGGCCATTTGATTAGCAGGCTAGCCGGTTAGCTCGACAAGCTAACTCATGTGCGCCAGAATCGTGCTACATCCCAACAGGCGCTGGCGCTGTTAGCGTCTGACGCGGCCCGATGCAGCACAAAAATGCGCAATTGCACTTGATTTGGACACAATTTTGGATGAGAGAAAAAGTGGCCACTGCCTTTCTTCTAACGCTCAGTGGTGTCTACTCTGGAATGGCAAACGTGGACGTGAAATATTCTACAGGAATAAACCACATCACTATCCTTTAAAGAATAGGGACAAAGAACGCCAGAGCTAAAAGGCGCACATTTGTGTATTACCAAACTAGCGAAAATGGCGCAAACTGAAGCGGGTAAAATATCACAATACACGACAAAATTAACATGGTCCTTAGTCAAGCTGTGCCCCTACCTTTCAGTATGGCTGCACTGGCTCTGGTGATTAAGCGAAATGTATTAATCGTGCTCAAATCCCGTTAAACCTTGCAAAGTTTCCCTCCTGAAAAACCACCCGCTCCGAGTCAAGCCAGACACAGAAACAGCAAAGCGAAACAGTCATCCGTCGTTTACTTCCGTCTTTGCTTAAATACCCCTAGGAAGATCGGACTGCGCGTTTATCTTTTAACGGTTTGCGTTTCTGAATGTCTTTTTAACTGCCAGGGATTCAGCAGAAAGATTATATCTGCATTTGTTCCAGTTATTCAGTTTCACTCGAACGGCAAGGCTTCTGCTAATAGCACAGAGTGCTTCACAAGCGCCTTTAAGTCGTTGGTAAAGATCACCTTTGCTTTGCGGTTGTTGATCTTCGCGTATGCGCAGTGCCGCTGTCTAACGATACCTGTTCAGAAAATAAAACCAGCAAAGGTCTCACTTTGACCAGAGACGCATCATATTTATTATTAGGATCCATCTTCCATCTGTTCATTTAATACGTTTATAGCTAACGTTATATGAAATGAATCGCATTTTTCGTATTTCATACATTATGAACGCACAAGCGCGAGATGTCCCATTCTAGCAAACACAGACGGATTTCTATCTTTTCTAATATAACATCTTTGCCCAAACCGTTAACCCAAACGATTACGTTTGATAAATCACATAACGAGTTTAGATTGACCTTATTTGAGATTTTTGGCTGAAAAACACATATTTCCGGACACCGTTTTATTCTCCCGTGTAAAAAAACGAATAAAAAAAAATAATATATCGTTTACATTTAAACAGGCACTTTTCCAGGCAACTATGCCATAGCAACGTGTTTTGAGGAAGTGACACAAGAGGTCGCTATTTATCCAAATTTGTTGTCATGTTAATTTATTTCTATAGTATCTACAGGTCTAAGAACATGTCTGTGTGATGCACATGTCTGATATGATTACTGATAATTATAAAAAACGAATCGTATGTGTAATTATTTTTAAAAACAGTGACGAATTAAAATGTTACACTACATTTACACAGCCACAGGGTAAACAGCTGAATAAAAACAGTACACAGATTAATGACAACATTTTTATTGAGTTTACTTTATGCAAGACCATATAGATCTATCCCCTTAACCTCATACTTAGTTTTTAGATTTTTAACATTGCATAAGATCATATAGAAGTGATCTATGTAGTGATATGAGAATCTTATTAATTGATGTATATGCTAGATTGAGGAAAAATGACACATTCATTCCCTCTGATTACAAGTGTGATCATTTTCAATCATGCATTACAGTGGTCTGTGGCTCATGACTTGAATGCAAAACAAACTGGGCACTTATAAGTATTAGGCTACAGATTTGATAAGTTTGTCCATCACATGAAATGATTATCAATGCCAAATGCTCAACCAGACAACCTGTTTGTGAAGGGCATTAAAGGTAATGTAGCTGCTAAAGTAGAGGGGTTAAACACCTCAAACCAGAGTATATTAAATGAGGTTACAACTGGACCAAGCAAATCAAAACACACAAACACTTTAAATCTCATCGCGGAAAAAAAAAAGTCTCAAAAGAAGACCCAAATAAACCTTTGCTCTTAGCCAACGGAGGCAAGTTTCATCCTATTAGAAAGTGAGCATCTCAAAGCAAGATTGTCTGCAACGCTCAAGCATAGGCTGTCAGAAATGAATGGATTATCTTATCAGTCAGCACGGTCTGCGCGAGTATCAGTTCGTGTGGAGTGGGGAGTGCTAGTTGCCATTGGAGCAGTCACACAAGTCAGACAAATGTTAACGTGCGTGAGGGAGTGCAAGACAGTACATAATTGGAAGGCTTCAGAATACTATAGCAAATGTAAACATAGCCTAGCTCTGGCAGGAAATCCAGTCTACTTTGATTGAACCTCTTTGCAGATATCAAATTTTGCACTTTAAAAGCCCTTGTGTGTGTTTGTGTGTATATATGTACATCTATATCAAAAAACATGCATTCATACTTGTTTCCCCCGACAATATAAAAATTGTTTTAGTCAAGTGTATACGTGTACATGTGAGTAAGTGGAGGTTTGTGTGTCGTTAACGAGTCTATATGTACAAAGTGTGCCAGCATTAAGAAAAGTTTACTCATCCCTGACACTAAGATTAATGTGTACGATACACATAAGACATTGGATTTTGGTCATTGGGAAAAAGGCAACACTAAATGATTATTTGTGAATGAAATATCCAACCTATCAAAACCACACGTCAAACCTGAAAACAACTTTCTATAAAAACAAAAAAAAAGTGTCCTAAAATGCGCTATTTACATCAACAACATTACAGGCTTGTAAGCAATGTGCACAGTGTTGTTTCCCACTGTAGTGCTTGTAATGCTGCATACGAAATCTACACAATTCAAATGCTTAGAAGAATCTATCACAATGCAGGAAAAAAATACATTTGTTTTTAAATGTAACAGTCAACTTCATTGCCAGCCAAGTATAGCTTTGTTATTGGTTATCAAAACATGTTCCTGGCATGTTCTCAGTGAACGACACCATATTCAGCATCAGCCGTTTCAATCCTAACTCAGAAATCTCTAAAGTCCTGTACAAACAATGCAAAACAGAACATTGTCAAGATTTTCTCATTTTTAAAGATCCAGTATAAACAACTTCCATTCAAAGTTGTGTTTTCTATACAGTGTACAAAACGTGCAGTTTTTCTTAAGAGTTAAATATTAATATTGAATTTGGATTATTTACATCAAAACAAAATCCTCTGGATATGAACAGAAAGTCCTTCACCACTGCCTTCAAACGGTTCCAGTCCCCACACCACAGATACTTCCCCTCAAAAAAAGATCTTAAATCAAACAAGATGTTGCCCCAAAAATACAAAATAAACTAGTTAAGGAAAACTCAGAAGTCAGAGGGAAAAAGAAGCCACTGTCCCGAGGATGTTTTTCCTGACAGGAAACAGGACATTGTTGGAGGACACTGATGTTTAAAAAAATATTATCACTGTAAAACAGAATTCATATTTGAAACACCTTTGACTATTTTGGCAGTTAACTTTAGACTTATGAACATGAGGAGGTCTCAAACTAAATTAGAAGTTAATAAAAATGTTAAACTTGATTTAAACATTTAGAGAGCAATTTGACTTCTTTACACCACTAAAAGTCCACGTTTGCAGAAGCAGCAGAAGTCTTACTCTGAAACATTTTTGAATGAACATTTGTGGTTATAGGTGTCCAATACTTTCATCCTTATAAAACAGGTATGTGGACTTCCTGACAATATAATAATTACTTAATCGCAAAGCACACAATGGCCCCATCTGTGGGTAATTAGGTTACTAGGGTTGCATGATAGAGTACATGGTGCCACAAGCAACTACACTAGCAACACATTCACTTCTCAAGCCAAAAAAGCAAAACAATAAAGTAGTATCTTGCATATATGGCAGATATATTTCTGCTGTATCTTTAAAGTTAGCTTACTTAGCCTACGTGAAAATGGGACTTTCATATTTCTGTTCATTACAGGTCACTTCATCACCAATAAAAGCCCTGATAAATGACCCAATGCCCCTTTACCTACAGCATCAAATGACTAACATTTTTGTTCAGTTTTTATCCTCGTCTGAGAATGTGTCCTTTTTTGACAGTGAATAGTTACCGAAAATAATTTTCTAATCAAAGTAAAATGTTTCAAATGCATCTGAAAATGTGTGTTGTACAACTGGGATCCTCATGATCACAACTCTCAGTATAACTGTTTGAAATCTTTGGGAAAAAATATTTCATCGATTTGTTTTTGGGGTGAATTTCACATTTAATAGCCTGACTCTTAAACATGTGCTAAATAAATGCACAATTCCCTTCTTAACATCTCTAAACAATGATTTTGAGTTTGATACTTTTGAGTTATAAAGACCATACTGATCCCTTACCAGAACCCTTGAGTCAGAGGATATAAGAATGAACTCAATAGATGACCCTGAGTGAATCATTGGCCTTATATGATGATGGCCATATTTTATAGCATAAAACATATGTAGATTGCAATTCCTTACTTTGAATTAGAAAAAAAACAACTTGCCGCTAATTCAAAAAAAGGTCCAGTTTAAATGTACAGGCACAAATTGTCAGTAAACAGACTTATTTACATCAAGAAATAAAAACAAAAAAGGAGGGAAAACACAAAATAAATGCACACACACCCCCCTTTAAATCTCCATTGTGCCAAACGTTCTTCCACAAAGATGATATGTTTGCATCATAACACCTGGAGCTCATAATACTGAGTCCTCTTCACATCCGGGAACCCCTTTCCTGAAGAATCTGCAGAGACCAAAACAAAAAAAGATAATGTACAAAAACACATCATACCACAAAGTCATTTAGTACCTGACTCTGTACAGTCCCCTGTACTGAAGCACTTACTGCTGCCACAGTGCATACTCTCCCAGCCACAAGCATTCATACATTTACTCTACACGTTGACTGAATCAAACACACTGAATAGGGTGAAGAGAAAAAGGGGAAATGTTTGCACAAGTGAGGAAAACAAAGCGCTGTGCTAGAGACTATGCGGTACGTGGCTGTAGAGCCAATTCTGGGTGAGCTCATAAAGCAGAAAAGCTTGTCAGGTGGGAACAACCTTGGTACTGGGAAGACATGCTGCTGAAACGAGTAGTTTGGGAACGAAGATATCCTTGTGACTCTTTTTCTGGCATTAGTCACTGTGGATTTATAAAAAGAATTTCAACATGTGATTAAATATGATACCTCTACCAATCAGTGTAAAAAATGCATCACAGCATAGTGCTTGAGATTAAACTCAACTTTCCTCATAAAGTCACGTTGTGATATTTAAAAGCAGGGAGACACGTGGATGTATTCAGAATTTGACTTTAAAAACACATCAGTGCTGTCCGAGCAACACTTCAACTACTTTTGACAATGAAATGGACAAAGGGAGCCTAGTAACCCTCCCTTCCCTTTAAATGTCATTGAATGGGGGACAATGACTCAAACTGCAGCAGCTGATGATTCAGCATGCCCTCCATTAACCAAGGCTGTGAGCATGAGAATAATTACAAGGATCTTATTTACACTACTGAAACAAACGGACCTCTTCCCATCTGGTTTCAAAGAGAGCTTCAGCTGCAAAGAAGTACTTGGCAGGAACCATCTGGCTTTTGATCTAGCTTTGGCTTGTAGACTCTGAAGCTGATTTTCAACCTGGATTCAGTCACTTTACTCTGGTTTAAGTATATTGTCAGCTCAAGGTGTCTTTGAAAACAAATGTGAACAAAATTTCAGTAGTGTATACTGCATCAAGGAGGCATGGGGAAGGCAGAGAGGGACAAACTAGGGAGGCGTGGTGGAGGGACTACGAGCACTTGAGCGCTCACCAGTGAGTCATAAGTGCTCAACCCTAATCAGAGTCATTCATTTCATAATCCGTCTCTTCGTCCTCGCTCTGAGCAACATGCAGCATGCAGACGGCACAGAAGAAGACAAGAAAGGCATGGCGTAAAATAATGGAAATGAATGGAGGTGTCAAATATTGGAAAGGAGAACAAGGAGAAATATAAAACTAATGGATTGTGTTTAGAGGGGATTCACATTTAGTGTCAAATCTCAAAAAAAAAGGTATAAAACACAAGAAAACAAGTACAAATGTTATCCAAGGGCACCTTTTCTACCACCCTTAATTCTCTTGTCACAGCCAATTCCAAATCATGCCATTTATCACAAATAGCTTACTACAAAAAGGAGAGATCATTTTAATTTCTTTTTCTTTTCTTTTTTGCATAGTACTGAAATTAGTCATACTTAAGGATCCAGTTTGGATATGATGCCCGTGGAAACAGTCACAAAACAGTCTCTACTCTCTCTCTACTTCAAAGATAGTCCTATCAAAATAGACAGCAGCATGAATATAAAATGTAACGTTGTGCTTCTCCATGTGTAGTTGCCTTTAAGGACTGGGGCCCCCACGGGGACAAGCTGATGGGAGTTAGAATTCCTCAGGGTGTGCCTCCTGCTTCGCTCCCAAAGCCCTTGAGAAAATGACAGACCTTGCCAAAAGCACCACTAATCTGCAGACCTGTGATCTCTTTAACGCCCCTAGCAAGGATTATGCTGTTGAGTTTTTTATTACAGGTCAAATCTAACACTGCATAAGTCTAAACGCTGAGTTAGTTCCGTTAGATAAAAGATGTCTGCTTTGCTTTAATGTATACATTTTATCTGCTTCTTTTTCCTATGATCACTTGTGGTGGTACAGGCAGGCTGTTTTTTAACTGAGAGACTGAATATTCACAATGTTCTCCTTCATAGAGGTTTCTCATCAAACCAGAGGTGCTTTCAGTCCCGTGGTGGCATGTTCATAAGTGCGATGCATTTAAAAACATCCAGCACAGGCCATCATTCACAGATGTTTGCTGTGGATGGATTTTCAACCGGCCTCTCTCCACACACACACACACACACACACACACACACACACTCACCTTAGCCTTCTCACTGGGCTCACTGTTTGTCCCGTATGATTGATTGTGCAGCTCCTTGGAGACTACGCACAGGAACTCGGCTTGGTCTTCGTTTCCGTAGTTGTAAGAGGAGCCTATGCTGACCAGCTAGAGTGAGACGAGAGCAGAGCACAGAGGAGGAATTAGCCTTACACTGATGAAGTAGACGCAAAAACTGTGTTACTCATGGTGGGAAAACAGAGGTAGGGAGACATTAAAGTAATGTAAAAGAGGTTGACAACCAATCAAGGAGCACAGAGAGTCTATAGGTTCCTGCAACTTAGATTTTCTCAATATATTATAAATGGCATTTTGGACGAAATAGGACAAGTTTCACTAATTAGACATAGCTCAAAACGGTTCATACAGAACAATCTAAGTATACTCTATATAACTCTTTGTTTTTCTTCTAAGGATTAATTATCTTGCATTTTTTGCCTTTATTAGATAGACAGCAATGGAGAACACCATAAAAGGTCCTTAGATGTCATGACTGCACAATTACATGGTACACTGAGACCACTAGGCCAACAGTGCACCCCACTTACAAAATGTAAACTAGTACACCAAGAGAAGATAGAAGTTAGAGGCTTCAAGACTTTAAGGCTACATTGAAATGTGTCAGTTTTAAGTCATTTATAAAACGCAACGCAAACAGTATTTTCAGGACCTGCAGACATGCCAGCATTGAAATCCAAAATAAAATGTTCATGTAGATTAAAGGGCAAACAGAAAACTGAGTTATCAAAGTAATTGCACAGATAAAAAATAATTGGTGGTCCACAGAAATAAGGTAATGATAATGGAAGAAATAGCACAAAGACAGAAAAAGATAATCAGCAGATCACACAGACCACAGGAAGCAAACATGCTTGTTGAAAACTGATGTTGAACAGTGGATTTGACTTGGCTTGTTAAAAGTGAATAGTTGGAATCGAATCAATGCAATCGAGTGTTGAAAACTACAGTATCTCCTACAAAGCAAATATACTACAAAGCAGTTCACTCCCATCAATCAACACCAGTTCCATATTTTAGCTCCGTGACTTAAGATTTGAAATGTTAGTAGTACCATGACACACAGTGTGTGTAGGATTTTCTCCAGTGCTTCAACTGTATATTAATTAAGATCAATACTATCAGTACCAGATACTATGAGCTGCATTCTATAATCTGCTTTCTATGACTCGATTTCATCGCTTGCTTTAGCTGCATGGCTTACATCAACCCGAATGACGACATCAATGAAGCTACTGTTTATAACGTGTGACTTTTTCCTTCGAGCACTGAATGTGTCAGTCAGAAAAAGAATTAGTCTGAGAAAATCCCACACATGGTATCTTTAAATACATATTTTACAGTAATCATGGCAATCTCCAATGTTCCTGTTCCCAGTCACGTCAGCTTAAATAAAAGATACAAAGAACACAAGAGGACAAATAAAGGGATGAAATCTGTAAGATCTTTATAAACTAGCTGCATGCACACCCACTGTTCCTGAATAACTGCTTTTACTGCTGAATGTTATGTGTGTACACTGCCGGCTACATGTATATCGTCAGTACCCAGGTGTGCATGTTCAGACATGCATCGCCTCATTAGCCACTGCTGCCGGAGACTTGTTGTTGTTAAGCATTCTCTCTTACATTAGGCATCAACGCAGCAAAAAAGACCAAATAATCTCAACTAGCTACCACGGACTCCACTTGTCACACTGCTAATGACTCAACACGCAGCATATGCTAAGACTTTAAGCTTAAAATAAACTTATTATTATCTATGTTTATGCAGTCTTAAAGACGGCAGTAGGTCATTAAAGCTCATCTCCCCAAAAGACTCTCCTGGGCTGACGACTGAGCTTTAGACTTTGCATAAGGAGTGTTTCTAGGAGTTTCCCATCTGACCTGTGTAAGGAGATTAGAGAGATTTCAGCTCTAATGGGAGATCCAGTGATCCCTCATCTCAGAGAGATTCATTCACACATTATACACACTCCCAACACCCAAACGTGTGGTTTCTCATTAGAAAAATGAGCCTTTGGCAGTTCCAGCTGAACACAAACTCTCATGTAATCTTGCACCATTCTCTCTTAAAATTACAAGGTAGATTACCTGCTGGGAAGAAAAAACAAGCACTGTATTAGAGCACAGCCCCCAAAACAACCAAGTGGCTACATCAAAGAAAAAAAAAAACACAGAAGGCTGTTGACAAGCTTACAAAATGTGAATGGCGTATGAATAAAATAAGAGTATAATAAAATAAAATCACAGACAAGAAAATATGTGTCATGTTCTCTTAGCCTCACTGGTGAGCAAGCAGTACAAATGAACACTGAAAAGCATAAACTCAAGAAATGACCAACAGCTATGTGTCAACTTGGGACAAACAATGGCCAACGGGGTGTGTATGGACAACATGGGGACCATGCAGTGACCAGCCCGTGGACAGAAATTTGTTGGACACACCTCTCCGCTGTTGTTTGGCAAAGCAGACTCCTCTCCCTTCACCTCCCTTGACACAATCAGCAGAAACTCTGACTGGTGGGCCCGCCCGTAACCTATACTGACAAGCTGCAACAACCAATCAGAGCACAGAAGGGATATGCCCGGATCACGTATGCGGACATTGAGAAAGATGCGATTTGCTGTTTGGCTTTTTAGCCATTTCCAATATTGAGGATTGGACTTTCTGGGTCAATGTGAGCACAGCGGGGTGGGTGAAGCACATGAAAGGAGGATCGCTGCTGTGACCCTGCGGGAAGAGATTTACCTGTTCAAACTTCCAGCCGTCAGACATTGTGGACACCATCTGTGTCAGCTCCTCCTCCTGGCACTGCAGCACCCGGTACACATGCTTCACCGGAACCTGATAGGGAGGATGGACACGTGAGAGAAATGGGATGGAAAGGGAGAAAAAAACAGTTCACAGAATTAACAGAACAGGAACGTCACATTCACGGAGAAATCGATCTAAATCGAACGTCATATACCTGTGATGTTTTACAGTCGCGTTCCCTGATCTTGTCCTTGATGAGCTTTATTAATGATGTGATGTTGTAGAATTCGGCTTCTTCTAGCACACCTAGAACAGTGAAAAAAAACAAAACAATGAAGCTTTTAAGGCAGACTACTAACCACTATTAACTAATAATAATAATAGCATTTACTTTAGGGTTTTGCAGACATGCTAAAGTATGTGGTAGAATCTATACTGACGAATTTGACCAATCAAATTATTTGTATTGCACTTGCGTTCTGTTAAAACTGAGACGTTGATGGAAATGTAGGGCAGTTCAGATGGATTGCCTTTATTTATTTGCAACATTGCTATTGTTCAGATATTAAAGCATTACAACAATTAAATCAACAATGATGAAGTGAATTATTGAAAACAAATATTCACAAGTTTGTTAACAATGCGTTTATTGCGCGACCGAAAACTGTTTTTTGATTTGGAAAACATTTTTTAAAGTTCATCTCATATTCCACTGAGACGTTACCTTCCTCTGCCAGGTCCCTGTTGAGCACCAGTTTGCCATGCCTCAAGTAGTTCAGCACTGGCCCAAAGTATGTGGGGTCTCTGTCTATGAGATAGGCACCAGTTTCATCCTGAAAAGCAGAAAAGGAGGATGAGATTAATAGAATAACACTGTATTAATATTATATTATTATACTAAGCAACAGTCCAACATTTAGGAAATATGCTTGTTTCTGGTCAAACTCACACTTACATAACAGTCATATCAATTTTAATCATATGCATCCAGTACAGGGAAAGCATTGAAAGTGATTTCAAATCTTCTCATCTTGAAAATTGTATTTTCCAAAATGTCAGTGTTCCTTTAAAAAGAGAATCAATGAGCAGGCTTATACCTGAATCGAAGCATAATCTGTGGAGAAAAACAACACACTGTGCATCAGTGAATAAAACTCGAGGGATGAGATTTACGAGGTTAGCTCCTGTGCTGATAATCTCTGCAGGGGTTGAGAGGACATGCGCACACGGAGCCACACACATACAACAGCTTTGGGATATCGCTCCACTATTCCCACAGGCCTTGGGTTTGATTCCGATTCCTTCACAACCGCTGGGTATTCCCCTATTTCTGTAAGTACTGTGATTAGACCATCTTTGTCTCGTGGGGGAAGCAGAGGCTAAAACAATTGGAGCAGAACAGAAAAAGATTTGGAACAGCAGGCTGAATCCACCGAGGAGACCAGGAGAAAGCACCTTGGCTTACAACTGACAATTAGCCTAGTCTGGTCTGTTACAGAGTCGGCCTAACACATAATATGAAAGTCAGTTTGAACAGCTGTATAACTACTGCAGCTGGCACCAGTTTACTACTAAAAGTTGTTTAATATGACGGGATATTTAGTGAGTCAAACGTGCATGACATTTAGTAAAACACTCGTCACGGAGGAAAGGCCTTAAGCAAATTTTGTTCTAATCCTCAAATGCAACAGGATGTTTGACTTTGCATCAGTCAAGTATATGGCTTCAGGAGCAAGGTGCTGGTGGATGGTGCGACTACGTCATTATTTACCCAAGAACACAGCAATATTGTCGTACACTCTAGGCTGTGACAGAACTCAAACATACAGCCAAGTCTACGCTCCAGAGTTGGATTCAACTCAAAACCCATTAATCTCTCCAATAATGAGAAAAGGTCCCAGTGCATTTTCTTTTGTAATGAATCTCTGAACCTTCTTGGCTGGTTGACCTCCTTTTCCAAGGCAAAAATATCCCACCGGAGCCCACTGGAGCTCTATTCTGGTCTCATTGCCCTGTGTCAGTTCCTTACATTTCCATCGTCACTGAAGTTTAAGCACAAGCACAGGTGGGCCTGCATGGAGGAAAAGAGTTTCAAAGCTGCCCAACTCACCACATTCAAACCACACTGTACATAATTGTTGATTTTAACATAGATGCTAAGCTTCTACTCTTGACCTCTATTCTTCTCTGCATAGCAAAAGCCACTATGTGATAAATGTTTACATTTCTTTCTAATACATTGGCTACCTGTATTCACATAATTTTACAAAAATCCATACCCGATGATGTGTTAAAGATGGCAAAACACTGAAAAAGTGTAGCACTGTTCCAGTGTGACTTGTTTTCAATGTCCAGTCACTTATTTATTTTGTTTATTTCTAATATATGAACACATGGCATCCATAGTTTTTCACGCAGCAACTACTGTCCTCTTCCATCATGGAGATAAAATATGCATTACAAACATTCTGTGAAAAGCCACTATGGCAGTGTATTGAGCCAACATACAGTTAGCTCATCAGGGTATTTATCAGGCTAACTAAGATCTCTCTCTCTCTCTCAGTTCCCACCTTTTTCTTTGGAAGCCCAAGAAGTGTCATTTGTTATCAGCTGGAGTAACTAGAAACAAAAAGGTGCCGGGCAGAAATATATCCGAACAACATTATCAAAAACAAGAACCGGCGTGTTTTTCAATCACTTACAGTGAACTGGAGAGAAAGATGGGCTTGTTCATAGTAGGGATTTGGCTGACATGTTTGCCTGATGAGCATCGCCCATTTTTCTTTTCATGCCTGTCAAACATCTGTCAATCTTGTACTTTACATACCGTTCTGCTTTCTGAATAAATACTGGAAACCACGCAACCATCGGAGCACTACTGTTTCTTTATTATTCCCAATGAATCCAAACCATTGACCTTTTTTCACAGCAGGAATTTTGAAAAGCAGAGGTGGAAGAAGTTAAAACGTTAACGATTGCTCCATTCCAGCAATTACTAACATCACTGCTTACACCTGTGTTTGACGAGTCAAAATGTCTTCTTTGACAAAAGGTCTATTCAATTTTTGTTTCACTCCACATTTTGGGGTGTGGGCCTGTAAAGCGCTAGAGAGAAAGTATGTGATGTAGGCCTTTTTCTTGGAAGACACATTGACATGTTACAGTAGGAAAAGCACAGTAAACAAATTTACAGCTGAATTCCATTTAGCTGTTTTGGTTTCAGGGTTCCAGGTATTGTGCATGCCAGCTCAATGGGACACTATAATAACAGAGCCATTGTTACTGTTATTAGCAACACCTGTGCTCATCCTACTATGACAAGTCAAAATGTCTGCTGTGAAAAAGGCCAATTGCGCTATACAAATAAACTATTGTACACCGCCTCAAAAAAACTCCCCGTGACCAAACACTCAAAGCTGCCATATGTGTACTCTGCACTTCCTGACATGTTGTGCTGACAAGCCTGTTGCTGATCCTCTGGGTGCACATGCATCTATGGGGGACTTGGGGGTGACAGTGACCCAGTTCAGAGAAAGATGATTATGGGGTTTCGGATATGGGCCAACGTACACAAAGGGGACAGTGTTTTTAATTAAAAACAAAAAGGCTGTGTGTCTCTGGGGGCCCAGGCTGGGGAGCACTAGGAAACAAACAGAGGGGTGGGGACAGTGAGGGAATAGGAGGAGGGCTGCTGGGATGTCTTGTAGACAAGCAGGAAAAGAGAAGGAAAACTGAAGAATTAGAGAGAAATGTATTAGATTAGAAAGCTTGAAGCACAGCCGGAGAAAGTTCACCATCTCTGTGTAATACCGTTATCGTGATGAGGAACAAAACTAGCTTATCGTCTTTGACTATGAAGGTTGTGAAGAGTAACTTAACAGATCTACCTTGACAGTAAAAAACGACAACAAACTATCTTCACAGACACTAAATCTTAATTCATACCTTATAGATGTTTAGTAATGAAATAAAAATGCTAGACCTACATGGGAGGCCAACCGCTTAAACCATAGAGACCAGATGCTATCAACAAATACACTGACAAGTGTCAACACCGCCTACAATAACCACCAGAAATAGGTCAGTTCAGTGTAGGTCAGGTATGTTACAGTGTTTTGTGGTTTGGCCTTGCAAAAATATTGAAACGGCAAAGCCTTCCCACCTGTACACACAGTAACAAGAACCAAGTCAAAGCAGGCCTAACCATGACTGGATTCAAGCTGAAGACAAACTTCAAATTAAGGTAAACAGAAACCAATTAGGAGGGTGGCCTTATCATTCGTCTCCTACACACAATGCATTTCCTCCCACAGGAAATACCACGGTGACCCACCCATCAAGCACATGATATCCAATGAGGCTTTCTGCATTAACACTGAAAACGTAAATCCTCAAGTCCACAAAATTAACAAGTTGCTGCATGTTTGCTTCTGCGTACAACAATGGGTGTACACCAAAACTTCGCATGCAACCATTCATCAATTCAATTCAGACCAGTGTGGGGCTATTCACTGCTAAATTTAATTTAGACTTTCAAAAAATACACCGGATGGTTGCCAGTAATTATCAAAGAAATAAAAAACAGTAGGAGATAAAAATAATTAACGGCATCACGTGAGGCCATTCCAATTTGCTCAGGCCAAGAATTAAAAAGAATGAAAGCATTATGAAACGCTTCTCGCTCTGCCTTCACTGCAGCCGAGCCGGAGTACAAGCCCACTGCAGAAACGGTGCTTAAAGATGTTGCAGGAGATCTTCTGAATCACATGACTGTAGCTACTTAGCCAAGTGGAAGTCTGATCCTTGTAAAGTAGGAGCCAGGAGTCCCTCTGGAGTACAAGCAGTAATGGCATAGTAAAACAGGCCTTCATCTTTTAAATAATACACACATCACCTCAAGGCTGTATTATGTGAAACTATCTCATATTTCAAAATATTTAACACTTGTCATTTGAATGCGAGTTTGACCTTTCACCAAAGCTGGGAGGAACTTTTCGCCTTTCTACCATTTTCAACTGTGCAAGGCAACACCATGAATGCGTTTTGCAGAACAATTTATGATGGAGGAGTGCTTCAGGCAGTAATGAACAGTTCCTTTTAGAAGTCCCCTAAAAGCTTTGCTGTCATGATGAGAGGCAGTTAAGTAGCTCCATGGCTAAGCTGGCAAGCCGGGAAACCAGTGCAACCTGGAGTTTTCTCTAGGCAGAACAGAAAATGTGTATCACAATAGAAAAAGGGTCTGGAAGGGAAATGATTGGTCTCACTGATGACTGAGTTTAGTGCAGAATAAATTTCGAGCTGACAACATTTTAATTTACTTCAACACCAGGCTATGATCATATGTAGGTGCCTGGGTTTGTGAATAAAGTTGCTTTAGACTGATAAAGCCGATAGGATCAGCCTCGAGTCACACCTGATTTGCCAATAGAACTCTGCGGTGTCCTGGTGAGCACTTACCGTGAGAAGACGGAGCAGGAGGAGACCGAGATATCACCGTTAAATATTTACGTTGCCTGTCACAGTGTGCTCAGGCATGACATACAACCTGAATCCAGCATTAAATGCGGCCATATTTCTCTCACACATGCCGCAGAGAGAACTACTTCAGGCAGCAAATGCATATGAATATGAAAAGAATAAGATGTTGAAGGAACAAGAATCCTTTGTGATGGAAGTGCTTGAAAAATTGATGCAGCTCTCAACGCTAAAAAGCTGGGTCTCTCCTTGAGTGGTCCTGAGCTGAGTAGTTTGAGAGCAGGAGTCTGCCAAAAGGGATAGATGCCCATTGATGTGCATCTCTCAGCTCGTTGACTGGACAATTTTGAGAGCTTTACCTGCGTATGTTCTTGCAGCATGAGTTAGTCACTTACTTAAGCCTAACAAACCGCAGCAACAACAACATCACTCAAACATGGCAGCAATGAGTGGCATGTCAATTCTCTGATAAACTATTTAAAAAGAACATTTATAAATACAAGACTATCAACCGTTATGGCCGTGCACGTCACAGCACTTCCTCCACTTTCTCCCTGATCTACCCCAATGTGCAAAACAGGCTCCAGTCAACAACATGAATAATGCAGTTCTCCTTAAGAGTCCTACTGAAGCACGTCAGCCTGCGTGACTGAGAACTGAACCACTCATTTCCTTGGCTGGGGATACACAATACTGCATTTGCCCAAAAACAGAGCGCTTCACTGATCTGTTACAGAGCTGGGCTTCCTATTCACATGCAGGGTTGTTGTGCGATGCAAAAAAAACGCGGCCTGCTTGGCTCAGTTGCAAACAAGATGAAATCATGTCAACCTATATAGTTTGAGAAGCAGTGGCAAGTGAAATAATATCTATATCGCTCCTTTACTGGGAGCTAAACCACCCTGCCTGCAGGAGAGAGGTACGGTAATGGCTTGTGAGTCTGATACACACTTAAGACAAGGGATTGAGATGGACTGATCCATTGCTCGTGGGAGGATAAACTGACAAAAAAAAAGCAAGCTGCTTATTCAGAGATTAAGATATTTGCATGAAAATACGAGATGAGCCATGGTCTCAGCTTAGTATAAAGGGGGGCAGGGGTGAAGATTAAAATGTGCAAGTAGATGAAAACAATGAATAATGGGGCAGTAAAATGAACGATGAAAAGCAGAGCACATTACACTATGCATACAGACACTAATACATTGTGTTTGACAGTGCTGGGGGCCTGAAAGCACGCATGCACACACACACACTGGTGTTAAAACTGCCAGATGGACAAACAGAGAGAAGCCTGCATCTGGAGCACTGAGGCCATTCAGGGAGATGAGTGACTTCATCCTGAGCTCTCAGCAGCACCTCACCCCACTTGGCAATGACTTATGTGCTCATTAGGGAACCTCACCACCAGCACAGAGGCTGATTACTGCAGAGCAAACAGAGCCAAGTAACAGAGGGAGGGGAAAAAACACAAATTGACCGAGCAATAAAGTCCTGTATGTGTAGATCATTTGGTAAGTTAATTATAGCACCAACGCTTGCAGACATTACAATCAATGGATGGGCCAGAAAAGAGCTATAGATAGTGTATCAACAGCATACCAATATGATATGTAATAAAAATGTGTTTATGGTGCAGCCCAATTAAAGTTATAGCAAAATTATACAATTTTTTTTTACACTTATTTGACTGTTAAAGCTGAGTGAAATAACCCGCCCAAGGTTTAAATTAAATATTACATTATAAGCAGTCATACTCAAAATCGGGTTACAATATCCACAACAGTAAGCTTTTCTCAATACTGTTCAGTTTAGGAGAAAAATTAGGTTGCTGTCACTATTTGACACTTGACACCTCGATGAGTGCAACGCAATGCAACGGCCTCGGATGGGGAAAGTTTCCAACTAGTGCGGTGACTTTATACATTAAGTGGAAAACCTGTAGGAAGTCAAAACCCTACGCTTTTTTTTTTTTTTTTTTTTAAGAGCCAGCACATTTAGGTAACCGCAAGACCTGCCAACTTATACCGAGCCAGCACGCACACACACACACACACACACACACACACACACACACACACACACACACACACACACACACACACACACACAAGCTAGCAGCCAGATCGTCTGTCATGTGGTGACTGTCGGAATCTAGCTAGCTTAGCGGGCTAATGCTAGCTAGCCACAAACATTCGAGTTAGCACCAAAGTATGAATAAACACTGATTTTTTTACAAAGCCGTGGGTCTTATTAGGCAAGATGGTAAGCGCGGTCACCAGTCATCATAACTGCTTAACAATACGGTAAGTCAATATAAGCCAATAAGTGGGAAATAAACTAGAGTTAACCGACTGCGCTCCTAACTACGGCGTTAGCTAGACTAGCTTAGCCTTTACCTTGTCGGAGTCGAGCTCGGGGTCAGCTTGGCTCAGTCTATACAGAAATGACTTTGGATCTCGACACAGCGTCTGTCTCGTTGTTAAAAAATACGTCCCCCCGACGTTTAGTCGGATCCATTTCGATGCCCCGACGCCGGACGAAACGTTTCTCTCCGCCGGGGAATGGGCCAAACCTCTCCGGTGAACGGAGCTGCTCGTCTCGGAGCTGCTCTCTGCCATCCCGCGCCTCGCCTCGCCTCGCCTCGCCTCGGCTCTGTCTGTGCGGCTGACAGGAAATATCTAAGCTGCAGCCACCAACTTGGACTCCACGATTCATGCAAAGCAGGCTGCCCGCGCCTCAGCCACTCCCACTAACCCGCTCCACCAGCACCGACAGACACTTGCATAAATTACTCGAGAGAGAGAGAAGAGGTCCTCCCTCCAGCTTCACCTACTGACGTTTCAATATGGAGCAATGATCTCTTGGTACCGAGAGCCTGGAAACGTCAAAGCGTGTGCAAATGACATCCTAAAAGCTAGGGTGACAAACGCCCATTCTTATTCCCGTTTACAGCATTTCATGATTGTTACATATATTAGTATTCAGATCAACCAGCGTTAGTTTTTCTGTCATGTTTGCATTAAAGTAATTTTCACGACACAAAAACACTTATAATGGGCCGGTACTTTATTTACATGCTGCAAAATGTGAGATGCCATTGCCACTGAATGCTGCTGCTTTCACTGTGTCATGACTGCGGTTGTTAACAGAAGACAGGACACATTGCTTTATTTGTATGCCTAAATCCCTACATGCTTTAATTACTGGACTACCAAGCATTAAGTGGAAAATTCATCATTCGACATCTACTGACCTAGCGCACAAATAATCAGAGAGAGAATGAACAGATTCATTAAATTATCAGAATATGATTAAATCACTGAGCAAATAGAAAATGTATGATATAGTAAGAAAAAAGCTGTAAAATATTATAGTTTACAATAATTATTCACATTCAAAGGCTTTACATCTCAATACATACACAACATGGCCCCTGAACATGACTTCAATCCAAATATGATTCATATATTAGAATTTAAATAACACAGAATGAACTAGAGGCTAAACAATAGCCATCAAATAACCTTATACAAGAATAAAAATACAAAAACTGTATCCTAATATCATTGCATTACTTGCTTCAGATTTTAATAATACATCATCTGTACATCACAGTTCTAGTCAGTTACAAGCCAGGTAGAGTATTCCATACACAATGTAACCGACTGCCATCGACTTGATTCAAACAATTTTTCTAACTAGAGGAAAACACTTCTCCAGCGCTTTCCTCAACTTTATAGACAGATACAGCAATTTCATCGGTTATTTGGATCAGATAGATATCCTTTAACTGACATCCAACCACATCGGGCCCCGGGCCCCAGGGCCAGAGGGTCCTATTCACCTATACTCCAGTCACACACTGCACACACAGACTCAGCTGAAGGAACAGGACCTTTGGAAAGGACCTTAAGGTAATATGTCAAAAATTAAAAGCATTATGATAATACATATTGCTAAAACAAGAGCACAAGTTAAATCAATAGCTTTAATTTCTATTGGGCCAAACGTCAGAATGAAAAGAAAAAAAAAAAAAAAAAAAAAAAAAAGACGAGCCAATGAGCCCGGTGAGGCAGTTCTGCCATCTTGTCCAGGGACAACAGCTTTACTGTGATTGCTTCCGAGAATGATAGTATGTGTATGTATCTCTGTTGATGAAGGTTTTCTGTTCAGCATGGGGTGGTCAGCACATAAGATTTTGTTTTCAATAGGACGTACTGAAGATGAGCCGACTATCCCACAGAAAAAGAAATTGAAGAATTCACACCACAAAGAAATAGCCAGTGAATGGTACAGAACAGCCAAATCATCCAATAATAATCGCTATGGTTGCCAATGCAGTCAAAAATACCCACCTTTAAACTTGAATAAACTATATCTCCAGTGCCCTAGGAGAGAGAAGCAGACAAGGCTGAGCTACAAAACTGGCCATGCAAGAAAGTTAAGCAAGTTATGATTAGGAAGTACAAGCTAGTGGCATGTTTACCCGCCCCCAGTTAGCAATACATCCTCAGTAACGGCAATGGAAGGCTCACACTTATACAGAGACTGATTCAAACCCATGTCTCACTGCAGACCGGCACTCTGCTTTGTTACATCGAGACCTTAATTGGACTGCAATAAGCAAGTACCAAGAGACTAAAAAATCAACTCAAATATCGTGGGGACATTTGGGCTCTGACAAAAATATATATAGGATTTGAGTTTGGTAAACGTGTGAGACTGAATCAGCTTACAGTATCTGTTACAACTATGGAGTATATGCATTAGAAGTGGGGCCTGACTACAGCTTGCACGTACGATGTAGGGTTAGGATATGGTTTAATTAAGATATCAGGACAGGCTCTGGTTCACAAAAGCTAGATTTTGTGTTATGGTACTGTTGAAGCAGGAAACCAGTCCTTGCATTTGAGATAGTCCTAGCGGTACCCAAGCTTGTGTCACTCGACAGGACAAGCTTGCCCTTCTCTTCCCCCCTGCAGAATGTACAAAAAGCAGATGTGCATGGTGGCAGTCTTATCATCCATACATGGAAAAATGCAATAGAAGCCTCACAGAGAGCACAAAGAACAAGCAAAGCAACCCTGAATCCAAAGTTGTATTTTTCCCCATCGTTTTACTCAGGAAAACAAACAAGGTCTAGATGCCAGCGTCTCTAAGAGTTTGTTTACATTGCGGTGATGAAGGGCACTAAAGAGGGTGTTACTCTGCTCAGTGATTGGCCTCAGAGCTAAAGAGGAGTGGCCACAGGAGGAACTGTGCTCCTATAGGCCAGGGTTTTGGTGCCTTTGATAGATCTTTCTCCACACTTCCTGGATCTTCTTGCACCATCTGTCAGCATTTCCGCTGGGGTCCATCAAATAGTATGTCCGGTTAGGCTGCAAACATCACAGAAAATGAAAAAATAAATAAATAAAAGAGAAAACCACATATGAGATTCTAAACAGTGGGCAAGTATCAACATGCTGCTGGAGGAAAATATGCTCAACAGACATCAGAAATAAATAAATAGTCATGTACCGTGTGAACAAAGAAGGTTTTGAAGTTCTTGGCCTCAGGGCGTAGCTCTAGGGACCAAGGAATCTCCCCTTTCAGGACCTTGTTGACAGGATCCACGTAGTACAGGTGTGGTCCTTCAGTGAGAAGCAGCTGTCTCCGTCGAGCAAACAGACCCTGCAATGGAATGCCACACACGCCTTGAGACATTAGTTCACCAACAGAGGGGGCTATGAGGCCAACGACACTTTCCTCACCACAGCAGGGAATTCCCCTTTACTTCATATAAGCCAGCAGTCAGAGAGCGACTTCATTTAAGCTGAGCCAACTTTAACAAGAAAACCTGGTCACATTTGACCAAAACACAGCTAATGTATAGTCTAGTTGGCAGAAAACTCTTAACTTATAAGAAAGTTTAACTTAAAAAAAGAATAAAATTCGTATACATTTTTAAACACATAATAAATATACAACACCACAATAAATATAAGCAATTTAAAAATCAATGGGCTAGAATTCACACACCTTTCGTTTATCCACTGGGCCCATTTTCAGGATCAGGTTATTCTCCACAAACTGGTGCCTGTGTAAATATACAACAGAAGATTACCGACATCCCCTCCCTTTCAATCGAAGACTCTTTTTCCACTCAACAAATATATGTATTGACAGCCAAACAAATACTGTACATTTCTAGGGCATGAGAAAGAATTTGATCCAAGAATGACTCAGATCTAAATAAAAAAAATAAAAAATGAACAGCACTCTAATACACACACAGAAGAACAGGTTGACAATGTTGAAAGTGTGGAGGGGTTTACCAGGGGTTTCCAGTGGTCTGTTTGTCCAGCAATAGCTGCTTCTCTTCTTCAGTGAACTGTAGGTCCAGCTCAAACGAGTTATTGTCCAGGTCGTGGATGTACTGCTCAATGTTGCTGCTGGACCTCTGCGGGGGCGTGGATTCATGTGGCGACAGGGAGTGTGACGAGCTGGACTGGGCCACCTGCATGTTGCTGAACTGGCTCAGGAGGTCATCGTACTGAGATTGGAAAAGAGATGGGTGAGAAAAGGTATAGTGATATTTGGCTGCGTTTGTTCAGAGATCAGGACCGTTATAAAATATCTCACGTTTCCATAGCAGTCCTCATCATCCTCAGACATGGCTGGCAGGTAGGGGGTGAGCTTGGGGGGTGTCTGTACATGTAGGTCACTCCAGGAGATGGTGTCGAAGAAGGGGTGCTGCTTCAAAGGGTCGTACCCTCCCATCTCTTCACACCCAATCCGTTTGGAAGGGTCCAGTGACTGAGGGAAAAACAGAAACAGATACATGTGTTTGCAATCAGTAGAAAAGTACTGCCCTGTAAATAACTGACACCAGCACGGGCAACTAATATACCACATTTATGTCCCCAAAGATATTGGTAACATTTAATTGTATCTTACGTATATGAATCACGGTACTTGATGACCTACCAAAAGCTGTTTGACAAGATCCTTGGCTTTGGGGAAGAATTTCTCTGGGAATTCATACTCCAGCTTTATTATCTTCTGGAATATTAGGTACTCATTTCTACAAACATGTGAAACACAAGAGGAAAAGAACAAAACAGAGACTGTTAGGGAAGTGTACCACAAGTGAAATATTGTTTGCCAGATTAATATTACAGGGGCAAAGGTTATTGTCATGCCTAACATTTGTTGCACTTGAAATAACCTTAAACAGTAAACTTTAGTGGGAAAATAGAAATACAACATGATCAGCCATTATTGAAGCATGAATTAATGAGGATTAACTTAGCTGCAACAACAACATCCCCATTAGTACTTACCCAGCTCTGAACGGTGGTAAACCAGCCACCAGCTGATAGATAATACATCCCAAGGCCCAAAGGTCAGAACTAAAATTAAAAAAAAAAAAAAAGGAAAACAGAGAAATAAACTTACAGATGTGATGCCACTCTTATCTGACAAAAAAATAGAACAATAATTAGCAAGTGTATCAGTTGCATGATGACCAAACTTCATTACCTCTTGCAGGCTGATTTCTCTGTTAGCAGCTCTGGAGACACATACTGTGCTGTTCCAACAAAGGAGTTTGCTCTCGCTGCCAAACAACGCAAATAAATGGTAAAAAGACACGAATAACTTGATACTGTTCACTGAAAGCCAATTGCTACTGTCACATTTCACTTGTTATACTTGCTGAGAAGTACAAGTAAAATCAGGATTGTGGTTATACCTTGTTTACTGTCTGATGATAACTGTTTTGCTGTCCCAAAATCTGTTATCTGGATGTGCATCTCTTCACTCAGAAGAATATTCTCTGGTTTCAGATCTCTGGAAATAAAAGGAACAACTTGTAACTGATGGGAAAAGGAACACTTAACAGGGTTTGAAAATTATATTAGCAAAACAGCAAAAAGGGCAGAAATATCATAATGGATAAAACAGAAGGTCTTACCTGTGAATTATCCCCTTATTGTGCAAGTATTCTAGAGCACAAACTATTTCAGCTGAGTAGAATCTAGTACAGGTCTCATCAAATGAACCAATTTTGCGAATGTATTTCAGGAGCTCTCCATTCTTAGCGTAGCTGAGACCAAAATCTGTGAAACGCTAGTTAAGGAACACCGATTACTAGAATTCACTTGTTAAAAACTAATGTTCAAGTCAAAAACAAACACCACAACTGGTATTAATATACAACATGCCTTGACAAATTGAATTTATTAAAAGGATACACAACTTCTCATCATCTTGAAATGTGAAGTAGAGCTTGACGAAGAACGGGTGATCTAGATTTGACATCAAATCCCTTTCTCTTTTCACGTACTGGGCTTTGTTCTCCTTCATAATATGGCGCTTCTCTAAAATCTTAACTGGAGGAGGAGAGAAAATAACATTTTAGGATACAATAGTAAAAATCCACCCAGCAACTTTTCCATCTTGATAATAAAGTGCAATTCACCAAAAGCTAGTACATTATTACTTACTTGCATATTCTTTCCCTGTTACCTGCTCTCTTGCCAGGACAACCTTAGGATAAAAAAAACAGGAAAAAAAACATAACATGGCATCTTACTTTCTTGTCAGACATGGGAGAAAATCTAGTAGCTCTTAGGGCCTGTTTTGTCAATCCACCTCAAGTGAACTGAGGATGACTCATCCAAGTACATTAATCAAAAGAATGCTAGCATGTAGCAACATCTACCCAGGTATAATTCAAAAGCTAAGTGGAAAGCAAGTTACATACCGTCGAGAAGGAGCCCTCTCCCAGTATCTTGCCAAATCTGAAGTCCTCTTGCTTCTTCTTGCGTGGCTGGGGGGCCTGGACAGCCGTCTGTGTGCGGAGGTCTGAGCCCTGGCTGCTGGCAGACGCTCCTACAGCACGGGCCTCTGAGGCTGAGCCCTCCATGCTGGGACAGTGGCTACTGCTTGCGCCTGGGATAGCAAGTGGCGAGCAGGAGTCAGGGTGGTTTCTTACCATTGATGGATGCGAGCAGGAACAGATGACAACGCTGGGCTGAATGGGCACAACATCATACTGAATTGAAGAGGGAACAGTGAGAACATGTCAGTCAGCAGGGTGATGCAGTTGCAGAAATTGAACTGTCATTTGAACTGGGATTTTTAAGTATTTTCGCCAACAATTGCTTGGTTATAGTGCATCATAATTCACATTTCCCTTAATGAATGACACAATAGTGATAGGCAATAAACAGCAAAAACTGACATTTCGCAGAGCGCAGATTAATATATACAATTTATTGCATTTTCTGGCGCAGCAGATTTGAAGGATCTAGATCATATAGAGTAGACCCACTTTCCAAGGTCGCAGACTTAAATTTACTACAGTTAACACTCTTCTTGGTAGGTATGGCATCATAACTTAAATATACAATTTCAAGTGAGACCACTTGAGGAGCAAAGTCTACATTTGATAAGGACATGCAGCGATTATTGAAGAAGCTGCTTCTGAGCCCGGTGGTCCCACCCTCCAGTGTTAGTTGTAAAAACTATGTCAAAAGTTATTGCTTTCATGTGATATCTGTTCTTACTACCACAACTGCACTGAACTCGTACATTTTTACGTACACGACCAGGTTGTGCAGGTTTAGTGCTTGTACCAAAGTTGGTTATTTTTAAAACTCACTGAACTACTGCAACACTTAGTGCTGGTGTTGTTCATCTCACAACAACTCTGTTAACGTTAGTTAGTTCAGCTGGCCTGGCTTCTTCTCATTCAAAACCAAGGTGTGGCCATTTAGCTGCTTTATCCGGACTTCACCGTACGGTTGCCAACTGGCCGAATAACTTATCTACTGACCCATTACTATCTGTTAACCACGTAGTGGTTGATAGAAAACATCGGCTAACGTTAACGCAGCCCTGAGTTCTCGGGTAACAACAGGCCTGTGCGAACTTTCTTTGCTAACAAGCTAACGTTGCCTTGTCAAATAACGCCGGCCAGTTATAAACTTAACGCTAACAGCCCCTCAATTAGCTGGCTAACGTTAGCCAGGTAACGGATAAGCAACTTCAAAACCTCACGCAGCGTTACTTAAGTCATGCTCGACGCTAGTGTGCCGACATTTGAGAGTTAATGGGGCTGACAGTCGATCTACACGGCGTTAACCTTAAAAAGCTGTCTTCTAGCCAAAGGTGGAAGCGCAGTGACGCTAACGTTAGCTTGTTAGCAGGCAGGAGCGTCGCTCGAAAAGCGCGAACATGTTTAGCTAACGTCAGCCAACAGATAAGGCTACTGACCAAGGGGAAATGGTCGCACGCCCTGTATAACCACCAGCAAGCGCTGCTAGGTGCTAGATCGGCGCCGGATAATTCGACGAACCTTTAATCGCGAACCACGCCAGGTGTTGGGACAACCCCGGTTAACGTAGCACACGGTAGGTGTCGTGTTAGCCGACGCTAGCGAGTCGCAGCGTTGAGCGGTCTTCTGCGGCTAGCGCCGCTCTCCAGGCGGAGGCCCGACCTAACTATTTGTTGTCAAAACAGCCGCCACACCGCACATTTCCAGCGCCGGCTTCGAGCCGCTGCTCGCGCCGAAGCCGCAACACTCACCAGCTGACTTGTAGCTCTTGCCATGGGAGTTTTCCGCGAGTATTTATTTGGAATAAAATAATTAGAGAAGCTCCGGTAATGGCCGCCTCTGCGCCTTCATTTTCGAGCTGTGACGTCGTTCCACAACAATGTTACCGCAGGACAGCAGAGGAGAGTCCCGCTGTGTCCGCCCCCCTCGCCACATTTACAACCCGCTGAACTTCATCTTACCGACGGCAACCGAGTCAGGCGACAGCAGTTGTTGATGTTCAAAACACCGCAGCAGCCCGTTTTAGACTAATAACGCACTGCAGCGAGGTTCATCTGCGGGTCTTTCACACCATTTCACGCAAAACTTTCGTGTGGGAAGCAGCCTATGTTCACGCAGCCCACAAGTCTGCATTTACCGATCATCTCTGTACCCATCAAACCGCGTGTATCCAGTTGAAACCGTGACAACCCTGTATCCCAATATACACCTCAAATTAAGTTACGGTTGCAAATATTCATTTATTCACTCTGTTTACATCAAAAAAAACATACAATGTATTGTATAATTTTCTTATTGTTTTGGCAACTTGTACAAAACTGGATAGGCCCAAATAGCCTTCAGTTTATGTATGAGTCATGAGTGTTGGAAAAGTTTTGCCAGTCCTTGTAGTAAAAGAATCCATAATTAAAATATGATTTATTGTGATGACTTTGGTTCAGTCTCTTCCTCTTCATCATGATGATGCGAGACTGTTCTTGACTCATTGTTGCCGTCTGTTTTTTCATCTTCTGCTTCATCTTCGTCATCCTCTGACGTGTCCGTATCCTCACTAGAATCATCATCTTCAGGTGCACTAAATACAGAAATGACAGTTTGGGGAACTTGGTAACCCATGGAAAACAAACTAGGAATGCACAGATGCGTTTTTAAGAATATTTGGCATTTTCCCAGCAATCCTGGCTTATTGGTTTTTGAATTTTAGCTGACTTTGTGTTGCAAATTTAAAAGTTGTATAAAGTGACATACTATTAGGAAAACAAACTAAAAATTGACCAACTGTCAGCAGTAAAATGACTGGATCAGTACTGATAATTCATTTCATTCATTGCTACAAGATTTGTGATCAAACAGTGCATCAGAGGGATTACCTCACTCTGATAGAAGATATAAATGTAATGCCCTCATGAGCAATATTAAATGCTTACCACTGATGTCTGTTGAGATTCCTACATTCCACTCCTGAGTTAACATCAAATGGATCTGTGAATGAGATAGATGATTAGTTTTCGTTAGGAAGTAAATTGCTTTAACCATAGAGATCATAACTCAACAACCAAATGCATCCTTCTGTGTATGAGGCAATTTTCCAGAGATGCTGGAAATAATTAGCCTGGTTCCAGACTTCTGAATCACTGCCCACATCTCAGATTTGTTCAGCGATTCAAATAGAATAAATTGAATCAAAATCAAATGACTGAAGTAACGCAAAATGGCAATTAAGTCTGATTGATTGGTTGATTATCAGTCTAGGAAACAATGCAAGCACACGTTTCCTTCCCAAACTGAAGTATGAGATCAGTGTTTCCCCAGTAATAATTTAGTAGTGGTGAGTCACCATCGAAAAAAAACTACCAGTGTTGGAGTAACTATAAAATACAATAAAATTATTATATTTTAGTCAATTTTCCCTAAAATGGTTACCAGTTACTCGTGACTCTGCCATTTTGAAGAAGAGCTTTCACCATAATAAAATTTAATAAATATGAACTATTTTAGGGCTACAAGTTGTGCATGAAGCCAAACAAAAACTAAAATAAGTACATGTACCACCCCAACCACCTCTGCTACACAAATATGTAGGGAAAACACTGGACACTGGATGGGACCCCAGTTTATTTCTCTCCCATTTTACCAAAGTCGTCCTCCTCTGGTTTAGATGTGAGAAAATCCTTTTCCACAGAGAGCAGCTCTTCCTCTGACTGGCATGCAGCATAGCGGTCCAGTAGAACTTTATTGAGATCCAGAAACACTGTCCCCCACTTGAATTTCCTCAACAAGAGCACTGCTAGTTCTTCAAAACCTGCAAAATCAGATACAGTATGTTAAGAGTTTGACTGCCGTAACTTGACTTGGTGTAACTTGTAACAGGATACAAAAAGCAGTCAGGAGGACAACAGAGTGCGTAATTCCTGAATAACTGAAGCTAAAGCCTTACCTACAATGCAGAATGTGGCAGCAAAAGCCTCAACACAAGATAATTTGCAAGGCTTGCCGTAGTTGACGGGGTTTGCAGCTACGAGGTACGGCAGTAACCTGGGATGAGTTCCGACCATCTTATTGAATGGAGTCTCCTCCAGTTTGGCCCAGGAACAATCAATCACTGCTAACCCACTTTGAGCCACAATACCTCTGCGCATAAAAAGGTCCACACAAATCGTTTGTTATCACAAACCATTTCATTACACATTAAGAGATGTATCAAAGAAATTCAAGCAAAAACATTTGTTATGGTAACATAATTTGGATAATCACTTAAAAAAAAATAGTTATAAATTACCATTTGCTGGTTGGGCCTACAGATTTTAAAATGCTACAATTAGCTTTGTATTGTTGTTGCATTTCATTATGAAATATGCTTTTTTTTGGCTGCTGATCAGACCGGAATAGATTCAATTATTAACTGATCAATCTAAAGAATAATGACTGGATGAACTGTTATATGTGGCAGCTTGGTTTATCATTAATAAATGAATAACAAATGAATGAATGAATGATGTGTTCTAATAACAAAAAATGTACAGATTCTTTGAAGGCTAGCAGTGATTTCAATGGGTGCTGTATGGAGGAAACAACTCCACACACCTGTCTGCTGGCGTCACATACTTTGTGCCCATTGGACTCAGTATGAGTCCGTTAAATCTCTGATTGAGCCGCAGGTTGTGTACAAGGCCCTTGCGTACCAACTTTCTGCCAGTGCAGCGTTTGGGATCACAGTGACCCAACTCCCACATGGCAAGTGGACAAGGCAGTTTCACCTGAGGGGCTTCTGCTCCCTCCTCCAGGTGAAGAGTGGCTGAAAAACAAAGAGGACGAAATGTACATTACGATGCGAGTGTGAACACTCACTCCAGTACAAGGTACTCACACTTTCAGGGTTTTCGTTTTTTAGAACTCTGCACACGCATGACATCGATCTATATCTAATTAATTAGACTACTATTTACTTACTATATATTACTATGGTTAGGTTAACAGAGGTGGTGTGCTTTCATATTTGAAATGAACATGAACATCTAACATTAATTCAACCATTAAATTATAACTTCAAGAGGTTAATACACCAAGTCCTTATGGCCCTCGTACTAAAATACAAGAATGTCATGTAAATTCTGTACTTGAGTTTAAGGTAATGCGGTGATACCTGGGAACATTGGAATATTTAATTTAGCATTTTAGACAAGAGAACTATTGCACTTTGTTAAATCTTGTTCTTGTTGCCCACGTGTCAAGTATGAGGCAGTTGACTAGTTGAAATGTATTTTTGAATTATGAACAGCCAATGCATTATTATTACCTTCAAAAGCAGTGTGCATTTCTTCTGTGAAGGCCTCTAAGGATTTCCCCTTCATTTTATGCCTTTTTTCTTTGCCCTTGTTGTCAGGGCGCACAAACCTGCCCTGTTTCTTTCGTCCCATGTTGCGACCAGTGGACAGCTACTCAGTTATGTCGGCTACAGCCAGATTACAGCCTGCGTTAAAACTAACCAGCACCTGTTTGCGTGCTTGACTCTGACACCAGCTACCTAGCTATCCCACCGACACCAGCACGTCTGAAGAATTTATCTCGCGGTAAAGTAAACGTCTCGTCTCGTGTCCACTCCTGCGCAATTTACAATTTCAAAGATGCTATTATCTGCTTTGATTATCATGTGAAATTCGGCTACTTCGGATCGTGGAAAGCACGTCGAGGTCCAAGAAGTAAGCGGCGCATGCTCACGTCTTATTTTCATCACGTGACCTGTCACCTGACGAACGACCAGCGAAGCAGGAGACGTAGCTCGTAAAGACGCCGCTAACACAATTTAGTCTCTCAAAAACATCAGCCATGCACTGTTTATGTTACGGGACGCATCATTTATTAAGGCTGTGGGCGGTCTGTGTGTCTCTTTTCAGTAAGCGCTTATATGCTCCGCTGAGTGCACTTTGTTTTATGTCACAGTAATGCCGAACCAGATGCGCCACATTATAGTGTGTGTTGAGTTTAGTCTGATGTCGCCTTGTGTTTTTTTTTTACACAGTAAACCGTGGATTCGCCGGTAAAATGAAGATAGTCGAGGAGCCAAACACATTTGGGTACGTCAAGCAAACACACGTCTGCCACGGTGTGCACCGTGTTGCCATTGGCCCCCTTTGTGACTGATTTTCTCTGCGTTTCTGTGTTTAGTTTGAACAATCCTTTTCTGGCTCAGGGAAGCAGACTACAACCTAAAGTGACCCCATTTCCAGTGTCTGGTAAAATAGTTCGACATGATTTTAAAGCCTACATTTTATTTAATAATGTGTTTAAATGTTGCGTAGGAAACGGATTAACCAGTGGATGCTGACTGAAAGTTATCAAGAGATTTTCTGTTGATCGACCAGTCACTGAATTCACTGATCATATCAACATTAATGTCTTCCTCAAGGCCCTGCACATCTTCATCAGCTTGCTGGAAAGTGCTTCAGCTTCACAGAGTCAACGTGAGTATTTTATGCTGATTGTTGGATTCTTGCATTTTACATCAGAGTACCTGCAAAAACACAACAGGGTGTTTGTGTGTTGGTCATTTTGCAGGTATAAATATGAATTATGTCCATTTCACAACATCACCCAACATGAGCAGTCATTTAGATGGAATGCCTACAGTGGGATACTGGGGTAAGATTGAGTTACCTTTCCTTACATTACCCACACTTACCCTTATTGCAAATACCAATATGTGAATGAATGATTGGCAATATGCTGTGTGTTTGTTGTAAGAGCAGCCTTTTGTGTGTTCCTAACAGGATCTGGCAGGAGTGGGAAATGACAAACAACACTTTCACGGGCATGTGGATGAGAGACGGGGATGCTTGTGGAACCAGAAACAGGGAAACAAAGGTGAGTGGGGTTTTAAATGTTTAAACACATTCTGGTAGTCATTTAACAGTATTTAGGAGCGCCCACTGGCTTCTTTCAATGGCTGTGTTTCTTCTTAAATATAAGACCAATTAAATAACACTTTAGGAGATGATGAATGAAACCCAAAACGGCAAACTCATCAGATAATATTTAACTACAAGTCCAGACCCAACGTGTAATTTAACACTCTAAAAACGCTATGAACAGTCACGCCAGAGCCATATCAGACAGACTCTGCAATCAACACATCAACTCACAATCATTGTCACGATTAAATCAACAATATAAAACACTGGTGTACCTCGTTTCTTGTCATGTTTCTGTAGGTGATTCTTGTCTGCAGTGCGAGCAGCAAGCTCGCCCAAGTCTCAGAGCCCAGTACTTGTGTGTACTCGCTAACCTTTGAGACCCCACTTGTTTGCCATCCACATTCTCTTTTAGGTAAGATAAAAGAACCACTTTACAGCACCAGCCAGCAGTAAATCTGTGTTAATAGTGATTTCTTATCATTTGTATGCTCTTTTTAAGTGTACCCAACATTGAGTGAGAAGCTGCAAAGGGAATGGGATGAAGCTGAGCAGGCACGCTATGAAGGTCTTATTACTGAGCAGGTAAAGACCGTTTTGGCCGACAGATGAAACGGCACTACTGGCTTGATCAGTTTTTATTCCAGTTTATCTAACACAAAATGCATGTTTGCTGCAGGGATACGATAATCTTTTGAGGGATATCTTTGAGGATGCTGGTCTCCTGAAGAGCCAAAAAGTGAAGATAAAGCTGCCAGAAGTTGTAGCTGATTTAGAAACGCACAACTCCTTACACAAATGTACAGAGGTGTGTATATTTATGTACTCTACCAAATAGTAGCCTACAAAATAATGTATATTATTACAATTCTGCTTAAAACGTGTGGCAGAAACTTTGTATTCTCTTGATATATTTTCGCACAGGATTTCCAAAAACAGAGAGAAGAGATTAAGAGACTGCGTGCTCTCCTCACTCAACACAATATTCCTTTTGATTCAAATCAAAGTAAGTGAACTCGAGTAGGCTGTCTTCACTCATTACACACTGTATACAAGTTAAATAACGTTTTTTTTTTGTGTAATACCTTTGCTGTATGTCGCAGATGAAGCAACAGGCACAGTGAGTGTGACAGTTAAGGATCAACACCTAAGGGGAGACAACGGCCTTATTGATCTGCTGTGAAAATCTCCCAGAGCAAGTCACCTTCTCCATTTCAAAGCACCTGACTGGATCTGAAACGACACAGACACTCGCTGGACAGTATTGCTGTCATTTAAACAAGTGACACTGCGAAAAACTGGACTATTTTGTGGATCACAAACTTGTCAGACTTTTGCAGACACTTTTTTAGAGGAGTTGCGACACTCAGCTGGCTCTCTCCTGGACTTTCGGCAGAAAGGATCATCTTGTTTATGAATCATTGAATAAAAATGGTTTTAAGAGAAAATTGAAAGTATTGAGAGGGGATAAAAGTTTAATGTATTCATGTCTCAACATTTGAGTCTGTAGCAGGTTTACAAACTCTACACGAGAAAAGTGAATCCCTGAAAACTGTTACAGGTGAAGACTTGTACTCAAACGTAATGCAAAAGTAATGTAAAAAATCTTAACAGATAATGGTGTTATTTATGTGTGTGGCTTCATACAGTGAGAATAACATGTCTTTGGAATATTAAGTCTAATGTACTTGGGTGTATTTTTATAAATCCAGGAAGTGATGTCACCAGCTTTCACTCACATAGACTCAGTTTCCTTCCTGAGAAGTTTGTAACCTGAATCAAGAGTCTAAACATGTGCCTATGTAGTGCAGGAGACCTACATTCTCCCTGATCCTGCAGCCAGAACTGGCAGCTGCACCTGTACCTACTGTATATCTGTTCTGGGCACAGAGGACACATGACTAATAGACGCAACAAAGCTTGGCTATAAGTATGTAAAAGTTCCAATGAGATTATAACCACAGTGCACACGTGACGAGAAAGATTTAGGTCTACATTAATTTCAAAAATAAGTAGATTGAGACAAATCTCAAACACATGTATGGTACATGAACTACTGGGTTGGAAGGAGTTATTGTGACAAGTTAGTCGTAAAACCAAAACATGTTTATCATGCTTATGCCTTGTGGATGGGAAAAGTTATTCTCATCAGTGACTTCCCAGATTATGGGCTTCGACAGGCACAAACATGTCTCGACTACAAACATTCCTGAGACTTTTAACTCCAGCAGTCTCTCAGCTCTCCGCTTCATCTTTGGGGATTTACATCTCTCATCTGTCTGTGATGGTGAAACTGGGCTCTGTACTCTGAATTCTTTAACATTTGGAAAAAGTAGTGAAAATCAGCTGCTGTGTGACTTGTAATAAAAATTTCACTTTCATAAGATTTCACTTTTTATAAAATGGTTTTGGTCACTGACTACTACCAGGCAACAATGCACATAAGTAACGTTAAGGAATGGAGAATAAAACGTGACTTAGACACATTTAAATTTAAAAAATGTGAGCAATACTGGTAATTTAATCAAAACATATACTTTCCCCAAAGGACATTCCAGAAAACTACATGTAAAACAACATGTTTTAGTCCTAGCGTGAGACCAGGGCACTCAGTCCACTGATCAACAAACAAGTCTTTTTCTGGTGGACTTCATGCCTTTCTTTGATGGTGGTGGGTTCAGGAGAGCAGCTGGATAACTTCTCTGGCTCTGTGCGCCCTCTGCTGGACAACTGTGTCCTCTGGCGCTTGTCCTGACTCTTCAACCAGGGCTAAGGCCTTCTGCACTGTGGTGTCTTTGGCTGCCCCACGAAGCCCCTCCAGGTACTGAAGCAGCAGGGAAAACTTCTCATCTGGAATCTAAGAACGAGTATTTTAAGTGATCATGCTGCTGTCCATTAGTTTACATGTTATAATTGTGCTTGTCTAATAAATGAGCAAGTAAATAAATAGTTGTTTGTAGTAAATATACAGTTTATTGTACTTCTAAAACAATGTTATTCTAAATGTAGTTTTAGAGCAGTTCATAGAGATTGATGGTGCAAGAATTGCACAAATGAGGTGAAATTATTTAGAAATACTGAAATTAACTTTTAGTAGAAACACCTATTCTACAAAAGTGTTTGTAACAGCTCAACCATGCTATATTCACAAAATGCTAATAAAAATGTAAAACAAAGGCCTTAAAAACGTGGCATACTTTTTGAGTGGAGATCAGAATGTGGGTGTAACTCACAAACTAATCAAACAGAAAGACAGACTCTGAGGTCAATAACTCCCTCACTATAAACATCAGCTGAGAAAAATCCCCCCCCCATCATCAAGGGCTCATGCAGAGTTCATTTCACCTTTTCGGAGTCAAACATGTGCTGCAGTAACCACGTCTGCCTGGTCTTCTGAAACTTCCACTCTGTACGGTTCTCAGCCCAGCTGCAAAGACAAAACCGGTGCGTGTTGTAGGTGTGGGCTGCAGTATCACATCAGTTAACTATTGCAAAAAAGCAGAAGCTGTGCATATACACTCAACAGTTTCCAAAGAGTTGAAGCAACAACTCTGACACATTCTCATCAAAAAATACAACATTGCCAAAACAGTATTTGGCTTAATTTGGCTTACAGACTGCCAGTTTGTGAAGCATTTTTGGTCTTCTGGATCCATTAAGACTAAAATATGAAAAGTAAATGTAAATATTGCATATGTGCAGTGTTTTTGAGCCATCTACTCCTTGCTTCCTGGCTAAGTGGATACAGACATGGGGTTGCTTTGGACCTATGGCCTGTCCTGTACTAAATAAGAGTGGCTCTTACCAGGTGAGGTAATCTAAGGCCTGCTGAGGTGCAGTGGGTCCAGGTGCTTCAGTTTTCTCTGAGGTCTCTCCCTCAGCTTTGAGCCTCTTCTTCTCTTCCTTTTTCAGGATCTTCTTCATCTTCCTCTCCAGGACCCGCTTCTCTTCAGGGCTCAAGTCCTCCTCTCCCTCAAGCTCATGGGTCCCCTCTGGGCGACGGGGTGGATCTGAAATCTGTCCCACCAAAGCAAAACAAAATGTCATGGGAGTTATCAACATTAACAGACCTTCCTTTGTAGACCCTTATCATTTTCTGTGTTTGTGTACAACCATTTTTAAACATCCCTAAATAACTCACACTGACTGTGACTGAATGATAAGAAACACGTTAGAACAATCAGTGCACTTTGTGTCTACATTAACTGCCATTTCCTGCCAATTTTCTATTATTTTACAGTTTTCTGGGTCAGTGCAGAGCTTATCTTTCTTATTTATTCTGACTGAAAAAGAAATGTGACATTTTGTTATGCTACAGCGCAGACACAAATGAAAGCTAAATGCACTTTTTGGGTTTGGATCACTTCCTGTTGCACTGCAGCTCAGAGGGACGTTTCCTGTATCTACGGCCTTATGAGATCAGCATCACACTCATTTGTACTGTGTGGTGAAGTTTACTGTGGTGCACAACATCCCTTCAGCGTTGCATTCAAAGCTCTTGTGCTTATACACCGCACTCGGTTGCACTGTTTAAAAAAACCCACCTGTTTAGTCCCTTTTTTGAATCGAAACAAAAATTGGATTTCAGTTTCCTGACAGAAACTTCGCAGCAATAATACTACCACAAGGAAAATGAAAATTAAATATTTTCACCTTGTAACATTTGTCTGCAGAATAATTGATGGCAAAATACTAGAGAATAGAGAAATAAAGAACCAAATTGAAGCTATTTCCGTGCTGTAGTCAGTAACCACGGCACAACTTAAAGACTGCGTTTAACTCTCACGGGAAGTTAAACAAGGGACTCAGTATGCTCTCTCTTAACGGACCTCAGTCTGTAAAGTAATGAAAAAAAAAGAGGGAGGGAAGGAAAAGATTTTGATCACATGGCCACGAAGTCATTCTGAAAGTATGCTGGCGTGGTATTGCCCACAGTCCCTCACAGTGAGCGATCGTGTCCATGCAGCAAGTATCATTTCCAGAGCTTTGAGTCAATCCGCAGTCGGGCTGGTGGATACAAAACAGAAGACGAGCGGGTGACGAAAGAAAAAATGGTAAGTGGAAACATGTGTTTTCACTGAGCAGGCAGTTCCTCAAAGGGGAACAGACAAAGACTTGCCACCAGGGACGTGTGGTTGCAGAAAAGATTTTAGAAAGAAAACATTTTTTAATAAATCTAGTCTAGAGATGTATAATGATGACTTCCAGTTAAGTTCAAATTTTAGCTCAACTTTGAGTTAATTTAGGAAGGAAATATACTATATGTTGTAAGAGCATGTTCCTGTGGAAAACCCATGTAGTGATTCATAGGCTGAGCAACAGTAGACACGGTATAAAAAAAAAAGGTATAAAAAAAAACAAATGTTTAATTACCCAAACAAGGTTGCTTTTAACAATGTATTTTCACTTCTTTTTGTGCACCTAAAGAGCAGCTGGTTTATAGACACCAGGTGATAAATACTTACCCAAATTATCTGAACTTTGCTCCCCTGATGGGAGGAAATGCTTGACAAACAGTGGTGATGCTAAAGAGGACAAGATTTCATCAGTGGGTGTTTTCTCTTTTCATTTCCAGTCTAATCAAAGCGACTTGTCGACCACTGAGTGGAGCACCGCACCTCCATTTTCCAACAGTTCCACCAAGAGCTCCACCGTCGTGAACACCTCCACTACAACAGCCTCCCCTACCTTTGGGTTAGAAATGGAAGCCAATGACATAACCTCCAGAGCAAACTATGTCTACAGTTTATTGGCTGGGCTGGGCTTCATCGCAGGCTGCTTCCTGCTCTACAGCTTCATCCAGACCTACAGAGCCCATAGACGGCTGGCCTGGCTCGACTGCCTGCTCTGGGCCTTTTGTGGCATCCAGCTGCTGCTCCTCCTCCTCTCTCTCCACGCTGTGGCCCACAGACCTAAGTACCTACAGACCACAGGCTTGGGCTGTGCTGCTCTCTCCTTCACCATCAACACAGCCTCTCTGTGCGGCTTGTTGGTCTTAGTGCTCATGGCTTATGTCCTAACTCTGGATCCGCCATCCCACACCCTGCTGAGGAAGACTGGGGTCTGTGCGGCTCTGGTGATCCTGACTTCTGTCCTGATTTCTCTGCTGCTGGCCGGGCTTCGTGGACCCAGAGATGGTCTACAGGAAGACAGCAAGGCATGTTATATGGATCCAGTCAGTGCTGGTGTTTCGTATGCAGCTGCTAGGTTGTGCCTGGCTTTTTTGATTCCCTATATCGTCCAACTGGGACTTCTGATAGGGGGCTGCGTCCGGCAGTGGACATCTAGAGGCCGTTTCCTCTCCGGCTCTGAGGAGGGTCCTGTGTTCCTGACAGTCACCGTGGTCGTGTTTTTCTGCCAGCTCTTCTACAGCGTGGTGCTGGTGAGAGCAGCACAACTAGAGAAAGGAGCACTACTACAAGGGATGGAGGGGCTGAGCCACCGTGAGCGAGCGTTTCTGAGCGTGGCTGAGTTTGTACTTTTCTCAGGGAGCAGCATCAGCCTGCTGCTTGTGATGCTCATGCACAGGCCATGTCGAGAGAGTCTCTACGGAGTGTTTAGGCAGCTGAGGGACTGCTGTCGAAGCCCAGGGCGCACGCAGCCCAACAGAAACATCATAGCTCCCCACATCGAAATCACAGAAACCCTGCAGGACATAGAGTAATAGAGGACAAGAACTCTCTTATCTATGAAAACAGAACTTTTCTGATGCATCGAATTAAAGACTTTGGACATCTGATGTATTAGACATGTTCTTAATCTAACTATAAATGATTTTGCTCTTTCTCTTAAGTGGCAATGTAAATGTTTTTACATACATGCATTTTCTTTTTTTGTGTCTCCTGTGACTGAAAGTAATTTTTATTAAAAAAAAAAAAAATGTTTTGCAGTGCAACATGTTGGTACAGTCCTTACTGTTACTATAATAACAATATGTTTACATATCTGTTTAAACCAACAACTATGAATAAGAGCATTTTGTGCAATTTTATCTTTCTTGAACCTGCTCTTAGACACACCTCTTTCTTGGGAAACAAACAAACAAACTCTGTTATAACATGCCTAAAAGTGATTTACACAAAAGCCCATTTAGACAAAATGCCTGGAAAAACCTCTGCAATCCCCATAATACCACGTAGGAAAAATTTAGTGAAGGAAAATAAAAATCAGATTCTAAGTTTAGGCTGACAGTGTCGATATTTTCATGTCATTATTTTTAAAGCCTTTAAAGAACCAAAACAAGCCAGACAAGTAATAGTGTGAACTTTCCAACCCGTTTCAAGAAACTGATGGGCACCAGTTCTAGGAATAACTGAGCTGCATGGATCACATATTGCATCTGTACCAACACAGAGTGGCACAAAACCAGGGGCCAGTAGGAAAATTAATGCAGGAGCCGGGTTGCATAAGCTGTTGGCATCAAGTGAAATGTCAGACCTGATTCACACTGTGTAAAATTATCATGGCAATACTTTAAGTCAAAGATCTAATATATGTTACTCCTTCTAGGAAAATCACAAAATCATTCAATGCAAAATGAGAGGCATTATAGCATTAACATGGTAAATCCTCTACAGTCTCACACAGGTGCCTATAAACCAAAACGAAAAGCAAAAGTGCTGCTAAATAAACTGTCCTTTTGTGTTTAAAAGAGTCTGAATCAAGAAAAGATGAAGTGTGACTATACCTGTCTGTCCTTCATCTTGTTTTGTGTAAATACAGTCTTCAGTCTGTCTTCGCTAAAAGTCTGCTGGCTCCCATATTTATATATTTCAACATTCTACAATCATAGTCTAGTTGGCTCCCAACTTGACATAATTATTTATACAATAAAATAAGTCAATATAAAAATACATAAGGGATTATGACTACTTACTGTATTGCTAATAAACTGAAGTCAAGCTATAATGAAAAAACATTGCTTTCATGATTGTTGTACAGTGTGTGTGTGTGTCTGCACTGTGCGTATTTCTTGCTGTAAGTGGTGGGTGGCACCACAACACTTCACTAGATTTCCTGCGACACTTGCTTTCACAGTCACCACCATAAGAACAAGGAGGATTAGAAGGACCGCAGTGCAGTGCAAAGGAAACTTCAGTTCAAGGTAAGTTTAAGCTATCTTATATTAATGTCAAAGTATGTATCACAGTTTAATTTATTTCAAAGCTAACTGGCTTGTAGTGTCTGATAGTTTTCAAATTAATGTCACTGTATCGGTCAATTCTGTCAAGAGAAAACGGGACCAACATGCAACAAAGGTCCCCGCTCGGACTCGAACCAGGGACACCAGGGACACCAGGGACGGTTTATGGTTGGTGCCTTAAACCCCTAGATTACCAGGGCGCCCCAGTATTACAATTTTGTATCCTCATATTGAACTTCACTGTAGAGCATTCCTTCTTAATCCTCACTCTGAAATAAATGTATTTCAAAACTGCAGGAAATCTGACATATTTTCAAGTGAAAACAGCCACAGCAAATTTATAAGATAATAATTAACTATATAGTTTTGTAACTGATCTTGTATGATGATCCTGAATGGCATGGTATATTACATTTTGTAAGGGTGGGTATAAACAAGAAATATCCCTTAATCCCAAATTGCCAAAATTATTTCCAAAGTGACCATCAACCATACAGTATATTCAGTGTCAGTCATTGATAATGTGCACAGAAGTTTTGCTTCCGGAAAGTCTAATTATTCACACTAAATCCAAGTCTTGAGAAACTGAAAACAAGCTGTTGACTTACTGCACTTCTCCTCTCTGTCTAGAACAAAGGGTGGGTATCAACTCCACTATACATCCAAGAAGACGACAGTGCAGAAAGAGGGAACACATGGCACCACGGACTCCACAGGGGCTTAAAATCCTTGGAAATCTAAGAACTATGGCAACTTAATGGTTAGCTACTGCTAACACCAGATCAACACAAAAGTGTAATATGGACCTGACCATGTACAGAGTCATCACTGAGGATAACTTCACTGTTCAGCTAAATGACACACAAATGGCAGTTGTCTCTGATTTGCTGCAGGCGGCTTCAGAGAGCCATCGCCATTATATTATTAGCCTCTTTCTCTCCATTCTCTACACTATATTCCTGTTCCCTGTCGGCTTCATTGGGAATATCCTCATCTTAGTGGTCAACCTGGACCACAGGGGCCACTTGACAGCCCCGGACCTATACTTTGTGAACCTGGCCGTGGCCGACCTCATCCTCGTGGCTGACTCTCTGATCGAGGTGTTCAACCTGAAGCAGGGCTACTATGACATGGCCGGCCTCTGCACCTTCATGAACCTTTTCCAGCAGATTAACATGTACAGCAGCGTCTTCTTCTTAACCTGGATGAGTTTTGACCGGTTTGTCGCACTGACAGGCTTCATGGGTCGCGGCATGCCACGCGCACGCCTCAGCTGCTGCCTTATCTGGGTGGCCTCGTCTTTGTTCACCATGCTTCCTTTTGCCATCGCTCAAGGGCAGCATGCTGGAGAACTCCACTTCTGCTTCGCCAACGTGACCCAGATTCAGTGGCTGGAGGTGATGCTGGGTTTCTTGCTGCCTTTCTGCATCATGGGTCTGTGCTACTGGAGAATAGCACAGGTGCTCCAGCGGAGCCAGAGGGTGCAGGACGGCCCACGGCAGAGGCCTTGCAGGCAGAAAGCCCTGCGGATGATCTCAGCAGCCGTGTTAGTCTTCTTCCTCTGCTGGCTCCCAGAGAATGTGTTTATAAGTGTTCACCTTATAAGAGGTGACACAAACGGTGGCACACTGCGGCAGGACTACCCCCTGACAGGCCACGCTGTCAGGCTGGCGGCCTTTTCTAACAGCTGCCTGAACCCGCTCATCTACAGCTTCCTCGGGGAGACCTTTCAGGATAAACTCAAGCTTTTTCTCCAGCAGAAGAGTAGAGGGGCCAAGCTGCACAGGTCAGCCTCAGGAAAATCCATCCGTGTACCAGCTGCAAGCCCATGTAGCCATGCAATCAGCAGCACACCAAGCCAGTGCTCACATTTAAGCTCTAACATCCTTCCACAAACTGTTATACTCCCCTCAAATAAATGCCAGCTGCATAAAGTAGGTCACACAGATAATGGATAACATGTCTGTGCCGTGAGTGTAAAGACAGTTATCATCAATGGACAACGTAAAAGCAAGGACTACAACTGCTGTGTACATCATTTTTAGGCCTCAAAAACCTTTAGCTGCTCTAAATTGTGTTTTTCTGTACCTTTAAACACCTTGTTTCTAGAACAAAATGTAACGTACACGACCGGGTTATTACCAGAACTGGTAAAGAGTTTTCTGTATGGAGCAACACAAATCATCAGTCTGAGTTCACCCGAGTACTCACAGAAACAAGCAACACAAAACGACATTCACATTTTAAAGGAAGCAGCTGACATTCTTACCTCCGTTTGCTCTGTCGTTTGTTTCTTTTTGCATTTCTTTTCCTTCTTCTGTTTTTTATCATCATCTGCTGCGATTGTCACATGAGGAATCTGTAATGGAGCCTCCTGAATTAAATAAACACTCATTATTATTTTTTTTAGCAGATTCAGGTTGTCTCATCTAAAACAGGTCCAGGTACAAGGGACTGTGCTACTCACCTCTACTTCCATCTTTTTCCTTTTCTTTTTTATTTTAGTGTCCATCGTTTCTTCAGCGTGGACCTCGCTGACATTTGAGCTCATCTTCTTCCTTTTAGGCAGATGTGTGTCTGGTTTCAAAGATTTGTCTTTTGCCATGATGCAATTTAGCCCTACAAACAAAAACATGTGCATGTTACTAAAGAGCAGATACACATGCATAGTGTATGCAGTATTAAATGAACTGACGATAAGCCTTAGAGACTGAGAAGGATGAGTGCGTTTGCATACTTCATTTTCTGTGATAAACACTTCATGACATTAACGCAGAGAAACAGACGGACCTCAGGTATAACTGATCATTAAAAATAAATACTCAACTGGACTACGCGTACAATTGCATGGAAATCTCTTTATTCCCAACTTTATCCTGCTATTGTTGATTCACAGCCAAAAACACAAATGTTACGTGGTGTACCATGGTTTCTTAGGCACCAAAACCTAATCATGGATCGAAATGTCTTTTGTCACACTGTTCTTATAAGCAAATGTACTTACTTGAAGTGCGAAAACAACGTGCTGAACTCTGGAAAGCGCAAAACAAGCATGGGAACTCAACCAGGAAGCGATGTCGCCCACGTGAAGCGTGATTGGACAGATATCTCTCCTTGTCTTGTGATTGGTCGACGGGTGTGGCCGCTTCCAAAACCCTGGATGAGAAAACTATTGAAACCTTCAGCCTCTCTGGTAGCCAACATGCAGTGTATACTATCAAAAAAAGCATTAAAGCACACAGTGAATTTGATGCAGGATATAGCTTCAGTGTAAAACATAAAGCACCTGGTACTAAGGACTGAAATTACACCGAAACCATAGAGACCTATGTGCTGCTTAAGACAAAACATGATATGAAATTGAGGTTCAAAGTTAATCCTCGACCTTGGTAACACCAGTTGAAAAAACTATTTCACCTCAAGGCCCATTTGGTAGATGAGAGAAAATGGAAACTTTAACATCTACATTTCCATGACAACCGGGCGAGCTCCGTCTAGTAATGAAGACCGCATCATGTGATGGAAAGCTCCAGAACAGCTACTAAATGGACCTTGAAGTAAGATTGTCATGTCAAACGACTTTTTGCAAAACATCACATGTAGAAATACTTTTAATGTTAATAATACCAGTATAATATAGCAATAATAATATTCACGACAAATACTCCGGAGCGATTTCCTCCACGTTTCAGTGGAACCATCCAAACCAGCGTTCAACAGCGGCGCCGGAGGGAATTCACGGTTGCACAACGATGGTGTTACTTAACCTAACCCGGGAGCGTTTGACGAGAAAACCTTGAGTTTACTTGACCTGGTGTTGGGAATCGTAAGGTGACCAGGCGTCCGGGATGTCTCCGACAGCAGGACGAGCTCTCACCGGTCTGACGCGCGTTGCTTTCGGTCGAGGGACATTGTTTCACAGCAGCACGCAGACCGCGAGGTGAGTCCAGTGA
Source organism: Macquaria australasica (assembly GCA_005408345.1). NCBI lineage: Eukaryota > Metazoa > Chordata > Actinopteri > Centrarchiformes > Percichthyidae > Macquaria > Macquaria australasica. The sequence goes on along the minus strand of SEMN01000157.1, from coordinate 814,977 downwards.
CTGACTGCAATAATAATAATAACTGAAATAAAAACGGTCTCCCGTAGCATCTAAACAGAGACGCGAGTTTGGATAGCTGTTACTCAAAGACTCTGGCCCCATACGCACAAGCTGGGTCACAGATCTCATTCCCTTTACCGTTTTAAATCCTTTAGTGTTGCAGCATCCGAAGGGTCACAGGCTGCAGCAGCTGTGGTGGATCATTTTATTGGTTGTTTGGCACTGAGGAGAGCATAAACACAAGTAACTACCACACCAACTTAAACACAGTACAGTATTTGGCTAAAATCAGTTTCCCGACATGTGGATTAGTGTTAATTCAGTGCACCAGGAGCTGATGTTGTTATCAGATGACACATTTTGGAGTTGGCCCACTGACAGTGACTTAGTGACTCTCTGTGCACTTGAGATATATTGCATCATGGGTTTTAACTGCTTCCAGTGCTTAGAGTCATGACTTAGATAATGTAAAACAAATAATTGTGGGTGCTGCCAGTGTCCCATAGGATTTGTTTTATAAGTCAGTGCCAACTCACACAAATTACGTTTGAGGTGAATAACGTAAAGATTATTGTGATAAACACATATTTTTGATTCTAATGTACCTATGTTTGCCTTTTCGGTGCTGCAATTTCTCATTACTTATTGGCTGATACCAATATATCTGCGATTAGATAGTGTTGGTCCAAATGTAGGCCTGGCAAATTTGCCAGTCTACCTCTAGAAATTATTTCTGTTTTAACTGATCCCGTACAAAATCACATTTTGAGTCCCACTGCACATCGATCACTGTCATAAATCCATTGAGCATGCACGACAAGTATAGAAAGTCCAGCTGTCGATGGAGTGTTCAGCTCTTTTACGTAATTAAAAGTTAAAATACAAGAATGTAAAACTACTCCATTGCAAGTAAAAGTCCTACATTTTAAATGTTACTCCAACAAAAGTACAGAAACATTAACAGCAAAATATATTTAAAGTTTCAAAATGACAAGTAGTCGGTATGCAGAAGAACTGCCCTTGTTCGTGTTATATTTTATTATTGGATACGGGATTGTGTAAGCAGCATTTTACTGTCGTAATTTTAACCTTTATGCAGTTGCAGTTGTTTTATTGCAGTTGGGCAGTTTAATCTTTATAATAATGTATCATTTAATAAACTTTTTTAGGTTTTGTATGTAAAATAAATCTAATGTCTCCAAAATGCAAATACTTAATTGAAGCACCACATGCAGTATATATACTTAAGTACAGCACTTTACTCTCCACTAAGTCAGTCAGTTTTAACCGGTGTGTTTTTATTCTTCTTTGTCAGCAGACTGAACATTGTGCGGCGTCTGACTTTGAGCTCTCAGAAGTCAGCTAGATCCACAGACGACGACAAAGAGGTGAACAATGAGCCCATCAAGTTCTCCACCAGTAAAGCCAGTCACCGAACCTGGAAAGTTGACCGCTCCATGGGGAGCCAGTTTGAGCGGCCCTGGTGGAAGGTCCTCCCCATCAGCCTGTTTGCCACCGGCTTCCTTCTGTGGTGTGCACTGAGAAGCGAGACAGACATTGACAAACAGCTGGAGAAGGAGCTGTACGAGCATTTACCTGGCTTGCTTTCAGATCTTGAAGAGGAGGAGCAAAATAAATCAAATTAACAAATGTGGGACTTTGGATGTATATATTTATTGTGAAATGTCATCGTGTTGCATTTCTGGCTGTGGCAGCAACTCATTGCTCTGACAACACGAGGTGTAGTAGTAAAGCCATCCAGCGCAACAGAAACTCATGGTTTTCTGCAAGAAATGAAATATGGATTGTTTGGCCATACATTGCCTTTCGTCAAGTTTCAGTTATGACCAGAACGTGGATTAAAATGCTTTGAGCCACTGAATTTAGCGATGTCTGCTCGTCTATTGATGTGGTTACATATTGCTTATATACACACTCAATACTCATGTAACTGCATATTTACCGTTCCCATCTCTGCCATTAGCACACATTATTCACCAAAGGGACTAACAGATTTTACATGACGTTAGACTAGTCAAACAGTTTTATTACAAAATGAGGCATCAAGTTTATAAAGGTATGGGCATTTACAGGGTAATGGACCAACAAGATGGTATGAAGTTGCATTATGGTTGGTGTAGGATCCAGTGATTGGAGGTTGTCAAATTTATTTAAAAAAAATAAAAAAGGACAAGTCAGGAGTTTGCAGTAATTTCATTGTCCGTCTTCAGATGTGAATCCAGCCAACAAAAACACATTCAGGCCAAAAATTTGAGGTAGCGGAAAGTTTATTTACAGCACAACGAGAAATCCTATGACATGCACACACAGGATTAAGAGTTACAGATCCTAAAATAGATTTGCAAACCTGAGAAAGACAGTGGAATATTGTTTTCAGCATTGACAGATATGATGCTCTAGTCTACCATGAATAGGACAGTTGGAGATAGTCAAGAGTGAAATGAAAAGTACAGTACAAAAGGAAACATGCCTGAAACTACAAATGTCAAATTAGGTGGTACACATGCTGGTAATAGTTCCAAGATTTACAAAACAAACCCCCAGTCAGTCCCACCCCCAACCCCACTAAAAAGATAAAATCCAATCATTTATGCACGCTCTCCTCTAATTCGCCTGGCCAGCTGAATATCCTTGGGCATGATGGTAACCCTCTTTGCATGAATGGCGCACAGGTTGGTATCCTCAAACAGTCCAACCAAGTATGCCTCACTGGCTTCCTACATGGGGAAAAGAATACTTTTAAACAGACGAGCCAGAAGCAAATAACTTTCTGAATTAACCAATTCAAAGAAAGAAAAAAAAAAAGAAGTGTAAAGTGTAAAAAAGTAGTGCCATCTTACCTGCAGAGCTCCAATAGCTGCACTCTGGAAACGCAGGTCTGTCTTGAAATCCTGGGCGATTTCTCTGACAAGGCGCTGGAAAGGCAGCTTCCTGATGAGCAGCTCAGTGGACTTCTGGTACCGACGGATCTCACGCAGAGCAACAGTACCAGGCCTACAACAACAAATGTACCGTTTAACACCAGAACCACATTCACTTTGTTCATCGTCGTCACACGAGAGATGGCAAGTTTGTCAGAAATGCATGTATGAAGTCATTTGTTACTTCTCAGTCTTGACATATTGTAATTGTAATCAATAGCCTTGCTAATCACCACCACCAGAGAAACCCGATCACTCGTGAACATGTACCTGTATCTGTGGGGCTTCTTCACTCCGCCGGTGGATGGCGCGCTTTTCCTGGCAGCTTTGGTGGCCAGCTGCTTCCTAGGCGCCTTTCCTCCGGTGGATTTACGAGCGGTCTGTTTGGTACGAGCCATATTTCACCTGCAGGTTTGACAAAAAGAAAAAGAAACGCAAACAAAAGATGAGGCAAAGAACGAATTCAATTTCATAATGTAACCTGTAACAATATTCTTTACCGGACCGAATTGCTGCGTTAGTATAGACTGCATTAGCCGCTTTGCCATTGACACTCAGTTAACCCACATGCCCATTAAGGAATAACGCCATAAACACACTTTAATTTACATTTTCACTATCGTTTCTACAACAGCAAACCTATTAGCGGCAACTCCTAAGTTTGTCAGCGGGGCGCTTCTTAGTGTGCAGATACGGCAGAGCCTTTGTCGACACACCGATGGTTTCAGTTTAATAACCCGAGCCTATCCAGGACTCGCCACCATTAAGCTACGGGACACACACACGTTTCTTTGCTGTCGCTGGCGAGCAGATGTAAAGCTAACATGGACGGTTGCAAAATGGCGCCAGTTAGCCACCAGAGGCTTACAACAACAAAATATAAAGACACCGCTGCCATCCAAGTCAATTTGATGTACAACACAAACGAAGTTCGCCTTAACTGTACGTTCAATTGTAATAACACGGGTTTCCTGGCAAACAAAGTTTGTACGGAGCGCCTCAAATGTAGCTAACCGTTAGCCAACTGGCTACAGCGCGCGCCGTTTTGTCGTCAATTGGCTGACGGTTAACGCAAGACCAACTGCATTTTAACGTTCCTCGTCGACCTGAAAATCAAAGTACGCCACAAAGTTGGTGACCATTGACGCCGCGTGTAGTGGGAAAAAAACACAATAGCGAAAGTAAAAGCTCTCACGTTACCTTTCGTGTTTGTTTTCCGGGAAGCCGCTGCCTGCTGCCTGCTGCCTGCGCGCTGGTCGCCTGTATGGGCTGTGGGGGAGCAGGAGGTGCTATTTATAGTCCGAGAGGAGCGGCGCTCCAAGTCCCGCCCCTGAGCCGACCGGATTGGTCCAGAGACAAATCCTGACGGAATGTGATAAGTGGAGGGAAAAAGGAGGATCACCGCCTCTGTAGTAGAATGGGACAAGAAGTGCCTTTCTTTAAGTTGAGGCGTGCACCCTAACTGCAACAGACCTTCTTAGTCCGCACAGTGCTGGCATTAACTTTTGTTTCTACATCTAATTATTTCTTAAAATATGGTACTCACCGATATAGTATATTCACCTTCAAGAGTGGATGGGGAAACGTGGTATGTGATGATGGAAAGGGGATAAGTTATAGCCTGTATTAACACAGGGACAGGGTCTGTTTCTGGTGCAGTTGTGCTTACAGACCTTCAGTCTCTAGCACAAGCCAGTTGTTTTGAGTCTGAACAAGCCTTAAAAAAAGAAAAAGAAAGAAAAGAAAAGAAAAACTCACTATAGACCTGTTTTAACCAAAGGAAGGAAACCAAGTTTCTTATATTTTGCAAACCTATAGTGCGCACAAGCATTGTACACCTACAGCATGAGGTGCGTAAACACATGTACTTCCACAAATTTGGGGAAAAACCACAAGCCATTGTGTGAAGCCCTGAGTTAGTGCAGAGCACCGCAGACAAATCCAGCATCATGCTTCTGCTGACAGAACCTGGGTGAATAATTCTGTTAATATCATACATTGATGGTGTCCTCGTTGCTTTCTTAGCTCAACATCTGTTTAGGGAACACCCCTGATAGTCCTGTGATCCTGGTCAAGCATCAGGCAACAGGCCTGGGACACAAACAGCCTGATCCTTTGAGTTAAAAGAGGATCGCCCAGCCACCAACAGCCTTGTGACAAAATTCTGCTTGTTTGTCTATAAAACGACCATTTCCTGTGACACTCAAGTTAGATTTATTAGCATACAGTGATCACAGCCTTTGTTTATCTTGTTTACTGCTGTCCTCTTTTTATTTTGTACCATTTAAAACAAAACAAAAAAAAGTTTTTGTCTTATTTTTTCAGGCTGTAAAATATTTTTTGTTTTCTACAGCTATAATCAAGCCTCATTTCCAAATTGATTTGCAAGTTAATCCGTGGTAACCTTCATCTCTATTTACCCATTTTCCTTCTGCTCGTTTCCTCGTTTATTTTTCATCTGTGAAATACATCAAATCACTCTGTAAGGTCTGTGTATGTGTTTAAAACGTACTTTGTTTTAAAAATATATACAAATGGTCAAAAAAGTCGCGTGTGTGTGTGTGTGTGTGTGTGTGTCAGTCCGCTCGCTCAACCAACTGGGTCACGGGAACAGCACCATGCGGAACGACAAGCGTTGGGGAAATGTTACCAGACGGGACCTATTCATAAGCGACGCTGGCGGCACGATTTCATGGAAACCGAGAAAATAGAAGAATTAAAACTAACAATGTTGGCTTGAGTTAAATAGTTCAGTACCTGCAACGCTGGAAGAATCAGCATGACCGAGCAGACGCTGCTGTTTAAAGGTACGTTATGATTTAATTACAAGTCTCACGCAGCATAAGCGACACATTATTATAGGCCGCGTTTGGGGACAAATGTGTATTGAAATGTGAAGCTTGAGAGGGAAAAATCCCCAATATGATTAAACTGAAATTAACTCGATTCAGCAGTGGGCTTAAACGTTTTCGTTAATGTTAGGTTATGTTATGCATGTGTCTGTATCTGTAACAATTAAAGTTAGAATAAGCTTTGAGGTAATTCATGCAAAAGTAAGTGTCCTCCTGATCCTAATGTGTGTGTGTGTGTTCATTCAACAGATATTGAACCTAAGTCTAACAGCTCCGCTCCTGTCGACAGCAGAGTTGAGAATCCCCTCTGGACTCGCGGTGGCGGCGCCTTCAGATTTAACTTCCTCCCTGACAGCTCTCCAGCACTTCAGGAGGAAACATCTCCATCATCAGGCGGGACCGAACCGGCAGCAAGCGGGATATCCTTTACAGGACAGGGCTCTGCTTTTGCCTTCAACTTTCAGATACCCCCTGTTACACCTGCAGAGAACATGGAGACGACAGAGACCCCGGACACCTCTTCTCCAGGCAGCCAGCAGCGCGTCCAAGAGGAAAAGCAGGAGGTTAACTCCCCACCCGATCCGTCAGTGCAATCAAAAGCCAAGAAGAAGAAGAAACCTGGAAAGAAAAAACCCTCGGACGGCGCCGAGCAACAGCCGAAGCCAAGTTCGGTTGAGGGGAGTCGAGGAGGCGAGGACACAGAGCTGGTCAGTGTGAAATGATTTCCTTTAAAGTAATCATGGCGGGTTGCGGTTGATTAGCTGATTTGATGTCTGAATGTCTTTCAGAGTGCAGAAGAGCAGCTGAACAGACAGCTGGACTGGTGCATTGAGCAGCTGGAACTGGGAATGAGGTCCCAGAAGGGTACACCGAAACAGAGTATGATGTTTACCTTTCACATCGTCTGACCTGTTTACACTTGGCAACAAAAATATAGTGCACTTTGTAGACTGTAGTTTTAGTATAGCAGGATAAAAGGGGTCTAGGTCCAAACAAGGCCACATAAATAGTTAAATGTGACAGATACTAAACTGCTTTGAGGTGTGACGCCTTGAATATTTTCTCCCAGCAGAGGAGGAAGCCTCTCGTGCCCTGAAGACTCTACGAAGCTCCAAAGCCCCTCTGGCCAAGAAGAGGCAGGTGATGAGAGCCATGACTGGAGATTATAGGGAAAAAATGGATGAAGAGAAGAGCAGGCAGTACAAACTCATGCAGAGCGGTGAGTGGATTGTGGCAGTAGAGTGATTCGAACAGTAAAAGTTTCTCATGGGTAAAAAGGTCCACCTGGGAACTGTGAAAAAAGTGTGGTCCAAGTGCCGTTAATTGACTGGTTTCTCCAATCCCAACAGAAATTGCATCAGCTCAGGTCAAAGTTGTGTCAACTTCTCCAAAGAAGTGTGTTTTCCACCGGAGAGCTGATGTCAAAACCCAGACACCAGCCACAGAGGAGAACCTGCAACAAACCGAAGCCCAGGATACAGACCCGACATCACAGACCCAGGGGGAGACGTCAGCTTTTGTCTTTACTCCATCAAAGGAGGAGTTTCGCTTCAATTTTCTCTGATTTGTACCCTGAAGACTACTATTTCAGTACACGTTGTGTTGGACTGCGGCTGGACATTCTTTGTCATGGAAACACAAAACAAGGGGCTGCGTTGGAGACGACGGCGCTCACAACCACAGTGCTAATATTCAAAGTCTTTAATTGCTGACTGATTATATTTCTAAATAAAATGTCTTGTATTTTTGTTTGCATTGTATTTTCTTTAATATGGATGTGTAAAATTATAGCAAACCAGTTATAAGTAAAGCACAATTTGTGATAGTTTTACCAAAGGCTTGTGCCATACTTGTATAGATTTTATTTATTTCTTATCCCTCATCTGCTGAGCCCTCAGATTTCACGGGGAACCAGTGTGTAAACCAATCTGATTCTTTGGCAGATACAAACTCAAATATTTTCCTACAGGGTAATGCAACACGTTTAAAAGAACACAGGCCCGACATTATATATATAAATATATATATATATATATATATTAGTGTTTTTGCTGTTAAAGTTTAGCAGTGCCATTCAACAGGAAAGGGCGGGGCATGGTTCAGCACGAGCACAATTGAGTGTGACACACAAAACAAAAAAGTTTCAGCCGCTGAAAAAACAAACTGACGGCAAAGTTTCCTGTTGGCTGTAAGTATTTAACTCTTGACAATATTAGTTCGTCGAGGCTGTCGTTTGACAGTTTGGAGAATTCACTTTATTAGGTAGGTGTGTGGGGGGAAAGTCCATAGCTGGCTAACGTTACTTCGCCATGCTAACCTTGAGCTAGCTACAAGAGCAAAGTTGGGAGTTAAAGCTTGTAACGGTATAAATAAACACGAGCCTTTAAGTTGCTGCAAGTCAGAAGCCAGTGTTAACCTTGGTGCTCAGCCTCAGGAGAGGCAGAACATGTCTGAGCTTAGTGACGAAGCCAGTGAATCGGAGCAGCTCGGTGCCAGCCTCTCCCTGTGGCTGGGTGACACCCTGGTGCGACCCGAGGAGCTGGATGTCCCCCTGGACCTCCACACCGCCTGCTCCATCGGCCAGTACGACGTGGTGGCGGAGTGCATCGAAAGGTGGGTGCAGTATCACTAGATGTGTTCGTTTCATCCACAGCCTTTGTGGCACATTTCACTCTGCGTATTGATAACTATGATCTTGCCTTTTCAGACGTGAGGTGGACCTGGATGGAAAAAACATTGGAGGATGGACCCCATTGATGTATGCATCTTACATCGGCCATGACAACATTGCAAATCTCCTGTTGGAGGCCGGTGTGAATGTAAATGCCACCACTACCAAAGGATTAACCCCCTTGATGCTGGCAGCAAGCTGTGGGAATGAAAGTATTGCATACTTTCTGCTGCAGGTACAGTAACAGTTCATACCATGCTATGTTGGTGTGTTAATGTGTTAAGATAAAATCACCATGCAACATGGTCGCACTTTGCAGTGACAAAGTAAAACCATGCAGAGTAATTGGATTGTTTGTTGCTGTTGTCGAAGCAGCTGTATTTTGTATTGGCTGAAGACCTTTAATGCTGAAAAACAGAAAACAAATGAAGTTTCAGCATCAGCAATCTTCAGCAACGGTTGGATTTAAGAGATGCTCTAGTATAAAGATGGAAGAAAACAGTTTTTATTATTTTATTGATAAGTTGTTTGATTTATAGTTCCATGTTTTAACACTTTGCTACTCAGAGAATTAAATGCTTTTTGGTTTTCTTGCCCCAAAAGCAAGGTGCTGAGTTGGAGCTGAAGGACTCTCGAGGTTGGACAGCTCTGTTCCACTGCACGAGCACAGGCCACCAGCAGATGGTCAAGTTCCTGCTGGATAACAATGCTGATGCCAATGTCAAGTGAGTGTCTTCATTCATTCCCAAATTACTGCAACACACCATTCAGAGAGAGGTTGTCATTACTTTTTCTTTCACCCACAGGGAGCCAGGGTCTGGTTTCACTCCCCTGATGGAGGCCACTGCTTCTGGACATGAAATCATTGTTCAGTTCCTGCTTGATCATGTGAGTAGGTTACCGTCCACAAATATGCTCTCTACTAGTCAAAGACTAAGATACAGCACCAGGAACTTTGCACGCCACTGAGAATGGGTGATGCCGTTACACAAAGAAGTCTGTTTTCTTATTTACAGAAAGTTAAAGTGGATGACCGCAACGCAAAAGGAGAGACTGCCCGTGCCCTAGCCATGATGTACGGCTATACCAAGATCATCAGCCTCATTGACTCACGTTCTCCAAGGATCAAACCAGGTACTTGCTGAAACAGCTTACCTACTCCTTTATTTTTACAAAACACATTATCCTTTCCCTGTCTTTTATTTTCTGATGGATTTTTTTTGTGTTTTTGTGTTCCAACTTGTCAGGACATTTTGAAGACCTGAGCTCCTCAGAGGACTCGGACAGCGCACCCCCGAGGATAAGGCCGAGTCGTAACCGAGCTAAAGGCGTTAGCATCCATGATGGGCCCCAGGCCATCGCCAAGTTCCGAGTAGGAGGCACCAGCAAACTGTGTGGTAGTGTCACATAAGACATCTAGTCTGCCAACCTGTATTCATACCGGTCACACGTTAAGTGGTGCAGTGGTTCTAGTTGCCAAGTCAAATTACACAAAGGCTCCTAAAAAAGGAAATACAATCAATCTGCGCATTAAAGAGGTTGATTGCCACTTACACTACTTTGTGTACAGCAGATAGTTTTTCCTTGAGTGCTGAAAGATTGTATATTGAGATTTAATCACAGAAATTATTACAAAGTACAATTAAGCAGACAGCTTCAGTCTGTAATAAAGCACTCAATCACTGACATGCTGCCATTCATTACTATAGTCGTGGGTTTGTCAATACTGCTTTTCTCCTCACAGAGCCTCCTGCAGTGCCGCCAGGCTACATGGCGTATCGTGATGTTTGTGAACAGAGTGAGGGCATCTGCTACCGTGACGTGACCTCACCCATCAACGAGCTGGACGGCCAGAGCAATAGCAGCAGAGGTGAGAGGCACATGATTACCAGTGTTTGTGACATCTAAAGTACATAACTGAAAAAGTTACATGTGTCTTTGGTAGAAGTACTGCACTTGGTGTGATCATTGATTAAAGTAATGTCCTTTGACATCTGCCAAAGCAATTAATTTTATATGATACTGCCACAGATGACAGTCCATTCTTTGACAATGACATGCCCACCATGAGGAGCAGCAGCAGCAGCAGCGAAGGCCTGCCTCATGTGATTGGCCTCAACTGGGAAGGCTCCGTGGAGAGTAACGAGGTGGACACGAGAACACAGAAATCTCAGTGTTTTGGAGTCAAACACCAGATTTTATTTAGATTTGACACAGTGTATCTTTGTCCACCAGGACTCTGACCAGTGCAAAAAGAGCAGCTCTCGCAGAGTAAACAAGGGTCATCACTCAAAAGGCAAGAGTCGCCATGGAGGCAACGACGCAGCTCACTCCACTGGTACAGGAAACTGTGGGATGCGGTCACATGTTGGTCTTCCACCCTCCTACACTGGTCCAAAGGCATGTCTACGTTTGCTTCCTTTTTGATGCATCAGTAATTTGACCTCTAATGGGGTGTATGTGACTCGTGGCCAGTTTCTTCTGAACTGTCTTGGGTTCTTGACTAGCCCTAAAATCTATTCTTGTAGGATTTGGCAGAGTTCTTGGAACAACTTGGCTTTTCTAAGTATCTCCCCTTACTTGAGGAGCAAGACATTGACCTGCGGATATTTCTCACCTTGACTGAAAATGATCTAAAAGAAATAGGGATCACGTAAGAGACTTCAGGCCCCTCTTTCACATTTACCCCAGCACATACAGAGTTTGTTTTCTCATGATATGAAATGCTGAATCCGTTCTTGCTCTCCAGATTGTTTGGACCCAAGCGTAAGATGACCTCGGCTATTGCAAGGTGGCACAGCAGTGCTCGACCACCCAGCGATGCTCTGGAACAGGCTTATGCTGACCAGCTTGAGGCTGAGATGCAGGAGATGGCCATTCAGCTACACAAGGTAACTAAGCCACTAAGCAAACACTCATTGCCGTACAAATATTTCACATTTCTGACTTTTCTTCACCAAACTGAAAACCTTTTACCCACATTCAACTAACTCTCTCTACGTAGCGCTGTGAGGAGGTGGAGAGCTTGCAGAGCCAGGTGTCTCAGGAGAAGGAGCTGCGTACCGTGATGGAGGGATGTCTGATGGAGGACAAGATGGCATGGAGGAGGGTCCATGCTGAGCTGGTGGAGAACCACCGGCTGGCTCAGGACATGAGCGCCACACTGGCGGAGTCCAGGGCCTACCATGCTGAACTGCTCTCCTGGCTCACTGCTGATGGGAAGAGCGGCTCTTATACTGGTGTAGAAGATAAAACAAAAGGTGAGTTGAGGTGTCCTGTGCTGGATAACACCTCTGACATTTAGCGATTTCAAAAAGTTAATGATTTTACTTGTCCTTGCAGGCAGGGAGGGCCTGACACGCTCCAGTGTTGTAGAGCTAATCAAGAAGCTGGATTCCCATGAAGAAGAACTGGGTAAGATGGTGTAATGCTCAGTGTTTAAAGTGGTTTTGTGTCGTCAGAGAACTCAAATGCTATTACTGGTGTCTGGTTGTTTCATCATCACAGCGGGGACCCTGCAAACTGTGCTCCAGAGTCTGAGGCGACTGAGTGCCTCTGAAAAAGTCTCAGATAGCTGGGAAAGGCCTTAAAACTTTACAGGTGAGCGCTTACAACAAACTCACATAGGATGGACACAACAAGTTCTGGAAGAGAAAATAACTTTAGTTTCTTATCTTTGTAGGGGCCATTTTGCCAATATTTGACGGAGGGTGAGCTAACCACCCTGAACAATCTCACTGAAATGGGAGAAGGCCAAAAATCAGGCTGCCGGACCAGAGCGGCTCGGGGAGTGAAGCAGCTGACCTGCTGCTCCTCTGGGAATGGCTGAGGGACCAGGGCTCGCCAGATGTGGACATGGCCAAGGGCAACGGCAGCTACTGCAGGGAAATGACAAACAGGCAGGAAGGGTACTTGGCCCTCACACGCTTGTGCTGGTGTATACTGTACTCCTGAAGTTGGGTTGTGAAAATGCACAGAGGGGAGGAGGGACTGACCGTGGATCAGAGGCTGTAATACTGTGAAATGTTTCTAAAGAACTGTACTCTCTTCCTGTAGGAAAAAAATAGTTTAAAGAACTAGTTTTGCAGAGCTGTCCTTAATTTGAATGAAATCTTGTTATTTGTATGCTGTTGTTAGGTGTTTGAAAATAATGTCCTGCTGAATGCATTTTTAAGAGAAATGTGTCAAACCTGTCAGTTAATCATTTACAGCAATATATTATGTTACACCATGGAAGGTCTTTTCAATCCATTGTGCTGTAATTCTGAGTAGATTTGCATATATAGATGCAGAGCTAAGAATGAAATGATAAATAGAATAGTATTCTTTTTCAAAGCACAAATACCTGGCAGTCCAGTTTCAGATTTCACTCAGTGGTGCAATCAAGTGCTTAGTTATCATTAAGTGGATTTACTGTGTATCTTCTTAAACGTGATCTGTTGTACTCCCAAATCTTTAAAATGACAGTCTTGGTTGTACATGGACCTAAATTAAAATCTTGTTGGCTGAAATTTGAGGGTGGATACATGAATTCTGTCATTTTTCTACTTGTTTTAAATTGACAGATACGTACACATGCAACAGACGATCGTATGATCAGATGTTAAAGCAGCACATCCTTGTAAGAGACAACTTTTGATAATTTTGCTTCATATTTCATGATTTATTATTCAGAATGATGTGCTAAAAACACTAATTTCATAAAGAGAATAGTGTAGATAGGTGAAAATCTGAGTGGTTATGTGCACACGTGGGCAAAATGATCCAAACAAAAATTAGAAATATCCACCAGTAGCATAGTCCTGTTAGGAGAGCTTCCAAGATCAGTTGTGTTAAAGATTTCAGAGGTCAAGTAGCAGTAAAATGTAGTCTACAGCCTGCATTAGGACAACATAAATAAGGGTGGAAAGAGCCGTTTCATTAATGTTATGTGTTTTAGTCTGTCTGCGTATCCAAGAGGTGATCAGGAAGGAGCAGAAAACTTTAAACGTATTCTTGACTTTGTGCCAATTTTCAGAATGCATAAAATAGAAATAAAAAAACAATCTTGTCTAAAGTTTGGCCTAAAGCATAGACCTGTGTGACACTAATATTTTACACTTCAATTTTGTTTAACATTTGTCAATGATTTCTTGGACTCCTTATAAAGAATCTTATTGGGATTTATGGTGCTCATTGGGCTCTGCATTAGAATATATTGGGACATTTACCAATTATTTTAGAGTCTCTCTTTCACCAACACTGAATATTGCTCGTCTTCACTCCTGGGCTTAACGTGTAATTCCCAGACACTCCAGGCCCTGTCCAGATGTTTGATCTAATCAGGTGGCTCAGATTAGTATGACTCCATTGATGTGGTCAATATTTAACTTGCTAACACTACAGGGCAGTTCTGTGCAGACTGAGCCTCGGGGTCAGGGATTCCCCTCCTAATTGTTGGGATGTCCCCATTCGGAGTACATCTGAAAATCCTCTATTGTGCCCGGGGCCTTGGCGCTAAATCGATGTGATGACAGTTGCTGCTCAGTAACAACCTTGGCGCGATCTGGATGTTGGCCGAGTTTAGCTTTAGCAGCTGATCCAGATACACCAGCCTCAGGCCTGCAGGTTTTTAAATGAGCACAGACTCCTTCCACCTCGTGCATCGCTGCTCTGCCCTCATGATTGACAGGACAACTGTAGATTTGTTAATGGGAAAGATGTAAAACTACTAGAGATAACGATTACTGTACCACTCATATGTTAAGCTGTCATAATAAAAGGGTGACAATGTATTTTCTCTCTAATGCCGTTTACTGACTACATGTGCACCTGTTCAAAATTGTGAAAGACAAGTTCATTTATGTTTTCAAATTCCCAAAGCACACAAAACACGTCAGATGGCTGCACTGCTTTGTGGGGTTATAATTTTTTAAATTTGTAATCATTCTGAAATCTGAAAACTTTCCTGTTTTGTGTGCCAGAATACAGGACGCTTACAGTATGTGTCACTAAAACTAGCTGAATTTTCAGTAACTGAGGTCAAGGGGCAGAGGACTACCACCTATACTGATACTCTGCTGCTGATTTACACACTGTATGGCAGACAGGAGTGGAAGACACTTGTGATGCTGAGCAGTGTCCAGAATGTAAATGTGCCAAAATAGACAGTGTTGAAAGTTGAGACTGGACTGATAAAATATCTCAGTCTCTCAGTGATAATTTACTCATGTCATGACTAGAGTGGGATGTAAATTTCACCCAAGACAAAGCTGTTCTGTTGTGGTTTATCTGGACAGAAGTTGTCTGTCTGTGGCTTCTACGCGTATCCATTGCGTATCTCTCCAGTAGTGAGCTATGCAAATGATAAGCAAATGACTGTTGCTCTGAGCAACACACACTGTGTCTAGCTGGTGGACTAGAGGCTAGAGATGTTGGCGGGTTGCCAGTTGGGATTTCTGGGCCCACGAGAGTTAAGTGTGGTTGGGGAAAATGAATAAGTAGTGCTCTTTCCTCTCACTAAGGTGCCCTCGAGCAACACTGCTTATTCTGACTGCTCCACTGGAAGTGCTCAGCAGACGAGAAGAAGACTGGATGTACTGGGCAGCTGCCAGGTGTGAATATGTGCAGCTAAAGCTCAGTGCAAGGTCAAATTTATTCAGTCTACGCTGACTGATTCTTCAGAAAAGCTGTGTTTTTTTTCTGTTAAATGTAGCTGACAAAACAGACTTCACTGGTCCAGGACAACTTCAAGTGTCAAGTTCAATATGTATTGCTTGAATAGAGAGCTATTTCTCATAGAAACTAATTCAATATTATCTACAATCCTTCAAAATACATTTTAAGCATTATGTACAAACATTAACAATCCTCTTAAGATGAGCAGACAATTCTTTCTGTACAGCCTTCAGGATTTTACTGAGGGGTTTAAAAACAATATAAAATGCAGCAAGTGTGAATTCACAAAAAATAGTTATATTCTTTGAATATCTATCGTTAACATCTGCTTATATACAAAATCACCCATTCAAATACAAATATGAATACACACGATTGTTTGCTCTTGACTGGCTGCCCAGGAGAGCACATATAAACCTCTTCCTCCTTTAGACTCAGTAGATCAGACGTTTCTAACTTCAAACACACACACACACACACACACACACACAGCCGTCCTTCTTTCCACAGGGACAAAAGACTCCAGGCCCATGTGGAGGAATGAAGACGTCTCGTTTGTCTGTGGTGTGTTTTTGTGTGTGTGAGATCCAGGCCGGTGTGAGGACAGATTCCCACTCCCACAGAGCACCAGCTGTGTGAACAGTGGTTGTGATGAGCTCAGGTGTACTCACACAGGTGACCGCAGCCAGCAGGGCAGTGGGCGCTGCTCTTGAGCCAGTTCATTATGTGCTCCAGATGTCCACCGTGGCTGCAGCCCTGACACCACACAAACAGTCCCTTCACCACATGGTGGCACACTGCACATACACTGGCACACTGGTGGCACCTAGAGTAGAGACGTTAGATTAAATGACTATCCAGTGTACTGTGCATTTAAGACAACATAAGCATTAAAGGCAGGAATTACACTTAAAATACCAACAGCTGGGAACCGTTGCTAGAAAACCATCAGAGACTCCAGGAAGTTACTGGTCCTGACCAGATGTTAAACTGTTTGCTTGTTTTACAACAAAAACTACTAATTTAAACTAAATTGGATGAAGTTAAAAGAAAAGTAACAAGTAGAAATTACTTTATTGAAGCAAAAGCAACAGGGTTTGTATGAAATGTTACCTGTAAGAGATAGACCACCTTATAGTAATTATACAAAATTATTACAAGCAGTTTGAATCTTATGTTAATACCTATACATGCAGTAGCTCTCTAAATTGAAATGGTGATGCAGTGTTCATACCTGTCACAAATCCAGCCCCTGTTGCTCATCGGCCGCTTGCAGTTGCTGCAGTTGATGTGCAGTGTTGTGGACGCCTGGTTCAGGCAGGTGATGGCGCTGCACGTACTCAACTTGATGACCTCATTGGACACGTTCCACAACTCGAACCGCTGCAGCAGGTCTATGTAGGACATGTACCAGTGCTCCTGAAATGGAAACACAACTCGTTCAGGGTCTGCTTAGGTCTACAAAACTGCAAAGTATTAATTGAATTTTAAGACTTGGGAGTTTTAGTAGTGGACAGGTAAGCTATTTACAACCTACAGACCTAAAGAATCCCTAAACTTTGCTCAATTTCTTTATTCACATGAATGATATCCAATGAACTTGCAAATACATTAAACCTAAAATGTTTGATATTTGTTCAGGGAACTATGCTAACTTATCTATCAGATATTTAAGATCACCTTGAAGTCAGTAAGTCATTCTAGTGAGCACAATATAGGCTTTTTTCTTTTTACCTGAAGAACCTAAGATTTTTCATTAATGCCTCTGCCAACAAAAAACTCTCAACTTCTAGTCCATGAAATGGTGAAAAAGCAGCAAACGCTGCTGTATTTCAGTGTAGTTTTTACAACACTGAGCAAGACACCAGTGTTTTCTATCTGACCTGGGTGAGGTCATCGATCTCTTTGCGGATCCGGTCACCCAAGACGATAAGCACAGACACGGCCATCTGCACGTCGCCCTGCTCGGCGTAGTAGCTCAGCATCTCCCGCACGATGGGACAGAAGAAGCTGGCAGGTAGATGTGGGCTGAACAGCGGCTGGGAAATGGAGATGAGTGAGAAGGACTCGATGGGTGTCAGACAAGTGATTTCGGCCTCGTTGCCGCTGACGTGCGGGGAGTCGGCCTTGTCCTGTTGAAGGTGCTCTGGAGCAGACGGATTATCCATGATCTCGTGGCGCAGCTGGAAGGCCTCCTGGGGCAGCGTGTACTCCTGCTCCTCTGTTATGACAAAAGGAGCAGAGATAATATCCGACAAAAGAGCGCTGAGCAAGGTGGCAGTTATAAATAGCAGTTACTGACGTAAGCAGCTCTTTAGTTTCCTCAGAGATGGGACTGTGACTGACCTGCTTGGTTGTCATGCTCCATAGAGTAGAGGTCATCGTCATCTAACTCGGCATCACCGAACATATACTCAGCCTGGCCCTCACTGCCTTCCGTCTCCTCATTTTCTGAAGGGAAATTGGATGAATTAAGTCTTGAATATTATACAAAGAACACACGGACAACCAGATTGGCTTCTACGCGTTTTAACGACCACTCTCACCTTCATTATTATTGCTGATGTGCGAGTTCCCGGGCTCCAGGTGGATGTTGTCCTGCCTGCTCTCACCTTTACTGCGCTCCAGTCTGCTCTCTGTGCCCATCCCTGAACCCATTTCCTTCATGGTGAAACTGAAAGCATACTGCACATCAGCATCTGTAAATGACTGGCATAACTGTTTTGTAATGGCACACTAAAAAGCTCATTTACCTGTTCATTAGAGGCAAGGTGCCCAGTTTACTGAGGCTGTGGTTTAGACCGGGCGTGAGGTTTGCTGGGTCTGAGAACATGATTCTCAACATGGTCCATGTTGTGGAAACCTTTGTGTTAAAGAAAAAAGAAACATGGCAAACACAATTAGTTTGTAACACATTACTATTGCAAGTAAGGCGTTAGTGGTTAGTAAGTGATGGTTTACTGTAATCACATTATGTTTTTATAAAGTGGAGCACAGCATGGCATAAACTCAGTGGTTCCAGCTTCTCAAATGTGAATGTTTTCTGATTTTCTTCGTGTTTTATGATAGTACTGAGTATCTTTAGGTTTTGGACTTTCAGACAAAACAAGACATTTTAAGACACCACCATGGGCTCTGGGAACTTATGGGCATTTTTTACAATTTGCTGACATTTTAGACCAAACTATTAATCGAGAAAGTATTTCAAAGATTAACAGATAATGAAAATAATTGTTAGTTGCAGCCCTAGTGCAGTTAAATACTTTTCCAGTAGAGTAATGAGTAAGAAAAGTAACAAGTAATGTATCATTGTTTTGCAATAACACGTCTATCAATTATTTCAAATCATAATCTGACAAGGTTACATTTAAACTGACAACATCAAAACCTAGCTGGGTAATTTGAAGGAAAAAAGAAAAAAAAAAGCACTAAGTAGAGAATTGTTCCTGTATTGATCTGTCTGACCTGAGGTCTTTTCAGCTCCTGAGCCACCTTGGCATTGTGATCACACAGCTCAGCAAACGGCTTCCCACTGAGGAGGTAGAGTTGTGCGGTCTTGACAAACCAGTCCATGCGGTTACTGTCCAAGTCTGTCTCAAAGACGCTAAGGGCGCTGGACACATGGGCAAACTGTTCTGTCAGGTCAGGCTTCTTGAAGAAAAAGATGGGGTAGCGGCGGTCACCTCCGGGGTAAGGCTTTCTGTTGGCGTCACTGCTAATCAGACTCTCCTTGGCTGCAAAGGCCAAGTCACCAAACAGTCCAAAGCACAGACCCTCGGGGTTAGCCTTGTCCACAGGACGAGTGGCGTCCTTGAACATGTGTTGGTAGAGTGTGCTGTCCTTTGAGCCAGAGAGCAAGAAATGAGGGTCGTGCTGGTGGCGCCACACAATACCAGTGGTCACATCTTTGTGTTCCTCAAAGGTGGCAAAGGGAATGAATGGTCTGCGGACATCCCACACATAGATGTTGTGATCCACCATCATAGAACAGGTGGCTAAATGAAACTTCTTCTCAGGCCGCCACTTGACCCGTGCCACTGAGGCGATCGTCTGGACACAATAGATCTCCTTGGCCCGGTTAGTGGTCATGTCCCACACTTTCACCATCTTGTCCCTGCCCCCAGTGGCCAGCCATCCCCTAAAATAGAAATAAAGGGAGAAATCCATTCACAATGACAATAATTAAAACCCACTACTAAAGCACTACTAATTGCAAGTGAAATACTGTATGATACCTCCAATTTCTTAGTTGGTTTGTGTCACAAAGTCACTGTCTTTTACCTGTCATCAGGGTGCCAGTCGCAGCAGAACACAGGGCCAGTATGGGCGGTGAACATTCGCTCGTAGCGGTCCGGCCGCCTGATGTCCCACAGCTGGACGTTACCATTCTCAAAGGATGCAGCAAATGTGAAATAATCCTTCATGCTGAACTGGACGTCCCTCACACTCTCTGACTGACCTGGGAGAAAGGGAGCGGGAAAAAAATCAACAGGGATATTAAGCGATAAGAACCAGTTTGTTTGCAAAAATGCTCTGAATAATTTCAGTAAACCACACTGTCAAGACATATTAAGATGAAGTTTATGACATGCAAAACACTCAGAAGTTGTATTTCACTTGTAGGAAATTAATAGTTATACACTGATGCTCATCACATAATTTTCTACCTGAGAAAGTGCTGACGGACTCCTTCTTGCGCAGGTCGAAGCACTTCATGAAGCCATCCTGTGAGCCACTTAGCAGCATGTAAACCTCTGTGGGGTGGAAGCACACCTTATTGACAGTGCGTTTGTGCTCAGTAAACAGCTGGTCCTGCTTGTTACGAGAGGGTTTTCCCAGGTTCCAGGTGACCACTGCCCCATTGGTGGCAGCCGTGGCCAGCAGGTTCTCCTCCATCTGGTGCCACATAACATCCGCACAGCTGAAGTTGAGAGATGGCTTGCGGCCAACGCGTAGATTCAGCTTCTCCACAAACTGCTCCTCCTCCAGAGCGTAGATCTTGAAGATGTTGCGGCCAGCTACCACCACCTGCGTGGCGTCACGGCACACGCTGATGGCGTTGGCAGGTGCGTCTAAGTGGCAGAACATAGTTCGGCCACTGACGGCACTGCTGCTGAGGGCTGTGGTAACCCGTGACATCTTCTCCATGTTCCTGGTGCAGACAACAGTGATTTCAATTTAGCTCAGAAACAATAAAAGTGACAAGATACATCAGGTGAACTGCAAATTCATTTGCTACTTTTACTTTTACAGCACTGCTGTAAGAGGCATCTGGGCAAAATGTTAAATGATTTTAAGGCAGTTCAACAATCCACCAGAAGGTGGCACTCAAGCAAAATAAGATGTCAGTACTTGGTGTAGGGGGCAGGAGAGGTGGCAGTGTGTAACAAACAAATCACACAGTATTATATCTATTTTAACAATTTAGACAATGAAACGGCTGCAGTACTTACTTGATGAAGAACCGCCGACCTTGTCAATGTCTGCAGCAGCACAGAATCCTCTTCATGCGCTCCCATGAGAGCCAACTTACTAGTGAGAGATTGGCACACAGCATGATACCATCTGGGTTTATAGTTAGGACAGATATGTTATGTCTATCACGAACAAAATAAAAAATATCTAATGAAAAATTACATGTCATGTAAATATGTACGGCACACAGACGTGGAATCTCTTTTTAAACTTTTAAACTGAAACTTTGATAATCACATCAACTGAGAATCTTGTTTTCGCTAAATGTAAGCATATAAAAAGATGCCAAACTATTCTTTGTACTTACTGGATAAAACTAGAAAATTACATGTTGTGGGAAATATTTAGCTGCATATAGTATAATATATATATGTATAATATCAGGATAAACCCAGGATGTCAGTCAATCCTTAGTCCCAAAATAGCATATAATGGCTTACAGTCACCTTCTTGCTTTAGTGTCCCATTTTTCAACAGATTATTGTTTTACACTTTTAAGAGAGAGAGAGAGACTAGTCACCCAACTAACATGTGCATTAACACTATTCAGACTACCAGAACCACCACCCACTACCTAATACTACACCCTTGATTTCGCGCTTTGGTGGCGGTTCATATTACTCCAAAATAGCGTTAAATGTGAGCTTTGCTCTGTGGATCAGCGAGTTTCTTCGCGGTGATCACTTTGCTGGCGTGTTGGCTGCAAAAAGCTGAACTCTTGCGCCGTAAACACGACTGGGAATGCGACGCTAACGCTAGCTGGCTAACCTAGCTACCGAGCACTTTCGTAAAGACGAAACGTGCAACGACGCGAGTTCTACAAGTATGTCAGTCAATAAATAAATAAATAAATAAATATGAAAAATGTACCCTATAGGTTAACGGCGTCTATGGGAAGCACATAACAAAGTATATCAGGGGACAAACCTTCTGAAACTGTTGCTCACTGCTTGCGGTACCGGAAGTAGTATTGTTGCTCCGTCATCTCGCGGGAATTCCGTGTGTCATGACGGAAGCGTCGTCACACTACTACGCGTTCACTCAGGGGTTTTACTGAAATGACGTTTGTCGGCCGTGCTTTGTTTTAGGTTTCCTTCAAACGAAGGGGAGCGCGGTGTCTGAGTCAAAGCGAGGCAGCTTAAGGTGCGAAGACAGCGCTGCGGTCAGATTACATTGGCGTGAGCTCTCTGCTGCCATGAGCTCTCCGTTTGCCTGCGAGGACCCAGCCACATGGAGGAGTGTGTATGGAAAATACTGGGACGTGGTGGAGGCCAAGGCCAGAGGCAAGAAACCTGGAAAGCTGCTGAATCTTGACAAGTGGTAAATCCTTTATTCCTCACAGCCCCAGTTACAAGATCGCGCTCAGTTTCGCTGGATAGGAAGGACCCGGTAACATTTTACAGTGTGTAGTGGATCTGATAAATCCGCAGCTGTTATGGAATTGATTCTTCTTTGAGTCACTCAAGGTCTACTTACTTGTATTACAGTGTCTTCATCACCTGAAAGGGTTTTCTCAATTGTCGTGGAAATTGATTTGTTGACATTCCAGCTCAGTAGCTGTATGATTTAATCACAGCACGTTTAGTACTAGGCTACTTGTCCATATTCGCTTTTGATACCTCCACGACAACTGTGCAAACTCCACCTGCTGATGAAGGCCATAAGTTGAAAGATCTGGAAAAAGCTAGTAAGTGGATCTTGAGATGGGATTGTTTTGTCAAACCTCTTGATCTGCTTTTACAATAGGTTTACAGTGTGTGTTTTTTAAAATGAATGTAGATATACGTTTATCTATGGTTATCCCTGTATAAGACCTTGCTTTGAGTATAAGATTAAAGGTAACTGATCCTAATCTGTGTGTATCTGTGGTCAGGTACCAAGAGGAGCTGCCCACACTCATTTCAAGTCGACCTGACAAACATGTCACTCTGTCCGAGCTGGTGAAACTGATGGAGTGGAAGCTCACTGTAAGTAAACACGTCAAACACTAAATCATAATAATCCCGAGGAACTTTAACACACCCACACAAAAGATGTTGTCACTCTGCCCCAGTAAATACTCCTTCAAACATATAGTGAAGAGGCACTGGCAGCCTAACAGCACTCAGTGCATCAGCGATGTCCTTGAGTGGCCCCGTGTGCTTTTCTGCAGAGAGGGAAGTTCAGGCCGAGGCTGCATCAGCTGGTGGCTTCCAACAGTGAGGACACTGTGGAGAAATGTTCCAGAAAGGCCTTCAGCCTCCTGCCTGATGTGCAGGCAGCCGTCGCAGAGCTCAGCTCCATGAAAGGAGTCGGCCCAGCCACCGCTTCAGGTTAGCACCGCGTCGCTATTCTGTTTCTGAAGACTTCTAGCAAATGGATCAAAGCTGAAGAATTCATACAGCGGTTGCCTTCTCCATAAGGGTAAAGAGTAGTCCTTACACTGGTGGACTGAGTGTCAGGGACTCCCTGTTCTCTGTTTAAATAGTTTGTATTCACTTCATGGCTACACTCAGCTTGGCTTGGGGCTGACTGTCCGTCTTGCTCCAGCTGTGTTGGCGGCAGGAGCTCCAGAACAGACTGCTTTCATGTCGGATGAAGCCATGGAGAGTGTCCCGGGACTAAAGCCCATCCAATACACAGCCAAGCACTACGCTCTCTACCTGGGCAAAATGGTTGAGTGGGCTGAAAAACTAAACAAAGGTGAGGTAATGACGGAGACACAAGGGTGCAGTACATCTGCATTGATCCACTTTGGTGTTACAGTGTTGTAGATGCATCTGTATTCTGCTTAGTATGATACTACTACTAAATAATATACTACTATTGGTTTATAAAGCACAGAGCGGTTTAAGCCCAAAATACATTTCTGATCTGTTATGCACCATCCAGAGTTCCTCTTGGATCAAAACAAAACACGGAGAGGCAGCATTCAGTTTTTATGTCCTAGAATACTGGAGGTCTGCCCCAACTCTTTTATTAAATTAAATATGGAACTATTAATTCATATTTTGCTCTGCACTGTAACTTTTATTCTCCCGTTTAATCAGTTTTATTCAAAGTTAGCTCATTTTTATCTTCTGTATTATTACAGTGCCTATAAAAAGCGGAAGATTTCATGTTTTATTGTTTTACAACATTGAATCAAAGGGAATTTAATATGGATTTTTTGACTTTATTAATATAATGACTCTTTAATGTATTTTATTTTTGTAATTAATCTAGATCACTTTGTAGAAATCTGTTTTCATTTGACGTTAAAAGGTCTTTTTCTGTTGATCAGCATCACATTAAATCTCGTTTGGTTCTGATGACTGGCCTCCCCTCTCGTCCTCAGTGGATCCCCAGCAGGACTGGACGCCCCACAGGCTGGAGTTGTGTTTGTGGGCGATGACCATAGCCAAACAGCAGCAGCTCCCACTTCTAAAGGATGCGAAGGCCAGCAGTGTGGCGGAGAAGTGCTCGGACTCTGACACTGACCAGAGACCAGCAAAGAAGCTCAAAACAAGATAGAAATTACAACTACTGCACAGTATTTTGTTTTGTTTCTACATTAAACTTGCTTTTATGTTTGTCAGTTTTCTTTTTGTATTTTTCCAAAATAATAAAGCCTTTATATTAAATAGAGTACATTGAGTATTTGTTTTTATTATTTTGTAGAACTTGTGGGATGAGGTTTACAAATGTGTAAAAGACCACATTTTCAAGATCAGTTCTGCTTTACATGAGAGTGATACAGTTTGAGTCACACAGCTAAAAGCTAAAAGTCCTTAAAGGTTTTCTTTGCCTGGAGTTCAAATCCAGGCTGAATGACGATGATGATCAGGACTGCAGCTAACAATAATTGATGATGATTATTTTCTCAATTAATCATATGGCCTATAAAACGTTAGCAAATAGTGAAAAATGCCCATCACACTCAAGGTCACATCTTCAAGTATGTATTTTTACCTGGCCAATAATCCAAAATTATTCAGTTTACTAGAGGACAAATTTACATTTGAGAAGCTGACACAAGTGAATTTTTACTTAAAATTAATCATTGCAGCTCAATGATGATGATTTTGGGCATAAACAAACTAAAAAAAGCAGTAGGATGTTGCCACAGTATTGTTCTTTATTTATATTGTTTCTAAATTAAAGCAAAGTACAATGAACAGTACAAAATAAAACAAAATATATTCATATATATACAATATAAAATGGTTCCGTTCAGAACATTTAAAAAGTACAATAGATTGTGAAATAATTAATGAGGACTTTGATATAAATTATCCATATGTAAATTTAGTTTTCCTTTAGTTTCCTCGTGACCGAGAGAAAAATAGCTTCTTCTGCTTTTTCTTTTTGTAAACGCTGTGTTGGTACAACCTCTTGTCTGGTCTGAGAGATTGAACCTCGTAAGCTTGGCACCATTTTATCGATACAAGTAAGCAGCTCAGGAAAAACTACCACAGCAGCACAGATATGACTTTTTTATTCTAAACCGTTGGAGGGAAACAACTTTTGACTCTTTAAGAAACCACCTGTGATATTGGCATGACCTCGAGTGGCTCAGGCAGTATTTGTGAACATGAAAACAATCTTTACCAAAGCTAGAAACTGGGAATCCAAAACTTTAGCAATGTTCTCTGTTACAAACCAGAAAACATACCCTCATGTCCAGAGAGAAACCCTGAATGCTGTTACAAACTCTTATGCTTGTTTCTAGCTTTGGTAGACAAAAATCAGTGTTCACTAATCCGCTTGAAAACCAGAACGTTCAGTGGCATTCCTCATTTAAAAGTTAATACTGTAGATTTTTAGCATAATGGATGGTTTGATAAACTGTTGAACTCTGACAACCTGCAAGCACTGTGGTTCACAGATGCATGTTTAGCTGGCATTGCAGTTTTATTTTGTGTAATTTTACCAGCTCATTAAAGCAAATTTAAAATCAGACCCTGTTTTTACACATTTTAAACATACCAATATCCAGGATAATTTGGAAGCTAAAGCCAAATGTCTGTACTTTTGGGGCCCTAGAACCCCTTAACCAATGTTTCAGGTTTCAACATCCTCAGAAAAACACTACGAGTGTAAATTTATGCACTTTTGTTGTAAGTACAGTTCCATCTCTGGAGCTACAGTAGCCTGCTTTACCTGCACAGTCCTGCAGTGAGACTTACCCATATACTGTATATCATAAGTAGCAATACACACTAAGAAAAGGCAACCTGGCCGGCTCGTTGGCAAGCAGCAGTTCAGAGCAGCTACTGGATATATTAACAACTTGAGTTGTTTGCACTGCGGCTTCTGTCTCTTATGGATTCTGTGCATGATCATGTAGATTACACCATACAGCAAAGAGCAAAGCAGCCTTTCTGCCCGGTGCTCAGTCTCATGGGCGTATATGCTATAACAAGGCATTGCGCATACCAGCACAATGGATTGGCATAGGGAGGTAAAAAAGCATGAAAGAATGTTTATGGCAGTAGAGAATATGGCACACGTCAACATGTCAGTTAACCACATTATAATAAGTGCAAAAAAAAAAAAGCAGAAATACAGGAAACAGGAAATAAGAAACAACAGTCAGAGAAATGTCAATTATGCTGCCATAAAGTTGTGCTGCATTTTGGAATCAGGCAAGCACAGAAATGAACAGTATTTTAGGTACCGTCACATCAACAAGGGTTCATGAATGACACTCAAACAAGTCGGCACTAACCTTTTAACACCATCCTGTGCCGCAGTCATGACTGTATCTAAACCAATCAAGGGGAGCATGTGGATCACCCAAAGTGATGGATCACCTGTTATTGATAGTCTGCTCCTATTCAGCTCATGCCGTCCCTCACCGTGCCTTCCTTGTACTGCTGAAAACAAATATGTCACTCAAAGACGGCAATTAAATTAACATCATGCAGGCTGTCAGATCCACTTATTAAAGGAAGATATCCTGTTTATGGTCTAGCTTTGGGCTCTGGTGTTTCCTCGCAACAGCCATGCATCATCCTGACACCGAGGGTGTTGTGACATGAGCGCGACAGGATGGGGAAAGCACGAACGCCACTGCTTTGCAGCCCTGCTGAGGGTTTTGCGAAAAGTGCCAGCACTGTTGTTTCTGCTGTCCCTCCACCCCTCCCAAACCAAAACCTGTCTCGTGCTGTCAGCCAGAGGACGTGAGTCAGGCCTCGATCACTCCTCTCCTTTAAGATGAGCTGCAGTCTGAGTGCAGGAGAGGCTTTTTAACAGACAGGAGATGACTTTTTAGAAGGTGTGTTGGTGCTGTGGTTGGCTCAGGATCAGGGACAGGAGATTTGGCTTACAGAAAAGTGAACAAACTACTCCTGAAAACTTTCCCCCCTCTTGGTTGTTTAAGATACATCTCATTTTCTCTTCTGTTGATGTTTTTTTCAGAAGAGACTTGTATAAATAACAAATTAAACACTAGATATTTCACTTTGTATGAGAAGAACTCAATAGAGTATCATATGTTTTGAGTTTTAGGGGCGACAAGAACTCACAAGCCTTCGATTTTAGTCCTGCATGTACTTCCAGGAGGGGTAATATTCACAGTTAATGTGTTCTACAAAAACATAGCCATTTACTAGCCCTTTTTACAACCCTTCTGGGTTCCTATGAATCTTAAGTTAAAGAGGCACATTAACCTCCTCTCAGGCATCCTCCTTATCTTCATTATAGGCTAACAGGGTATGTATGCATTATTCATCAATGTATCTTTGCTATCCCAAGCAATAATATTTCCTAGCATACACAAAAGTTTCCTTCAAGGATCCATTACTACTCCGCATTGGCTGATCTTCTCTTTTCTTTTTCTTAATGTATCTGAGAATGGCTTATTCTGGCTATTTTATACAGATTCCCTCATTTAACATGGAGTCTTTTGTTACTACTGACAGTATTTATGACCAACTATCAAAATTGGCAAATGCATAACATTTTTTTCCGAGGCAGCCAGTGGACATTCAAATTAATTATTGATTGAAAGACTGAAAAATGGAACGTGGCATGAGTAAATGTAATTGCTATCCTCGCCTCAGCTTTCCAAAAGCTTGAATCACTCTGGAGATAATATATGACAGAAGCCCTGTCCATAATTTGTTATTTGCAAAAGAAGAACTACAGCGAGGTGTCTGCACACTGCAGGGGACAGTTTGGAGATGTGAACACTTGCAAAATTAAGCTGCATCGACTACAAGTCTACACAGTTGGCGAACAAGTTGTAAAAATGAGTCTAGCTACATGAAAGTATCTCAAACAGTCCAGAGCTTCACAGGCTTGTACTTGCACAGTTTCGCCTCACCGGTTGAATATACACAATAAAGAAATGATGTTTGATCACACAAAAAAAAACATCAAGTTTCACTGAAGCTACCAATCAGCAGGTTTCAGACCAACAAACACATTTTTTCCTCTGCTTTTGCCCTCTCAAATTAGTTCTTTCTATGGCTTATTTTGTAAAGCACTAAAGATTTATAAAATCAAGTGAGCTTGAGTCATCGGTGGTCATCTAACAAACCAGGGGATTCTGCCTCATAGACTGTTTTTCAGAGGATCAAAGCCATACAGGAGTTATCAGAAGAACAACAATCGTAGCATTAATTTTGCACCATTTGAAACCTTTCCCATTCAAAGAGGAAAAAAATACAAATAAATATACTCTTGGTTATGAACATACAATATACACACATCCACTATCAAATGAAAAACGGGGACAACTTAATAACACTCTTTTTTTTTCATTATAGGTACATTCCTTTACAAAAGTATACAGTCCCTAAGAATGAGAAACTGAGGTATAGACTGGGCCTGACAGAGAGACCCCAATGCCCTCTGGGACACGAAGGTCAGAGGTCAGGTGATGACACATCCGCGCCCTCCCCAGTTCAGTCTGTCAGAGCGAGAACAGGCAGAGGCCAGTGTGTGTGTGTGTGTGTGTGTGTGTGTGTGTTTGTGGTTTTCTTCTCTTCGGTTTGTCCACGTTGACCTACAGAATCAGGCAGTGGCTGCTCTCAAAGACAAAGAGGAGAAGTGTGTGTGTGTGTGTGTGTGTGTGTCCTTGTCTCGCTGAGCATGACATGGCATATTTTACACGGTGCGCCTAGCAAGTTGGTGTTTAGCGTTTGACACAGCAACAGGAGGAGTTCGCTCGCTGAAGTGATGGAAAACTTCAGCTGTCATTTTCTTTTTCTTTCCTCTCCCGTCACGCGGTCGCTTTTCATTTCCCATCTTCACATCTTGTCCATGTTGTGTGAACTATGTTTCTGTATCCACAGTGTAGGTATAATGTCATGGAAATAACATGAGAAAACTGATGTCGTCCTATTTTCAAAGACCCAATGAAGTGAAAATGACAGACCTTAAGGTACTCCTTGAGGATGACAGAAATCTTGCATTTAAAACGTTTCCCTCCATTCTTCGCAACTGCTCTGGGAAAAGGTTTCTTATTCCATTTGCACTCGGGGGGGGGGGGGGAATCATTTTGACTGATGTCTTATCATCTACTTAGCAGCTCAATTTGAAGAATTTTTTGTTTGTTTTTCAATTAGTGTTCCAGCAATTTTGCAAACAGCCACAGTGACCCCTGTGAGTTACAGCAAGGCTGTGAAATCAAAAAACATAATCATATTTCATTGGTGCTTCTGTGTTGTTTTTTTATTGCTGCCCCCAGAAATAAACATGCTCTTCCTGAAATTCTTCTTTAAATCTTCTTCTGCAGCTCTGACTCAGGTGTCTACTTAAGTGAAACCCTGTTAGTTTAAGGGGCGGGGTTGCAGCTGATCCTGATCTCTAACCTTTAATGAAAGACAAAACATTTCTCTTAGCATTTTGCCAGCACTGTCACCGCCGCAGTACACACTCCTACTGTTTTCCTCCCTTTAATTCCTTTTCCTTTTCACCAGAGGCACGTGTCATGAACTCAGATTCTTCTTACTTGAGGTCTTTACACGTATGAAAGATGCACTCAAAGAAACGACTGATGAAACACCTTTTCAAAAAGCCTCACTGAAAGGTTAGTGCTGGTAATGTGGATGAGATTTCAACGTATATATAAAAAGATATAATGCTCCTCAAAATTGATCTGAGGAACTTTCACCTGTACTTGTTGCTACTGTAATCCCTCTTTAATAAAAGAGACATATTTCTTTGATTTGCAAAGTATCTGTAAAAAAGGATTCTTGGTCGATTTTAGTTTTGAATGATTTCATATCATTTCATTTGGGTCTAACTTGAGAGGAAATGGGAAAGTTAACTATGGTCAAAGGGGAACCTTTGTTTGGAGCAGGGTTGGAGTCAGTGTGTATGTGGAGGTTGGCCTGTGGAGGAGGGGGGGCCTTCATCAGGGAGGAGGTGGTATCTGCACCCCCAGGAGCTCGTATGCAAAGATGTTCCAGAAGATGGCGAAGAGGAGGAAGGTGATGAAGGAGAAGACGATGACCCACCAGGAGCACTGTTTCTGCAGACTCTCCTCATAGCTACGCAGAATCAGCAGCCCCATACTGATACCGACCACGGCCCCCGACAGGTGTGCCATGAAGCTGGGCTGAGGCCCCGAGGAGGGAAGCGGCGGTGAGAAACGGAGCCAGACTGCACGACCCACCTCCGAACTCACTGTGGAGGACAGAGGAGAGATCTCTTAAGTATTACTTTTTGAGAAATTTGCTTATTTGCTTTCAGGCGGAGAGTTAGATGAGAAGATTGATACCACTCTCATGTCTGTACGATAAATATGCAAGCTACAGCCAGCAGCAGGTTGGCTTAGCTTAGCATAAAGACTGGAAACAGGGGGAAACAGCTAGCCTGGCTCTGTCTGAAGGTAGTAAAATCCGCCTACCAGCAGCTGTAAGCTTCCCAATTAACCCATTATAACGTGTTTAACAATAGTTTATTGGGTGGGGTGACGGCAGTGACTCTTCTGTTTTCTGGTTCCTTTGGTCTACAAATTTTACTTGAGTTCATTTGGCTTTCCCTGTAACTTACATGTTCTCATTTAAAATCAGAACATTCAAAACATCATCCTTCTAAGAAAAGGAGTAATTTGTTATACTCACTTTTCCACGTATAAAGAACAGAGCCTTGGACTGAGCTGACTTTATCTCAGTGCCTAAAGATGAGCTATACTGTGTATGGTAGTAAAGTGTTTTATCAAAGTCTGCTTCTGCAGGCGAAGAAAGGTCACAGGAGGATTTCAATGGATCTTTATTCCAAAAATTGTTTTCAAATGTTATTTGTTGTTGTTTTGGTGCTGCTCTCCCAAAGTCTCTCTAACTGAATAAATACTCACCACTGAGCAAATGTTAATTCAGTCTTCACAGTATCTCACACAAACGATGTGTCACATTTTATTTTAAAACTGCTGTATTCTCCATTTGTAAATCGCTGAGGAGAAATATCACATCCCAGCAGAGACTCGCTGCTATCTCAGTTCGGGGGCGGCAGGCTCGGGACAGATGGAGGGAACATATTGCTCACTAATGAAAGTCACAGTGTATCGGCCCTCGTGTGGAGAAAAAGGACAAGTAGTATGACTCAAAAGCTTTGAAAACAAAGCAACATGTCCAATCATCGAGCCTCTCACTCTGAGCAATTAACAAAGATAGCTCGAGTCTGTTGCTCAGCTTTAAGAGGTTTTTATACCCCACTCAGATGATGAATACTGGTGTGCAGACATTAAATATACTGAAAGTGAAAGGTTGCACACACTCCCTGTTTAATGATTTGACTATAAATTCAACATAAATAGCAACAGCAGGAACAGAAGCGCAGGGCTTTGAGAGTAAATCTGGACAACTTACTGCAAACTAGCGCCAGGATCATGCGGAGCAGCTTGTACGGACACCGCATCCCGGCCCAGTTCTGCAACACAGAGCCAGAGTGTCTCGTCAGCACAAACAATCACGACACCAACAACCATTATATATATATATATACAGTAACAGTCTGAGAAGAAACGCCTCTGTTTCTATCCTCTGGACATATTTAGACCTGAAAGAAAGACAATCCATATCCATAAGAGAGAGGAGGCAGCAGCACTAACACTACACACAGATGCGATTTTACACCTGGCTGCTCTTCACTTACCGGTTTCAACCCAGTGGCACTCTATTAATTAGGGCTAAGATAATTTAACATAAGGGGAGAATGGGCCAATAAATAGCCCTTGTGATACTCCGGGGGAAAAGAAAGATGGCATCCTGACTTAGAATAACACATTTACTCCCCAGGATGAAAAATTGTTCCTGGCTGTGGGAATATGACCCAGGGCCGGTGTTTCTCCTCTTCTCTCGCAGCCGAAAAAGAAATGCTGAAGGCCATGCAAAATTAAAGACAGGGGAGGAAGTATAAATAAAACCTGCTGTGACCATATGTTGAAACAAACGAGGTGTAGCAGTGCTTGTAATGTCACAATATTTCTGCAAATAAATGATTAATATCATGGAGGAGAGCAGTCAACACGGTGGTGCAGAGGAGGAGGTCTGAGGTGGGTGTGATGTGGCGCTGCTGCTCTCCGATGG
Organism: Macquaria australasica; assembly: GCA_005408345.1. Taxonomy (NCBI): domain Eukaryota; kingdom Metazoa; phylum Chordata; class Actinopteri; order Centrarchiformes; family Percichthyidae; genus Macquaria; species Macquaria australasica. The sequence continues at coordinate 782,879 of SEMN01000157.1, read as the reverse complement.
GAGGCAATTTGCTTTGACGCGCCTCCACTTTCACATGAGAAGATGGGCAATCTTAAACCAAAGGACAGCCAATACATTTTGTTGAATATTGAACCAGGATTGGCTTCCAAACTATTTGTGATGTCACAAATCCTGCTTGTAGGTAAAATGGGATTTTCAATCAGCACACACACTTTCAGCAGATGAATGTGAAAACATCCTGCACAGACATCATTCTGCACAGTGAAACTCAAACATTCAGCTGTAGGAACAACAAGAAAAACATGTTTTTGAGTGGAGGGAAACTTTAAGATTAAGTGCAATGTCAAAAGTTGAATTTGTGCGCTGCATAGTTCCATGATGTGTTCTGACAATTTAGCTGGAGCTGCATGACTTCTAGGGAGTCACGTCCACGTCAGCGCTTGAAACTTCACTGAACCTGAAAATGTCTGTTGAGTGAAACGGATGATGATGCTTGATGGCAGATGGCCGGGAATTCACTGGGTCGAGACCGGACGAGGTTTCAAGATTCCTCTCAGAAACACAAACTAGAAAAAAAAACTCATCAGAGCAGAACTAAGACGAGCCTTGAAGGATTTCCCAACAATAAACAGGCATCAAGCGTAACAGAGAAAATAAACTGTCTGTTAGCTGCTACGAGCACACAGTTACAGTTACCGAGTCTTTGCTTTGGGCCCGTCAGTGCACTTTGATTTCTATCCCTGCTGGCATCTCCACTGCCCACAGTGAACAGCGACATTAGTTAAAGTGATTCGTCAGATGTAACACCGCCTCAAGAGTTGAGGAGAATGTGAAAAGCATTTCCTATGTAAACCTTGTGACAGAAACTCACACAAATAAATACTGCAAAAAAAACAAAACAAAAAAAGAAGCTCTCAAGCAGCATCAAGGGAATTCACTGCTTGTTTTTTCAGTGGACACAAATAAACACTGTCTTAATAATTAATATAAGTGTCTGAAATGGCAGTTCACTTTAGATTCGTCAACACAAATGACAAGCGGTGAAAAAATGTTTTGGTTTAGAGGAAGTCTTTGGGGTATGCTGCTCATCAACAACCTGCAGCAAGAGCTTCTCCAAAGAGGTCACACGGAATATTCACTTTTCCAAAAGCTGCTGGGCAATAAAAATGATTTATTTATTTATCTATCGATGTGATCTTACTGAAGCAGGGCAGACCTCCAACTAACTTCTACTGCAAATAGTGGGAGTGTGTGGTGTCTTGGCCTCGCTCTGACATTTTGTCTCTATTGAAGACCGCTTTCAGACGCAACAATGGAGGCGATGATGACAGTTACCATGACGACGTTGGCCAGATGTGCTGAGCACAGAGCGTAGACCCCCCCGGAGCCCCCCACCACTGGAGCACGCATGTCGGTGATGGACACTGTGAGCGAGCCTGCAGAGAGACACAGAGGGAGAGAGAGAGACAGATTAGGAGTGTAGACGTAAGAGAGGGAGAGCACGCAATGCAGGGAGAAGTGAGAGAGAGAGTGTGTGTGTGTGTGTGTTGTTAGGAAGAGAGAGAGAGAGAGAGAGCAAAGGATTTTAGAGCAGAGGGGAAAAACAAAGGGAGAGTGAGATTACTCATCACACAGCAGCACAAGTCACCTTCCTCGGAGCATTTTAAAGAAAAAATATCTCTGAGTAAAAATCCCCCTCTGTTCGCAGGGACTGTGCTACATCAGCTGACCTTCACATGCCCTTTAATTTTACATCTGGAATACATGTCACACACTCAAACACACACACACACACACACGTGTTCTGTGTCGTGCATAGCATCGCATTAGGCTTTTCCTGCATGTAAGCAGTCTGCTAAAATTGCAGCTGACTAATGATATTACAATGGTAAAGAACTGAAAAGGAATATTTCCTAATTGGATTTTCCTTCAGGATGCTGCAATTAAAAAAAAAGTCCATCTCAAAACGATCTCTGATCAAAGTAAGGCCGGGAGAATGCAGAACCTTTGCTGAAGAGGATAATTTCCAATATGTGCTTCGTGTTATATTCATGAGCAAAATGTAATCTGCTATATGTAGATATGGACAGAAGCCAAATGTGCTGTTTAAAAAGTACAACGGTGGTCGTGGCAGTGACAAACGCATGAACATTATAACACACTATATTGTAAAGTGATTGCACACTTACATTATAACTACAAGGAAAATCCACCTGTAAACACTCACACTTTGGTGTTGAAGACTTGTAATTTACTTTTTTGGTGTGCACTGTCTTGAGAAGAGGCCTAATCAGGTAAAGTGAAAACACCTGTGTTGGTGGTGGACGATAGCTGTCTTTAACAATCGATCTGCCAAAAAGATCTCGGAAAACAAAAACAAAAAAATCTTGTGGGCATCTACCATTCATACCGTCTGTATGAGTGAGGCCGTTTCAAACCTCAGTTCTTCTTCCATTGGTGGAGACGGTTTTCCTCCTCCTCTACCATACGATACCAAACACGGATATTTACCGTTGATGTGTTCAAGTATTTAGAAGTGCTTCACCTTAGCCCATCAATGGGTAAAAAGGTTGAATATACAGTAAGAAGTTAACTCATTTTGCAGTCGACTCACGGGGTTACTTATAAAAATTAAGAGATGGGACAGATTTGAGATTATCGGGTTTTGAAAAATTTGCTTGACAAATGAGGTTTAAAGAATACTGAATTTGTTGCTTTGTATTGAAAGACTGCCATTCAAAAGGATGATGATAATATTGTTTTATATACTTACTATCTATGGTGATCTATAGGTCACATGACTGCCACCCTGGTGAAGGAAAGATAGCCGAAAACATTTGGTGAGTGAAGCCTGGTGTACAGGAGATGAGTTGTGCGACGTGTTTTAATTTAACTTGCATTGAAGCTCACACTGCTCTGCACCTTGCTGTGTGTGTGTTATATATAGAAGCACAAATAGAAGTGTTTTGTTATATCCATTGTTGTGCAGGGAGTGTCTCAGTGTGATGTTTAGCCAGTTATTTAATGAGAATAACAAAAATGTGTGTACAGTATGCAGTCAGCAGCTGGTTCTAACAGTGTCAAAGTTTTAAAAGGTGTATAAAGATATAGTCCTGCTGCATTCACCACGTAAAAAAGGGTGACACCATGAAGTAGGACAGAACTACAGGCAGGAGAAATCACAGTGGCAGTAGCTTGAGAGGACGGCGTCAGCCTCTGTTAATTATGCAAATGAGCTGATAAGGGAAGCGGAGAGGGCTGATAAAACAAAACAGCCTCTTTTTAATCACAGTTGGGGTTTGCTGGAGTTGTGATCTCAGATCTATAATGCATGTTGTAACATTCATATTCTGTGTGTGTGTGTGTGTGTGTGTGTGTGTGTGTCGTGGGACCGCACAGAGTAAACATCGTCTTAAAGAACGCCTCGTCAGCCCGTGGTGGCAGTGATGATCATGGAAAGACAGATGGTAATCAGAGCGCGTTCCTGAGTCATTCATCTCTCTTCGCTCCGACACCTATGGGCTATTTTACGTAGATTTATGGGGCACATGAAGGTTGGTGCTTCAGCTAAAGATTTAGGGAGATTCACAGTGCCCCATTTTTAGTAGTGCTGCAAAATTGCAATTACACAGCGCAGCATTCAGTATGTGGTCTCTGATATCTTCAAAGTGAAGGCAAACTTGAATTGGAGCAACTTCAGCAGCATCAACATCTCAGTTTCTTTTTTAGTCTTTTCTGGAGCGTCACAACTTTTCCGCAGTTCATTTATGACTTCAGTGCAGAGAAGCTGGAGATATGATATATTGATGAAATATTGATAGAATGATATGAAAGATATCGTCTGGGGTTTAGTCATGGTTATATTTTTAGATTTTGTCTTTTGCTGCTCTGTGATACTATTGTATTCATTTATTCTACTGCGTTAGCAAAGTGATATGAATATTAACTTTCATTAACTAATCATTTTTTCTCAGAGACCACATCTCTCACCCCAAGTCTGGATTAGACTTGTGGTTGAAATCTTGTAGTCGATGTTGAGATGTTAAATAAAAATTAGATAGACTGTCGACAGATTCTCTATTTCTTCCATATACTTTTCATTCTTTTCAAATCCAGAATACTTTAGACTGTGTAAAAAGTGGTTTCTACACTTTAAGGTAAATTAACACTGACATATTAACGCCTTATAAAGGTGATGTGGCAAACATGCTAGCAAACCCATGCCTATTTACACGTACATAGCAGACAAGGACGAACATTAGCATTCATTTGCCTTTTCCAGTATTCACTCTCTTTAGCTCTGAGGGAAACTTCTGGCTCTTTAGCTGCTAAATGCTCCACCAAGTTCACCTGCTAGTCACTTTTAGCTAGATTTGTTAGGCTGCTGGAGTTTTTAGAGCTTTTTCAAAACAAATTAATAAGTTATAGCTCCTTATAGCTGAGGGAACCTGCACACTCAGGGGAAATCCTCTGTGGGTTCATCACGACCAGCGACCCCCTTCACATTACACATAGTAACTTGATCCACCTCTTCGCAGGAGACACTTGTCAAGGATGTGATACCACCATCTGTGGGTGAAGGAAAGGAGACAACCTGAGACCTCCGGCTCAGAGGAAGAGATGGGCTCCACAGGGAGGAAACAAACTCCTCTCTCTCCTCCTGCTCTCGCTCTGCTTTGGTGAGAGGCTCCCAAATACAGAATGAATATTAAACAGGCCTGTCATGTGGGCTCTCCTGCTTAGGGGGATTTGAGATTTAGGATTCTCGCACTCAGCAGGAGCGGAGACGTAAGGTGTATGATTATTTCAGTGCCAAGTTGACACTTTCCATCTCATGCACAGATTATTTATTGTTGCCATCCTCAAGTCATCATCAACATCCTCAAATCTTTTTTGTGAGCTTGCAAAATCCACACGTGCACTGCAGTGTAGAGAGTAAAAACGATGTACTTTGTATAGAGTATAAGTCAGCTACACACTCATGGCCATACTATCTACCGCAGTATAATCCCCAGTGCTTGCAGAGAACTTAGCCTATCGGACAAAACAAACTTGCTACACCATTACTGTTACTCCAGGCTGCCCTTAAGCTATGGGTCAACATTGTATTTTTCAGTCTCTCCTGGATAAGGTGCAGACAAGGGATGGTAAGCTGATCCAAGGCCAGGGTTTGACAGTGCCTTAGGCTGCGCCTCTCTGTAGCCACTCCAGTGGAGGCTGCACCACAGCACAGTAAATGTTGCAGTAACATACATCCTCTAATCCTTTGAAAATATACTTCTGCAAAAACACTTACAAACCTGATGTTTTTAACTGCTGTCTGGAGTTTGTATATGTGGGTAGCTATCGACTGTGATAACTGAGACTGTTTACAGTCTATCAAGAGTCCCTGGAGAAAGGTGGCTGATGTACTGCAGTTTTGTAATGATCACATTTTGTTGAATAGATGTTTAAAAAACATCTAAATGGCTGTAGATGTCTAGGCTAACATTAGACAACATAGGGTTTAAGGGTGAATATACACCGATCAGCCATAACATTATGACCACTGACTGGTCATAATGGAGGAACATTGATTATCTTGTTACAATGGCACCTGTCAGATATATATACAGTGTATATATATATTCAGTACATATATATATATATATATATGTGTGTATATACACACACACACACATATATATATATACACATATACTATGTTTATATGTTTATACTGTATATACATATACATACATACTGTACATAGATATATACATATATATGTATATATAGATTCACACATACGTATATATATACTGTATATGAGTATACACTCACACACACATATACACACATATATACTATATACCGTACATATACACATATTGTAAACTGTATATATATATACACTATATGTGTGTGTATCTATATATGTATATATATATATGTATATCTGACAGGTGCCATTGTAACGAGGTAATCAATGTTCCTTCACTTCACCTGTCAGTGGTCTTAAAGTTGTGGCTGATCGTATATGTGTGTGTGTGTATGTGTGTGTGAGTGTATACACATATGCAGTATATATATACATATGTGTGTATCTATATATACATATATATGTATATACGTATGTACGGTATGTAGGTATATGTATATACAGTATATACATATACATACATATAAACAGTATATGTATGTGTGTGTGTGTATATATACACACACATATATATACTGAATATATATATACTGTATATATATCTGACAGGTGCCATTGTAACGAGATAATCATGTTCCTCCATTATGACCAATCAGTGGTCATAATGTTATGGATGATCGGTGTATTATATCATGTTAGCCATGCAAGCATTTATGTGTATGTATAGATCTCTCTGGTGCATGTTTCTTATATTCGTAATTTGTCTTTAAATATGTAATAATGTATTTACTGCTTGGTGTAAAAGTGGGTTATACATAGCCAAAAGTTTGAGGTTTTTCGAAAGTAAAACCTGCATTAATAGATTTCTTTTTGAGGCAGCAAACACAACATTGCGCTCAGCTTATAAAGTTGATGTGGCAAAGATATCAAAAGCTGACTATTTACACATCTAGCTGATGCAGAAAAACATTAGCGTTCATGTGGAGATGTACTTCCAACGAATGTAAATCCAATATTCACTCTCTTTTTTAGCTCCGTTTGGTTTTCATCAACTCCTGTGGGAAATATTTGGCTCTTTAGCTGCTAAATGCTCCACTATGTTCACCAGTTCATTGCAAACCTTGTCTGTCTGCCGTTTGGCGCTGGACAAGTAGCGTACGGTGGTGTTTATCAGAGCTGCCTGCTGCGTCTGTAAACAATGCAGATGAGAGCGGTGAGACTGAACTAGAACAGTAAAGTTGCAGGCCGGAAAACCAAAACAATGAGATAAAAGAGGCTATAAAAGGTCCGTAGAGTCAGGTGATAATTCTCTGTCACTACGAGCGACCTCTCTCACATTACAATCAGTCATCTGACCTTTGTTAATACAAAAATATTGATTAGAGAGGCTTTAAAGGACAGATGCCACAGTGAAAACATGTCTAGTTCTCAGAGGCTTTAGTCAGGAGACAGAAGATGTAATCAGGGAAGTAAAACATATCATCTAACTCTTAATTTGTAAAGATTTTTACCAGAAGGCGTTTTCTGAGAACCTAAAGGATGTCTGAAAACAGTAATAAGCATTGAATTGCACACCGTGGTTGGTCAGGCAATAAATTACACAATAGAGGACAATTAAAGGACAGTGTTTGTTTATTTATTCAGGTGATTTAGTCAGTATTAAATACAAGCAAATCTGGCAACCCAGCGCTGTGCTTTTATTCATTTATTCAGGCTATTATTATAAGCTATGAGGACCATCCAGATTTATTTAGTCATGTTCATTATGAGAAATGAAAAAATGTGTAAGACTAATTTTTTATGAGTCCAGTAGGATTACCATTTTGACTATTTCAATAGGAAACTCAGAGGACAGTATGAGTAAGGGAAACCCGTTGATACTGTGGGATTGTTGCCTTTTAGGTTCGGGTTGGTCTATTTCTGCACGCTTGCCTCAGACAGATCTATCCTGTATGCATTAAATCTTGTGGCCCTGCCCAGAGATGTGCTGTAGTCAGCAGTCCTGTAGTCACAGGGCTGCCTCTGTTGGCTAATAAACTAGGGAAATGCCTGATCAGATTTATTTACTAAGCACAAATAAGAAGAGAGGGAGACTGATGGAAAGAGTGACAGAGTAAGTGCACGAGGAATGGCAATCATGCAATCAGAACTACAGGTTTTGTTCTCTGTGTGTGTTTGTCATTTTTTAAATATTCTGCTGCCTACTTACAAGACCACTAGGGCTCTAGTTTCTGTTAAATTAGCTAATCATGGTGGAGCTGTTTGTACCTTTTGCTTTAATTACTTTCTCACTCAAGCTAAAAATACATTAAGTAAAAGATAAATGTGAACATCAGCCCACACTGTGGTTTGTGGTTCATTTTGCTCAGAAAGGTTTCCTCAGGCTGAGAACCTGCTAAGTATCAGACATAAAGGTAACAACAAACTTTGGGTTTTGAAGTTGACGGAATACCATTATTTGACCTGTCTTACTGGATGAAACAAACTACAGGAAGAAGCACATTGGAGTTCATAGATGCTACCAACATGCCTGACCCTATAATTATGATGTTTCACATCCGTGCAATGTGCACGCAACATCATAATTATGTGGCTCTATGTAGGGGTGCAAATAAATATTTTCACATCATTTTGGAATTAAATGATTAATCATTTGGTCTATTACATGTCAGAAAATAGTGAAAAATTCCCATTATAGCCCGATCAATACAGGATTTTTGAGGCAGATACAGATATTTGAGAGTTGGCTGTCATTTCTTTATAAGAATTCTGACAAAGATATGATCTCAGTGGGACATTTTGCAGTCGGAAAATAAACTTGTACAAACTATGTAATGTCGACGCCGTTTTAAATGACCTCAAACATTTCTGTACTGCAATTTCTCATTATTTACCGGCCAACATATACACCAATAACAATATATCTGCAATAAGCTAATATCGGCTGTATATTGGCATGTCCATCACAACCAAGGTGACATCTTCAGATTGCTAATATTGTCTGACTAACACTCCAAAACCAAAATATGTTTAATTCACACTGATATAAAAGAGACAAAATCAGGAAATCTTCACAACTGAGAAAACAGAACCAGCAAATCTTAAGTATATTTGTTAAATACTGTGAGTGACTTCAACGATGCATTGATTATCAAAATAGTTCTGTAGCAACAGACTAATCAATTAATCATTTTATTGCTCATCATGAAGGGGGGATATTATTTGATTTTGGAAGGCATCTTACTTTAGTTTTGGTATAAGAGCAGATACAGTTTGCAGGTGACTGAAGTAAAAATAAGTAAATGTCAGGGTGACTCAACTGGAGGCCGACCATCTGTCACATGGTCTTTTGTCTACTTTACAGTCTATTTAAAAAGCTCATAGCTTCAAATGTCATTTAGTAGAGTGGCGTCCATTTCAAAGCCTCACTTCAGCTATAATAGTGCTGTCAGGCTGGGGGAGCTCTATTAAAGATATTTTCCACCTGGGAAGGAAATGGACTCCTCTGTGTCATCCAGACAGAAAGGGATAAGGGAAATATCATCTCCGTCACTGATGTCTCCCTTAAAGTGGAGCAGCATGACTTGCAATCAGTCCTCATCCAATCTAACATCTTCATCCATCTCCTCGTGCCCTGGTGGAGCGTGGGCAGGAGGGAAGAAACCCCACAGATGATGAGAAGGGAGAGAGGGAGTCTGCAAAGTTTGACGTATCTGCAGTGTCGAGTTGCGGAGGAGCATCCAAACTGTCAGCATCCTCAAAGCGACAAAACACTACACACACCTGCGCTCCTGCACTGCAGTCAAAGCAGATCATTGGACGAACAGCTTCAGTAAGAGAAACACATCCAAAGTCGAAATGAAACATAAATCAGGACCTCTCTTGTCTACGTATACAAAACAACACACACACACACAAAAAAAAACAACAACACAGAAACAACACAGGTCCTGCGGCGTCGATGCCAAGCTCTGGCCTGGAGGAACGGATACAATTCATCAATTTCACAAGTGCGCCAACACGGCCACTGTAAACACACCGTGCCCTTGGTTTTCTTAGAGATTGATTCTGTTTGTTCTAACAGTTTTCTGCCCGGTCCAAATTTGCCACATGGGGAAAAATATGATAATATTAATGCACCCCCAGAGCCCAGGGGGCATCAGGAAAAATCAATAGTCTCCACAAGTCACATCCTCAGAGCTGCTGAGAAGGAGACCGCTGAGCACAGCACTGGCACGTTAGTGGAAACTTATAATCATATCTGATCTGGGTGAGTGTGTGTGTGGGCATATGAGCATGCCTATAACTGAAGAAGCAAAGTGACAAATTTTAGAAATTAGTGAACATTAGTGTACATCCAAATAGGCCTACCGCTCCTGACATTGTTTGTGCCATAAGAAGAGCTATGATACAAAGAAATGTATTCTTGTCACGACCAAAACCGTTATCACTCACTCACGCTTTTCAGCTAACAAGCACAATAGCTGACCTTGGATGGAAATGACTGAAATTCTTCCAACATCCCAATGAAAAAGAGCATGAAATCACTTCCTGTGTTATAAAGCCACAGTAATGGCTACAGCGGGCGTGATGTGCCTCTTCATCGGAGAACCTTGAAAACAATCCAGCAAAGAAAATGTAATATAAAACTGAGTAGGGAAATAGCCTCCTCTCTAACTCCAACAGTGCCTGACAAATATTGCTCAACTGGATTGGCTTCACACGGTAGATGCAAATAGACACCCATAAACACAGTGGGCCCGCTCCACACCAATGGGCTACCTTCAATTAGGCCGCATCACAGTAGAAATATTCATCATCCTCAGTGTTGTTATCAGCAAGCCTGCAGGGGGTGGTTGTAGAGGAAGTGAGCTCGGTGTCACCTCAGAAGAGTTGACTGTAAGGTGGGATAGGGGGGTTGGGAATTACCATAATCACGCTGGCAGCCTCTGCAACGCACCAAGGTCACCCTGCCTCCTCAGCGCTCAGTTCAGCTCAGCACCAGGGGAGTAACATCAGAAACACAGGAGCAGGCCTCTTCGCCGCTATACGAAACACATATAGCGGTCTGCGGCTAAGCTTGGCTACAAAGACAGAAATCCGACCTTGCACCGTCACAGCCACACACTCCACCAAAAGTAAGCGCGAGCAAGAGATAATTGGTGCTCAGCTGGCAATAGCAAAACAAAGACGACTCAACAGCTCTCACAGTCCTAAAAACACCGCCTGCCCTCAGCAAACCTTCCCAGGTTCACCTCCAGCCAAACAAATCAGCGCGTTGTTAAATACCTCTACACCAGCGCTTGAAGTGAGTCAGAGCCAAAGTCGGAGACTTAGAGACCGAGTCACACCCCTCTGGCACTGAGAGTTATTTATCCAGCCCTCTGTTCTCTGATGCTTCCCCTCTCTCTCCCTCATTAATGGAGATTGGTCGCTGATGTAGTGTGAAGGTGTGGCAGCGTCCAAGAAAAAAACTCCCATTCTCCCAAAAAATCCCACCAAGTCAAACTTTCTTGAGCACCATTGTGAATCAGCTTTTTAACAAACTGTTTACACACATTTCAGTAGTGCGTTCAATCACATGTGTAACCCTGTGTGTCATACAGTGTGACAGTCTAATCCATAATGTGTATACATTTACAGGTCTTGTACTGAAAGGGTTTTTGAGCTCCTGGTGGTTTTATAAAGCACTCATAACGTTATTTAACAAAACACCATAACTCAGCGTCCACTTACAAGCTTTTCCTGAGCTTTACGGAGCTTTTAACCACATTTCAGTTTAAGAGGAGAGAGTCTTCCACTGAGAAAGACCGTCAATTGCAGTTTGAAGCCGTTGAAAAAGATAGTAAGAGGACCTTGAGTCAAGATTCTTTTTTGGTCAAACTTCTGTTTCTCCAAGTTCAAAAATCCATTTTCACACTCCACTCATGATGAGAACAAAAAAAAAATCAACAAATAACAATGAATGAAACCTATAAAGTTATTCTGTTACCAAACTGGAACATCAAAGTAGTAAAGCTCTATTTTTATATATTTTTTAAATCAGTTATTCAGTTAAATTTGTTGATTTTAATCTTGTAGATTCAATCCCAAAGCTGTATTTCTGGGCTTTTGGGATTTCCACAGAAGAGAATAACTTGCAGCTTGTGTGCCTCGACCAAACATCAAACATCAGCAAAATGGATGACGGACAAAGTCCCTCTTGGCCCCGCACCAAGGCCCTCCATTCACTGGCAGCAAATCTAATCATATTTACCCTGCCTAAATATGTGCAGTGTGCTTTTAAAAAGCATCAATCAGTTATATAACAAGAATGTGGAAATGGTAGTGTAACATCGGTAAAAATAAGCTTGAAGACCTCCAGTCATTTACAGACTGAATAGGGTTTTATTAGCGTGAGAGAATGCAGAAACAATACAGCGAGTCTCATGACCGCAGCAGAAAGCTACTACTGAAGGATTAAACATTACATGTAACTTGGCATGGCGCTTTTAAGTAATGACAACATCAACTAGCTTGCAACAATGAGGTTATACTGACATGCATTAATTTATCACATTTCCATTACAATTTCCCAACATACGACATCAGGCCACATGCCTCTTCCTCCTCCTGACTGACACCAATAAGCAGTGTGAGCACAGTGCTTTCTAACACTGGCTGCCCAGTTATTACAGTAAACAGTGTATTCTGTCAACAGGAGGATAAAGTCCTCCTGCATAATTCAAACCATAGGCGCCATAGGTTGGAGAGCCAATTCACGGGCTCTTAGGGTGCTCAGTGACACGGTGAAACCTCTCAGGGTTTCCAGTTCGGTTACTCAGGTGCATATATGGTATAACCTTTATTTATTCAGCGACAGTGGTGGAAGAAGTATTCAAAAACTGTGAAAAAAGCCAAATATTCTCTGCTTCCAGCGTCTCAAATGAGAGGCCTTGCTGCTTGTCTTTACCATATATCACCGAAAACTGAAGATCTTTGGGTTTTGGACTTTTGGTTGAGCAGAATAAGACACGTGAAGACATCTCCTTGGGCTATGAGAAGGTGTGGTGTGAAACAATTAATCAATCAATCAAAAAAATATTTGTCAGATTAAATCGATAATGAAAATAATTGTTACAGCTCTAATTGACACCAAAGTGAATTTAAAGCACTAAAAGTACTCATGTATAATGGCCCCTGTTAGTGTTAAATTACTATATTATTGAGTCATTATTATTATTGGTGTATTGATATGTAAGCGTCACTTTAATGTTGCAGTTGGTCGCGGTGAAGCTAATTCTTACTACTTCATATACTGTTGGGTCTTTAATCTATAATAATGAACCATATTTTAAATACTAATTATATGTTTTGTAAATAAAAACTATAGCTGTAAAATAAATGCAGTGAAGTAAAAAGTACAATATTTCCCTCTGAAATGTAGTGGAGTAGAATTATGAAGCAGCATAAACATGGAAAAGTACAAGTATCTTAAGTACAGTAAATGTACTTAGTGACTTTCCACCACTGTCCAGTGAAGAACACAGTTACTTTCACAATTACACCTGGAAGCTGCCCAGAATGACCTCAGTCCTGCAGGCCACCTAATCAGGCATGTAGCGAGGGGTTCTTACTTTCTATTTGTTGTCTTGTTTTATTGCGTTTTTAATGTATTTTTTTTTATTGCACTATGTATGTATTTGTTTTTATAAAAGCCTATCTGGGGACAAGCATTGCAAATTAAATGCTAAGATTTGTGGCATTATTCTGCTCAGTGAATATTCTATGTGTACGTCTCTGTCCCCATTAAAATAAACCAAAATAAATAAATAAACCAAAACAAATCCAATTATGATATTTTTAAAAATAGATTATTTTTCTGCAACAGCAAACTGAAAAGACTGAGTTGGAAATTCAGGACTCACACTAACACACTTGTTTTCTCTAAATTACCGTCTTAAACACGTTTCTTTCAAGCTTGATTACAACTTTTTCATTAAAACCAAATGAGAAGCCACAAGCTCTTAATGAGGCAGCAACAGATGCTGTTTCCACCAGACTTTGTTGATATTTCAGCAAAAATCTGATGATGCAAAGGGAAAGTTTTACCCCAGGTCTTTGACAGGCAAAAGTCATTGTATATGAGCGTCACATGGTGAGAAAGCAGGCTCAGGCTTGCTGTTATGAGAGGCTGCTGGAACATTTGTCTCAAATGTAAGGTGTTAGAGGAGGTAGACACCCTGAGGCTCACACAGGGCTACGAGGAAAAACATGGTGTTCTGGCACCTGTTGAAGTCCTGAAGCACATGAAGAAGATGAAGGAGCTGTTGGCCCGAGGGAAGGAGACCCAGAAGAGAAAGAAGGAAAAAAAGACAGTGGATGAATGAAGTAAAAGGAATCCCTGCTGCTTTTCTTTAATGTGGAGCCGGGGCTGAATATGTTGAACATGACTCAACATTTTACATTCATCTCGTCAACGTAGACGGGAATTTTGACTGCTGGTATTTTGGAACATGAAATTTAAGTGGAGCTTCTTCAGAGTCGTAAAGGATTACTGAGTGGATGCAAAGTGAGCAAGGACAATGACCAGGGTCCACTTAGAGGAAATAATTACAGATTTGTTCCCTTTGTCAGCACACATCCAAGGACAAAATGTACAATGTCATACTTTATTTTCAGAGGGTGCACTACAATACAGGACAAGTGCAATGGAGTCAAAATCAGGTCATGTCCAAGGTTTACAGATGTGTATGTAACACCAACTGACCATCCCAGATTAAAACCTTGCACTTTGTGAAAGTAATCTTTAAAAAGTAAAGTAAAGTAAATCTTTTAAATTGCAAAACTTAGTTTTATACTTTCACAAATCTTTCTTTTGGCTTTGAAAGCAAGCCCTGCGGTGCAGAAATTATTTCGTTGTGTTAAGGCACACGCACATAAAGGCACAATACCTGCAGCAGGTTGCTCCATAAATGCACCCGCTGAGTGCAGCTATAACCTGAAAGCTCCGCCGCCGCACAAAAATAACAAGCAACATGCGCGCAAGAGCTGATAGCAACAGCCGACATGATTGAACTCATGAGCTCGAATAAGACTGCATGAATATAAACATGAGACAGCCATGGGCAACAAAATGGGGAATTTCACTGAGTAATCTGAAGCACTGGGCAATTTCTAATATCCACAAGCAATCGTGAGCTCACAAAGACTGAGGGACAACTGGTAAAATGCAAAGTGTGAGGCAGTGAAACACCATGTGGCACCAAAGTCTGCACACACACTCAGCCACAGACACACATATTAAGTAGATCAGTGACAGTAAGAATGGATGGATCCTATATTTCACATATCTACATCTATCTACCTATCGTCATGCGATGTGTCCTCTGTTGCCTTTTCCATGCATGGCTTTTTACGTATTTATAATTGTCTGTATTTCTCAGACATTCTGCAAAGAAATGATTATATGATGGTCAAATTGGCGTTATCTCAATGGAAGAAGTCCAACATGAACATGTGCTCTTTCCTGTCAAGGTCTTAGTAGGAAATTAAAAAATCACTTTAATTCAAGTACCTTAGAAGAGGTTCAGTAAAAGCCAATTTGAAGGGCTTTAAATTCATTATGTTGGCTTATATAAAATCAAAAATCTAAATTCTCTCTGCACAACGTCATCCTCACCACCAGTATGCTTCACTACACCGACTGACAGAGTCTGAAAACCTCCTGCTGTGCCCAAAACCCTTTCATGCCCGTCGTCTGACCTCTCACCTGTAAGCAGTGGTGCCGTCTCTCTGCTCCCGACTGAGCGCACTTGCCTCTTGTCATTAACCCCGGGACTGTCATTAACCCCCACCGATTCCTCCAAAACTCCCAAACACACATAATTACACACACACACACACACAAAGAGTCCAAAGTGCACTTCCCAACCTACTTTCTAATGGACTACTTTCCAATAGATCCCACCGTCTGTGCCAGCACAGCTCCAGATTTCACTACTCAGAAGGAATTTTCTTCATTTGTCAGAGAGAAAAGCTGAAACTCAAAGTCTACTAAGTGTTGTGTACTGCTTATATTACGTTATATACTGTATATATGGTGTTAAATGCAGTAAAATTCTGATTTAATTCCAGACAGTTACACACAGCCTCAACATAAGCTTCACAAATCCAATTTTTGATCACTACGATATAACTCGAGCATAGAAATTCTAATGAATGTTCGACTCCAGGCTCTGGGGGTACAAATATCACCATCTTGTTGCTGCTTTCTCTTCCTTTTTGGTTCAGGCTGCAGCTTAAATATCCAAACAGCATCTCAAACTGCACTTAGGCTAATTCCCCGGAGAGAAACCCTGCATTACTCTCCAACTCTTCCTCCTCTAAGTCCCATTCTCTCTCTCTCTCTCTCTCTCTCTCTCTCTCTCTCTCTCTCTCTCTCTCTCTCTCTCTCTCTCTCTCTCTCTGTCATCATTGCTAAAATAAATCAAAGCTACAATAATTCATGAGTGTTAAGAGTGTGTGTGTGCATGCGAGTGTTTGTGTATAGGGGAGTGAGGGTCTGATTTTTACAGAGCACGAGGAGTTTTAAGCAGCTTTAACTCCATTTTACTGCTGTATGTGCAGAGAGAGGACAGGAAAAGAAAGAGGAATCATTTGGATTTTTAGTCACATAGAAAAGAAAATCACGTTACTGAAAACTAATGAATATAACTCAATATGAATTAGGCTATTGCTCTCGACAGTAATCAAATAATGGTTAGCAAAAGATTTTATGAGATCCAAGACAGAAATTGTTCCAGATGAAGATGAAAGGGAAAAGAGGTTTATGCAGCAGTGTTGATATGACTTCTGGAAATATATGCATTAACAGCAAAAAACTGCAGTGAGAAACCACATCCAGCAATCAGTGCGGATTTAAAAATTTCCAATCTCCAAATTGGCTTGGAGGAGGATGAAAGTTAATGAGGTTTCTCGTCAACAAAGACTGGAGAGCTGCAGCCCGACCTCTGGGCACCATGAGTCACTCCACTGCATTCGGTTTGGTGACTTGTATTTTTTTTTTAAAAAGGCCTGGGCCACCAGCCAGGTCGCTGTTTATCGAAACCATCAAACAGGCCGCTCATGGATGTCGGCATGAGGACAAGATGTTAACAAATCCGGTCTCACTGGAGGTGCATTTGATGCTGGAAGTAACTGTTGGTTCACAGCAAATATGAAATGCAATACAAGACTTTTAACTTGATAAATGATGAACAAAACAAAAATCGTAGCATTTTTCTGAGTACTGTACAAACAGTAATGAAACAAAAATATAACAAGGTCAGTACAGATATACTGCGGACTGGCAAGAACACACACACACACACACACACACACACACACACACACACACACACACACACACACACACACACACACACACACACACACACAAAGGGAAGAATAGAGAATAAACAGCCTTTTCTGTTTATGTCATTGCTCTAAAAAGGGAAAGCATTGTCCTTATTGCACTGCAGATGATCTAAAACTGTCCAAACATTTGCTAAATATAACTTAACTACGTGCTACATCACGACATAGTTTACACCAGTGCTTCCCCTTCATAATAAACATGGCACCCCCACCCCAAGTCCACCAACACACATACACACTAAGAATGTAATTTAACAAACTAACAAAACACACTGATGTAAAATACGTGAAATATGGTATATGAACTAATATAAATATTAAGTTAAATAATATGGGCCTAATCACAAGCACTGGAAAGAAAATAAGTCAGCTAAGTGGCTCTGCAGATTTGCAGATAATAGTTGAACTTAGAATAACCAATGAACAAAATTTAAGTATGCTAATTTTGTTCAAAGGTAGAGCCGTCATCGATCTTAGCTGCAGCATTATCATTTCTCACTTCTTTCGTTTTGACATGTTTGCAAATGTAATTTCAAAAAGTTTATGTGTGGTTAATCTAAATGTCATGTTTTTATGTGGTGAAACATCATTAAAAATGTTCAGTAAAAAAAAAATGGAAATGAACAAATCTTGCAGCGCCCTTGGCGCTGTCTTGAGGCACTCTAGGAACCACTGGTTTACATAATATATTTTAAAAGACACTCACCAGCCAGCACTCCTGCCATGTAGAGCAGACTTATCCGTAAGATGCCATGGACCATCTCCAAAGGGACGCCAATCATCAGCTGCAGTAAAGCATTGAACCCCAGCTGCTCCAAACTGAGGAGAAAGCACAGAAATATTCAAATGACAGCATACAATGTTTGTTCCTCCTACCACTGCGCATCATCTACGACAAACCACAGTTTAATTGAACCAGTCCTGCAGAAAGTGGTAAGTGGAGGTCCGTGAACGTACCCAACGTGCATGAACATGTAGCTGAAGAAGCGCCACACTTGTGCACGGTGGCCGGGATGGTAGACCAGAGGGCTCTTCATGAAGTCAGGCTGATAGGTCTGCAGGACCCACTTGTTTAGCATGATGCCATAGCACATGAACACGATAATCTGCAACAGCCACAGAAATGACACCAAACTGTCAGTTCTTGCTGACATACCCATTACGCGCGCTCTCTGCAGACTGCTGGTAAAAAGGTGGAAACTGCACTGCAAAACAAAACCCATTGTGCTTTATGAAAGACAAAAGACGTTTTCTTCTCTTTCTGTATTCCTCAGCTGAAGCTTATTAGACTTGTGGAGACAATTACTGCCCGCAGAAAAAAAACGGCACATCTGGTTCAATTCCATTAATTTCTTTTCATAGAGTAATGACTCATTGTCTCTGTGAATTAAAATGAATGTGAACCGTTATTATCACATCCTCATTGTCATTACAGGCCATTCAGTGCCATTCGGAGGCATTATGAGAGCACTTGGCTTTCTTTCCTCAGAATTATGATGATTTCAGGGGAAAAGGTTGAAGTTTTGTTAAGAAGCTGCAGGTTATTTTCGCCGCTTAATCCCCAACCATTCAGCGACAGTCTGTGAGGGCGTTCTGTGTTAGTGGTTTTCTTTTTTTCCCAAATGAACATAATAGGTCATTTAATGCCACTGTAGTGACCAGGGTGCTCACTGACCTGGTTTCCAAGTTCCAAAATCAGCATCTGGAAAAAAAAAATCCCTGCATGCAGGCTGACCGAGGGTTTCAGCTTGGAGGAATGGCATTAAATGCACCCACTAAGCCCCTGACTCCTAAATGGGTTACCAGCTCATATCGAGCTCACAGTAAAAACGTGTGATCAAAGGCAGAAAATCTTTTCAGTGGGTCTGAAGCGAACGACTGAGCCAACAGAACAGCCTAAACTCAGTGTTGTGGGTTAGCAGCACATACTCTTCATCTCAGTTCAGGGTCTGAACCTCCTAAATCTCACCTGC
This sequence comes from Macquaria australasica, assembly GCA_005408345.1. Lineage (NCBI taxonomy): Eukaryota > Metazoa > Chordata > Actinopteri > Centrarchiformes > Percichthyidae > Macquaria > Macquaria australasica. The sequence continues at coordinate 763,907 of SEMN01000157.1, read as the reverse complement.
ACGATGGTGACGATGGCGATGAAGACAGGTGGGGGACACAGGCGGTTCTGGTGGAAGTACCAGCGTCGGTCCGTCTCGCAGGGCAGGATCTCGTAGGCCACATAGCGAACAAAACGTTTGTACAGACCCAGACCCGTCTCGTCCAGCAGGATCTCCCTCTGCAGCGTGCGGCGGCCATTGGCGATGGCCCGTCGGAAACTGCTGGAGCGCTTACTGCTCATCTGAGGAAAAGGTAACATAAATGAATTATTCTCAAGAGTTGAGTGCAATATCTTGTGGGCAACTGCTTAAATTTTAAAGAAACTCAGAGGAATGATGAGCATCTTTTTCCAAATTAAACTGATGGGAGCTAAAAGAAATCATTTGCCATGATTATACCAAGACACATTTTCACTTTAATTAAAGGAATATAGTTCAACATTTTAGGAAATATGCTTATTCCCTTTCTTGCTGAGAGTTAGATGAGAAGATCAATACCACTCCCACATCTACCACCAGCAACCAGTTAGCTTAGCTTAGCATAAAGACTGGAAACAGAGGGAAGCAGCCAACCTGGCTCTGTCCAAAGGTGAGAAATCTGCCTGCCAGCATCTCTAAAGCTCACCAACTAACACGTTAAATCTTCCTGAAGTCTTGACATCACTGTGAGGTTGCCAGGCAGCCAGTTACTTCTCCCGGACAGGAAATAGTCACATAATTGGCTCATAATCTCCTGTAAAACCACAACATGTCCTTTTTTACGCTTTGTTTTTTGTACAGATTAAACTAACGAGATATAACGTGTTAATTGGTGAACTTTAGAGGTGCTGGCAGGCGGATCTTGTTACCTTTGGACAGAGCCAGACTAGCTGTTTCCAGTCTTTATGCTAAGCTAAGTTAGCCAAACCAACTACTTGCTGTAACCTTACAGATATGAGAGTCATATTAATCTTCCCATCTATCTCTCAACAAGAGAGCAAATAAGCATATTTCCCAAATGTCAAAGAATAAAATGAGAAACAGATTTTTTTTAGCTGGCACAATAAGTGAGTTGTGGCTTTAAGGAATCAGCAGACAAGTTCAATTCATTTGCTGTGTTCGTTTTTTGCTACTTGACGACTTAATGTCTATTTTGCAATAAACCTGTCTCGAGTTGTTTTATGAGCAGTCCTGTCAGCAGCTGGAGGACACCATACCAGGATGAGCAGATCTCATCGCCGCCCGCTGCTGAATTTTTAATTTTAGCAATTAAATCTATAACTTTCTTCACGCTAAGTGGCTCAAACATCAGTAAAGGAGGATAGCTCATTTTCATATAATCCGAGGGAAGCTCATCAGTGTGACTAATCATCCTAGATGGGGCGCCAGCACTCATAAAGTACTGATTTCACAAGGGATAGCATGACAGTTTATGTAAGTTCTACTTTTATGATCAAATAGTCAGGGGAAAAGGTGGTGACATTATCTTCTTTTAGGACTTTTTCTGTTGTTCTGACATTGTTCAGAGGCTTCAAATATACAGTGAAGTTTCTCTTTCTGTTTCTCTGTTCATTTTTTGCACTTATTGCACATTGCAGCATTCAGTGGGTACTTTTTTGTCTGTACTTTTAACTTTTATTTATGTGTGAATTCAAGGTTTCAAGAATTCATTATTCATCATGCTTTTTTTTTTTCATTTGTTGACTAATGGAAAAATGAAGCCAAAATGACTGAGAACAGATTCTCACACAAAATGATTAATCAGCATAACACTGACATTCTTTTCAGTCCCATCTATGTGACACAGAGATAAAAGATAGACGCTAGTACTGAAAGCATTTTCAGAATTTTACTCTAACTAATGCAGACATTAGGAGGTAAAAACAGTACTTAGTGTTTAATAAATCTCCTCATATCTCAGCAGCAATTAAAAGATTTAATATCAAAGCCATGATACATGTATAAACAACTGGTGATCACTTTCTTGCCACAAGAGAGATGACAGAAGTGCAGCTGAATATTCACGGCTGATAAGAAACTTAAATAATGTATAAGTGGTTTTTGATTTGGGCAGGATGGAAGCGTGACTGCCGGCAGGGCTGATTGCAGCTCAGACATCATGAGAAATGGGCTGTTGAAGTGATTTTGCCCTTGAAAAGCAAATCTTTGTTAAGAGGAACTATTCCAGTGTGTGTGTGTGTGTGTGTGTGTGTATTCATGTTATCACAGACTCCAGGTTTGCTTACTGAGCAGGAGCTCTGCAGCAGCCTGCAGGCCAGCCGGACCAGCTCTTGATAAGTTCTTTAATAGAGGCTTAGGGTGAAAACTATCCTAATGCCACTATTTTGACAGCCGAGGCAGAGAACCGTCAGGATAACAACACAGACAGAGTTACCACTGAAAATACTGTCTGACCAGCTTCCCACGGCAGGGATCTTTTAGAGTCAATGTCTGCATGCTTCACAGGTAAGATTTACTTAATGGGTGATACTCGATGGCAATGCCAGATGCCTGAAGTCTCCTGTGTAGCTAAAACAATACAGCTCCTTTGAGGACAACTGGCTGACTAAGCAATTATCTCTAAATCAAAGTATGTGTTATGATGTGATGTGACACAAATTAGTTTCCAGGAAAGGCAGTGAAGGAAGAGAAAGAGGGCATGTGGGCAGCAGCTGCTACTGTTAACAGTATAAACCTACAACAGCAGACCTTATGTATAGGTTTCTCATAATAGTAACCTTAGACAATATGGCAGCTTCATATGAAGTGAACTGAAGCCTCCAGAGGGGGCCTGTAGGAAGTACAACCCACCATTAAAGTACACCATTCGTAATTCATTAGCCAGGTCTTGCTGCTTTTAGACTCATTATATGTAGACACAGCGGGGGGCATGGGGAAAGAAATTGTGGGTCAATAGCTGTAAAAGCTAATGAGCTAAATATACTGGAGGACAAAGACTGTAAATATATGAGCAAATAATGAAGAAGTAATGAACAGATTGCCCCACAAATGGAGCAGCTGCCTTTTTTTTCTCTTTTCAAAACATCAGAATCAGAAAAACAGAAAAAAAAAGTGCTAATCCCTGTTGGAAGTTAGCAGAGCAGGACGTGGTAACTACCCTAACTGTGGGTAATTATGACACCGGTGGGTGTATAGTGAGGGGCGTGGGGGCCTGTTGCTCAGTGATAACCAGAACGATGTCGAGCTGGGCTGCTGGCTCTCCCACAGATGGAGGGATGCATATTTAGTATGGAAATCAGGCCTGGAAAATGCAATTATACTATACTTGAGGCATTGAGTGAAAGCAGAAGAAGAGGAGTAGAGGGACATTAGAAGGCAGAGAGGTGGAAATTAAGAAGGGAAGATGCCTGCCTGAGTGAGCTCTATTCACAGATTCTGGAGGCCACCAATGGACAGTGAAGGTGAGACGTCTCCTTTCTCATTCTAAATATCTTTATACTGTATATGGAGAAGAGAGGAGGAATAGAGAGAGGCTAAGGGACGTAAATATAATTGCGTTTCCTCCCTCTGTTGGCTTTCTTCTCTAAATAAAGTCTCTGTTTCTGAGTTTATTTCATCTGTGTTTGGCTCGGTGACAACACCTACCGCCTCTCCACCTCGCACTGTATTCTCTCCCATTCACACTGCCTCTGTTAAAATGTGTTCCCAGGAGACGCGGCTGAGCATAGCTGTCACTCCGCTTCGCCTTCTCTGACATTCAGGACTGGCGCCTCCAAAGTGAGCATTAGCAGCCTTTTCAAGTGACGACAGGAGAGAGACGGCGAAAAGACAATAAGGCGCGCACGAGCAGCCAAAACCTGAGGGATAACGCGTCGAGAGGAGCGGTGGAGCAAGGTGCGCCGAAAATCACATGACATCACATGAAACGTTGAGGGGGGGGGGACCTCTGACTTGTGCATCAGTAACAGTGGAAGTTCCCTGACGAGGCAACGTCTGCCAGGGAATAATTGATGCTGAGGCAAAGAGCACAAAGATAAAGACAGTATATCCCTTTAGGGAGGGCTGAATGGGCCAAACTGACAGCAGTGTGTGTGTGTGTGTCAAACAGCAAGGGTCCATCCTCCTCCTCTTGGTAGCTGTGTGTTGCCTACTGTACATGCTGCTCTCAGCTCTAGTCAATTGTCCTGGATGGATTAATTAGCCACACCACATGGTCAATACCTCACAGCTCAATACTAATTAGTAATAACTATTAGGCCTACTAGGCCTCTGCACACAGATACAAAAAAAAAACCAAAATCCATAAATCTTTCTGATTTTGTTCAGAGTTTACGGTGATGGCCATCTTTCACTCACAATCGTTGATACACACACGATAAAAGAAGAAGGTGCCAATTAACTGAGCTTATAGTGATTCACCACCACCAGACAGACCAAACAGTGTCAATATACCCATTTACGATCTACTTTGAATCATTCAGAAGACCAAACCCCCCTCTCCCTTGTTCTCTCTCTCTCTGACACATACACTCGTGCAGACTCACAGCAGAATCTAAATCACTGCGGATCTCAGCCTCGCTGATTCTACCCTGACCCAGATACTCGGGTTCTTTCTTGCCCAAATCCTTTTAAAAAAAGGTGGACCTTTTTTTTTCCCCTCAGCAGTTTGCGGCCACAGCCTTCCTTCATGCTTTAATCATTGCGGTGCTTAAAGTCGGGGAGAAAAAAAAGAAACAAACCTTCACTCCAGGACACTTAAGCAAAGTGCATCGCTTTTAGCCGGCAACCCGTCTAAAACAGAAAGCCTTGACTTGGAGTTTGGTGTGGGATGTGATGTTGATAGGTAGCATCTGTTTCCCTGGAGACGGATGCACTGTGGGCACTTAATGTGACTTAAAATGACTTGAAAACTTTAAAATACTGTGCATCAACTACTTGCTGAGTGTCTCTTGACTGGTACTGTAGCTGGAGTTCATTTCTGCTCTCTTTCTTACAATAGTGCTTCAAATGTGACAAAAGGCTCACTCAGTTTAAAGCAGAACATTTGAACACATATTGCATAAGCGCTTCTCTAACTATACCTCCTGAGGGAACAGAAAATGTAAAGAAGGGTAAAAATGAAGTCTAAAGCAACAGCCTTAAAATCCTCCAACCTGAACAAAGAGAATCTCCCGCCATAATCTCTAAAAGACACCCGCTACCCGTGTAATTAACCATGGCAGCCATTTTGGATCTCCGTCGAACATTAGCCGAATTACCACCCGAAGGAAAACAATGACACACTTCTTCAATTCCACAGCTGGTACATGATAGCATCAGAGGACTCTCTTTAAGGAAATCGATACGTGCAATTACACACATAGGAATATATCTGACTTCAGGTTGGCCTGGATTTACCCTCAATTCATAAACAGATGCTCGTCTATCACGGAATCGTCCCCCACAAAGCCCTACCATGTGTGAACATTGACACCTTGGGTGTCTCTCAGCCTCCTGCATCGACAAAACGTCTGAGTTTAATTGTGCGGAAACGTGTCACATGTAAAACGTGTGCTGGTTCACTTGCTGTGTAGGATTTTGGGGATTAGTAGTCAGATATGCAGCTATACTCTTTGTGAGTGTATATGTATGAGTGAGTGTGCGTGTGTGTGTGTGTGCATTTGTGTGTGTATATTTCCCCAAGAGAGGTTTTAGCAGAGCGTTACTTATTCACCCCTCTGGCTGAACTGATGGAGTTCTCTGGCTAAGATCGCCCTGCATGAAAGATGGGTTGAACATAAATGATGTCTTGTACTTGCAAACACACACACACACACACACACTCAGACACCAGAGAAGCTGTTGCCCAACGGTGCGATTCAAACATTTACACCCACTGAGGTCGAGAGAAGCAGCGAGGATTCCGGGCTGCTCTGAGTGAATGTAGAACAACAAATGAAAAAAATGTTGAACACACCCGTTAGACACACAACTGAGAGAAATTGCAACAGCTTGTGGGCTGAAAGCGTCGAAAAGGCATGGACTGAGCACACGCACACATGCACACACACACATTCTGCACCTTGCCATATCCATTTTAATACGGTGCAGGGGAGTTCCATCTTCCAGGCCAGACCCCAAAATCAATGCAGACACCAGACTTTGGGCACTGGCTATGATATAATGGCAGCACTGAACTTTCCAAATCAAAACACGACTGTCATCTGTCACACGCTGTGGAGAGCTGCTTATAACTCTGCCTGAGATACAGAGATGTGAATGGAGAAAGAGAAGAAGCGAGGGAAGGGTCGGGCAACAAAAGCAGGGGATACGGCCTTGAAAGAGTGAAGAGAGAGACTCGAGAAAAAGAGGAAACCGGAGAGACTTAGGTGAAAATGCTAAAAGTCAGGGAGCAGCAGAGAGAAAGGAGAGGAGGAGACATTCGTTGATGACCTGGTTGAAAATGTCATGCTACATGCGGCACTCTCCGGAGCTCCTCTCAGAGAACCTGCAGAGCTCACGCATCACATGCTGCACAACGGGAGGCCAGACTCACATCAACATTCGAATATCCTCTAAATTAGTCAGCAAATCTGTACTGGCAGCGCTCATGTGTATGAATGAGAGTCTGTCTGCGTTTGAGACAGTGCGTGTACATCAGGGAGAGTGGAGTAGTGAGACAGACGGAAGAGGAAGTGGGTGGCTGCATTAATTAATAATAAAATGCTTGAAAGCGTTTGTATATATGCAAATTGAATGCATGCACAGAACGGTGTGGGTATGGTCTGTGTGCGTTCACGTGTGTGTATCAGACAAATCTTTAAAATCAGACCAGCGGGTCGATATCTGTGTGAGGCTGGGCGTTCTCAAATTACCTCCGATTACTGCCTGCTACTACCAATGCTGGGCTAATCGAAGGCAATTTGCATTTGGCTGATGGGCAATTTTAAAAGTGTCTCCCTGATGCCGTCGGAGGCGAGGCAAGGTTGTTTTTTTTAATCCACCTAACATATGCTCACAAGGAGTGTAGAATGAAAGAGAAGGAAATGAGATCTGAGGGTTCAAGGAGGCAGGTTAAAAAAAAGGGGGGGGGGGGTAATATTACACAGCTTGAGGAAGGGAGGGTTGAAGATGCACTGAAATGAGATGGATCCAAAAAAAACAACAACCACAACACTTCAAGAATGGCAGAGGAAGATGGCTGTACACTTCCGAGAAAGAGAGCTGATGTAAAGGAGAGGCTGCACTGTGGGAGCGGCACCTCTACACTGATGTCTCTGTAGTGGCACAGACTCCAGAACTGGGACCTGGTCCAAATTGAGTGGCCTCGTGTGGCCTTCATTACAAACCATGGGCAGCACAACACAAGGGGAGAGAAAGAGATAAAAAGGAAGGAGACAGATAAATAGAGAGAGCAAGCAGGAGAGGGGGAGATGAGCTTAAGGAAGTGAAAATACTCCAGGAATAGGAATAGGAATTGCGTTGAATTAATCTCTGTGCTTACACCCGTGCGGCGCGAGGAGCCGAAGGCAGGTGCTCATCTACGCGCTCAGAGAGAATCAGCCTTTCACGTGTACAGCTCGACATGAATTTCTAATGGGAGCACAATTGTAAACACGGATAGGTGAAGAGGCAGGGAATGAAAAAAAAAAGAAGAGGCAGGGAATGAAGAGCCTGACCTCACATTCACAGCAGAGACACAGGACAAAAACTGCCTGCACCTGTAGTTAAGAGAATATAATAGCACACAGACTGTTCTCACATCAGTGTATAAGACATATTCTTGTCTCGTTGCCGTTACACTAAAATCTGTTGCTTTAATACTGTGGCTCTGTCAGCTTGGTGTGGGTGTTTTCTAGTACTTTGCTGTGCGCAGTTTGTGGGGTTAAGTGTCTGGATTTACCGACACATTAACTGGAAAGATTGATCCTCCTTTTGCAGGACAACGACCTGAATGGTTGAGTCAATTTTCGCCACTGCGGAGCTCGCTGGCTCTGTCTGAATCAATTCTGTAACCTTTCTGAAATCCAACGAAAGTGGGTGTAGGTGTAGAAATTTGTGTCTGTGCTGCGGGACATGAAAGGCCTCATGCGATTCCCTCTGCATTACTATCAGTATCTGTGTGTGTGTGTGTGTGTGTGTGTGTGTGTGTGTGTGTGTGTGTGTGTGTGTGTGTGTGTGTGTGCGCATCTGGTTTCCACTCACCAGCTCGATGAGCTCCTGGTAGCACACCTGTCCCTCTTCATTGCTCTGGACCAGGGCTAACAGCATGTCCAGTTTGGACGGGTCCAGCTGCAGCTCATGGTGCTCCACCAAGCTGGTGAAGTTCTCCACTGCGATGAAACCGGTGTTTTCTGGGTCCAGCTGGAAAAACAACAACCCATTCTCAGACCATTTGGGATATAAACCACATTGCTGACTACAGTTCTATTGAAGATGTTGTTTCTGTTATGCATCCTGATTGTTTAATAATAGGCAGCACTGCAGAGACGTGTCAGTTTGCCCTGAGGGAGAATGCAGCTGAGACGTACACACAGAGACACAATAGATACTCATGAAGACAGATGAGAGCTGCAGGGCTGAAGGCATAAGCTCAGATAGTGACACCAGTATTAATTAAGCTGTGTTGCCTCTATGATGCCTTTGAAAGAATTAGACCTGACTTGAGAAAAAGCCCCATTCAACCTCATTAAAGGAGCAGGTCTGTCAGAGCAAACAGCAGGATGGTTGTTGTTGGGAGCAGCGAGAGAAGACAGGCGGGCATGCCATTTTACGACCTGCAGTCTCCCTCTGCATCAAATTACTTTTCAGTCTTTGTTTCTGAGTGGGCGCTTCATTTGACTGTGTGAGTCCGTCCTTGGTCACATTTGCAGCTCGTAGTCAGTGTGGTTTTTCTAATCACCACTCACTCACTGAGACTGAGCCCCATGGGTTATTACTGCTGATGTGTGCATGCCAGTGCTGCTCCTCGTAATTGATTTAAGCGGGAGAGCGTCATAAAAATGGCTGAGTGTAGTTGTCTAAAATAGCGCCTGGTTAAAAATGGCTTGTAAAGTATAGGGTGTGTATCTACGCTTGGTTTAAGTAATGTGGGTTTTTTTAGGCGGCAGCTTCACCTACTTATTACTCCATTTTCTTCCTTTACCTTCTGCTCTTAAATGCATTCAATTGCTCTGCAATGGAGCGTTAATTTCTCATGCCAGCTCTCCTTAGTACATCGGATTGTGTTTGTGAAAATGAGCCTGAGGACAAACTGCAGCAGTACAAAGAGACCACATGGGAAGCGCCCCTCGCTGCTTTTCATTTGACTGTTTCCTGAATGCTAACACAGGCTCATTAGGTTTCAGATAGTAAACCAACAGCCTCTTGTTGCCCAGGGGAGGAGTGAGCTTTCAGATGTTGCGTCAGTGTGGAGTCAGTCATGCTGCGTCATCCTTGCCCATGTCATGTCAAGTCCATGAGAAGAATCCCGTCTCAGTCTGGACCTGGCCTGCTCTGACATGGTTAGACAAAGGTGTTTCATCTGCTGCATGAGGAGAGCGGCATTAAACTACGCCGCGCCGTGTCAGTCTCTACTGCAGGAGGCTCAAAGCTTAAAGCTCTACTGCTCAACTAAGAAGCAAAGAACATCAATCAGGGAACCCATTCGTGTGAGAGTGTGTGTATCTCAGTTTGAACATGTTTACTGTATGTGCTTTGCTTCCCCCCCTACACTGTTTCCAGGGTGTTTTACAGTCATTTGGTTGTTCACAAGCATCCCTTTAAAAACCATTTAATCTGCTTTTTTCACTCTACTGAAAACTTATGTATTTATTCGCCTGGGAGAGCACAGTGGAGGCAGGAACTAATGGGTTAGTTTAGATGATGCTTGACTCAGAATGAGTGTTTTCCCACTGCTGGTTGTAGTAGTAGTGAAGGGATTTTGTTAGTTATGATACTTTTGCAATACTCTATGCACGCCAACATGACTCAACAGCAGAAAAAAAGGTTTTCAACCAATATTTACCAAGATTCTGTACACACACAACCATTGTTTTCTCTAGGGCATTTACTGATAACACATCATGTATTTAAAATCCATACTATACTTGAATATTTCCCTCTTGGTCATGGTCCCTCACGCATCTCAGTATAAACTCAAAACTCCTGAGTCTGACAGCCAGCAGTGTCAAGGCAGCTTGAAACGCACATAAAACTCAACTCGTGAGAAAAATGAACCGAGATGGGAAAGAAAACAGGCCCAGGTCTATTTTTAGATAATCCCCTTCACTGTGTTGCATGGACATTTGTTAAAACACGGCCCCGTTCTCCCCTTGAGGATCACCAGGCAAAATGGTGCAGATATGGACAGCGTCTGTGATGTGTAAGGTACCGGGATGACATGTGGGGAACACAAGGGGGAGAGAGAGACAGCAGAGACGCAAGAGGTGGAAAATGGGAGAGGGAGGCGGGTGGTCGGTCGGTCGGTTGATGAAATGAAATAAATGAAAAACTGTAGAAGGAGAAGAGAGGCGAGAAGAACAGAGACAGCCAGGGAGGAGACAGAAATGAAACGAAGACGTACAGAGAATAAAAATGCCTTGCCACTGTCTGTCTGTCTGTTATTCTGTGCATCTGCCTAACCCAGCAGTCTGGCAGTGAGTCCTCTTCTTCTCTTTCCTATGAGAGGGCTGTGACACACTCCAGTGCTCTGCGTTCACTTGCCACAGAAGGGAGATAGATCAGATTCTAATGTGCTCCTGGCTCAGCCCGGGCTGACAGGGGGAACAGAGAGCCACACCGGGGACGTCTGATTACTGTCAGCCTCCATATGTCAGCACATCACTACACATACAGCGGCAGCACAGACACAGAGGCACACTGTATATGGCTGCGCACATTTACGCGAACCAAGTGTTGACGCTGAGCTGTCATACTGCACAGATACTATTCCCTTCGTAGTCTGACCTTATTCAGGAAGAACGTTACACAGGGGAGACTGTCTGCCGAGGATACAAGGAGGTGGAGGATTGGTCCTTGTAGCCAATTAGGGTTATCAATTAGCAAGATGAGGTACACTGAGATGAATGAGTGTTGGCAAGAAGAGCCTTTTTTTTGGGAGGGGGGGGGTTCTTGGGCAGGCTCGTGACGTGCATGAGCAAGGGGGGGTGAGACAGAGTGAAGAAAGGGTTGCAAGAAGGAGGGAAAAAGCGCTGAGAGGGAAGTAGTTATTGAAGCGATCCAACACTGGTGAGGGCGACACTTTGACAAGCTGCATGCGTTGCCATGGTTACCAGTCGCCTGTGTGTCATCCCTTTCTTGCATTTACCCCCCCATTTTGGCACTCGAGAGGCAAAGGAAAGACACAAAAGGGGGAGAGGAAGAGACGACGAAAGGAGGGAAGGAAAACTAGAATACAGATGGATGGAAAGAGACAAATGAGATAAAAATAAGGTGGTAATAAGACGAATGTTCGGATGTAAAGGGAGACGGGGCGGGACATTATGGATGGAAGGTGGAGGTGTTAAGGTGGAGAGCAACTGAACTCGGCTGGCTGAAGAGCAAGTGGGAGGAGATAGACAAGACAGGGGATGGAAATGTATACACAAGTAGTATGAGGAGGAGGAGGAGGAGGAGTGGAATGCTGACTGCAGGGAAATGATCTCAGTGTTAACCCCCGGGACCTCTATTACCTTCAGACTGACCCCAGCCCACGACCGACTTATCAGTCTGTTCCACAGGGGCTCAAGAGCGAACCCTCCGGCCCGGGAACAAACCACAAATCCCAGCTATGATAGAAGGGCAGCCAGTGGGCTGAGACACATCCAGTCCTATCGTCCTACCTGCCGAAGACTGACTGACTGTGTAGCACTAACAGAGTTGTAGGTAATACAGCTGTCACACATATGGAGCAGAAAGTAGAGATGATAACGATTCACATGGTTACACATGCATTCACCTTAACTGTCTCAAGATGGCAACATTTTAACTGTTATTAGGCTCCTCCTGCTTTTCCTCTGGTAAAGGTAATATTATTAGAGCTTAAACTTAGTTCATTAATCGATTAGTCACTTGATAGAAAATTAATTGGCAACAATTTTGATAATCGTTTCAGTCATTTTCCAAGAAAAAAAAAGTTCCTACAGTTGTTTTCTTTGTCTTCTGTGATAATTAATTGAATTTCTTTGGGTTCTGGACTATTGATCGGACAAAACAAGCAATCTCCAGACGTCATCTTGAGCTCCAGGAAACTGTGATGGGCATTTTTCACTATTTTCTGACACTATATAGATGATAAAAGATTACGAGAGAGTCTAAGTAACCCTAAATCTTCAAAATATGATTTATTTTTAATAGTGCTAACAGGGCTCCAGCTGCCTTGAGGCATCCATGTTTGTACACACCTTTGTATTAATTACCACCTGGTCAGATATACTGAAATTAAAGTATTTTGGTTTGTATAATTTACGTAAACAATTAGGCAAATCAACTGAAAGGCAATTACTCCCATCAAAAAAAAAAGCACAGACTTACTACACCTACCCTTTTTACAATACATAAATTATTTGATGTGGAATAGGAAAGCAGCACCAGCACTGGTTTGGTTCCCAGTCTCAGTGACACAGTCCTGACCCAGTGGCACAGAGCCAATACTACAGGCTACTTTGGTCTCTGTGAACAAGACTGTCAAGCTTGAACAGGGCGGTGTATCTGCAGAGGGCAGTGGCATTTACAGGGCAGAGCATATTTGCATGGCATCAGATGAAACCCTTTGAATTACCTCCGCTACCCTCGGGACTCACTGGCGTTCACCAACAACTGGGCCACTGACTGTAATTATCACAACACACGTTCTGCCCTGCTGTTACCATCATCATGCCCCAAACTTCACCACTGTGGCACAGCGATGTGATGGCCCCAAGATCCAAACCACTCTGTCCTCAAGTGGAGACTACCAAAGAGAGATATCTGAAGAATTTTCCTTGATGTAAACAATCATCTAACTACGTTTCATGGCGTTTAAACACAGCACAAACAGCCAGAGGCATTTTCAAATACAGCTCAATGCAAATTAGCATCAGAGAATGATAAGAAGGGGACAGTGAATGAGAGCCTGATTCTCTCTACTTGACATAAATATGTCAGAATAGTATTCAGAACCCCACGTCCTTATGGGAGAGATATAAATAAGCCGGATAAGAACTGAATGACACATGGGGAGATATTGACCGACTAATGATAGCATGTGCTTTAGTGGCTTAGAGCTGGTGACCATCCTTATCAGTGGCGCTGCAATAGAAAGACTATCAGAGAAACTGCGTGCATGCTCTGATCATCTGCATATGTGTGAGCCTGCATAAGCCAGAAATAGCCTGAGCTCAGCATTGCAACCTCCTGCAGACAAAGACTAATAAACTCACTCATGTTGCCACTGTTGCTTTCTCTTTCTCTGCAGCATTTTCGTGTGGTTCAGTTTGACAGGGCTGCAATATCCCCTCTCCTCTAGACCTGCAGTGCTCATATAAACTAAGCATGTCCAGTTTTCTTTTGGGGCTAAACATCCCATGCTGATTTAGGAATACTCCAGGAAACCCCCAAAAGCATTCAAGTTTAGTACCTTTAACATCTTATGTGTGTTTGACTGAAGGAAATTTTGGGTAAGGTTGCAGGTTTGAAACCCTAGACTATGAAAAACTAAGCAGTGACAGTGAGTATCCCTTTCCCTTGACAAACAACTACACCTAAGATGCCCTTAAGCAAAGCACTTGACCTCCAGGTGCTCTTGTGGATTTGCTCATAGGCCGGTGGGACACTGTGGCCGTTGTGGAAAAGCCTCCAGTGAATGTGCCTATTTAAATCTGGAGGGCAAAGCTGCAAAAAAAAAAAAAACCTAGAAAATGAGGCATGCTCTGCAAAACATTTTCCTGGATAAGGATGAGAAAAAAAGTGGCCAGTGTTTAGGCAGGCAGCAAGCTTTGTTGAATACAAGCTCCCCTGTTCACAGTCCAAAAGCTGTTGGCAGATTTCACTTCATTCTAGTTTAATTAGAGAGACCTTTTCCAAATCAAAGGCCGCCACATGGAGTCCCGAAGGTGGAAAAAACCTGTCGTCAGCCAGTGTGAGTGATTTGGTCTAGACTTGAGCTTAATAGGACTGCGGTCTGCTCAACTGTGGCCCTGCAAACTGTCTATATGAACGCACTGGCACAAGCGGAGTAAACCCGACAATCAATAAAACAACCAGCCATTTACAGTGAGGAAATATTGGACATTGACACAGATGAGTCAGCCTCTTTGATACCGCATTAAAATGTGTCTATGAAGGAACGTGTGTTGTTGAGGTATCACTAAGTAGCTGTTATCACTGAAGTGCTTATACAGTAAATGACTCACCAGTGTGACCACAGAGCATCTTTTCACTCAACCCACACGGGCTTCCTCCACTTGTTATAAAGACACAAACACACACATTCATAAAAATGCAACTGCGCACATGATCACGGACACACACACACACACACACACACACACACACACACACACACACACACACACTTCTCCCCAAGGCTCTTGAGTCTGTTGATCAATGTGTTGCTGATGGGCCACTTGCAACCCCCCTAAAACCTGCAGCAGATAATCGATTTCCCCCTCTTGGACAGAATGATTGCCCAATCCATCTGTCAATCAGCCCAAACCCCGATGGACCAGTTCATCTCAAAAAAACAGGAGACCTATTAGAAAGCCCAGTTAAATACAAGACATGAAATAGAGCTGTAAACACACACACACACACACACACACACACACACACACACACACACACACACACACACACACACACACACACACACACACAAAATCACATATGTCTTCAGGAAGCACTAGCCAAATACACACATGCTTTTCTGGGTAGAATCAAACTCATTTTGGCTTGTTCATTTTGGAGATGGCAGAGCTTAACTCAAACACAGATCTGACTGGACAGTAAAAACAGCAGTTTGGGCAGAGGACTCCAAAAAAACCAGATGTCAAAAGAAAAATGTTTCACTGGCCTAATTATGGCCACTAACACTGTGTTTTTGACAGCAGGACTGAAAGAGAAGAAAAAGATTTGAAGCTAAAATAACAGCTTCTACTCTGGGAGAAAACCGTGACCTGGACTTCACAGGAACTGCCTCGCCGCTGGACCCTAGGAAATGAAAAGCGGAATAATCTTGCAATCTTTGGTTCTTGTGACCCTGAGATGATAAGGTTGGGCATGTGGTAAACAAGCAAAATCAAACATTCAGGTACAGAC
This sequence comes from Macquaria australasica, assembly GCA_005408345.1. Lineage (NCBI taxonomy): Eukaryota > Metazoa > Chordata > Actinopteri > Centrarchiformes > Percichthyidae > Macquaria > Macquaria australasica. The sequence goes on along the minus strand of SEMN01000157.1, from coordinate 748,733 downwards.
ACACACCATCCATGCACATACAACGTGATCGCTGCAAACGCTAATGCAGCAGCTATAATTCACCATTATCTTATGATTTTTGCTTAATTCTTCAAAGGGAGAATGCACCAATCACTCCATCTATACATCCATTCAAACAGTATATCCATGCATCTATTTGCACACACACCCCCTCCTCCCTCCCTCCCCTTCCATAAACCATGACATGATGCCCCCCCCCCCCCCGCTGTGGCTCATGATCTGACCTCACATTCTCGGGGCCCACATGGCTCCATGATGCTTGCATCCGTCGTGTTGTCTCACGCTCTCATTTTTGCCCGTGCCAAAACAGCCCTTTCTATCAATCCTCACATCAGCTCTCACCCCCCAGCCTCCACGTCTCAATCCCTGGATAGACGGCGAGGTGGCCAGGAGCCCGTAACCATAGAAACCTCTGCCGCTGCTTGCTTCGCTCGCTTACCTGCTCTTGTATGAGCTGAAACAGGGAGCTTCTATCCATATACTGGCCAGGGAGGTGAGAGGCGCTGCCGAGGACAAGGGCATAGGGAGGAGCAAAAGAGGAGTGGTGGTGGTGGTGGTAAGGATGGGATAAGGTGGAGGGGGATTTGGTTGAGGTAGCAGCTGGTGCCTAAATTGTAGCGTCAGGCCCCTTCGTAGCTGCTGCGTCCCCCCCCCTTGATGATGGAGAAAGCCTGGTGAGCTCTGTCCCTGGTTTTCCTTGCTGGTGGTGTGGCTGGAGTAACAACCGGTGCTGTGTTGGTGCTGAGAGTGCAGACGGTGGTGCAAATGGGCCGTGACTCTGCTCTGTGCCAGTGCAGCGTGGCGCGGCAGTAAACCCCAGCTTCAGCAGACGACAGGCAGGCAGGCAGGCAGGCACACAGGCAAGGCAGATCCAGCAGCTCTCATTCACTCTCCTCCTCCTCCTCCTCGCTCTCCTCTATCCCATTGCACTGACTGCTACCTCTCTCTCTCTTCCCTCTCCTCATACACACACTGCGCCGCATGCATACCAATGAGGAAGGGGAGGGAGGTGGCCTCTCTCTTCCAATTGGAAAAGGGGAAGGAGTGGCCATGGGCTGCGGCTCCTGTCCTCACTACAAGTAAGGCGTCTCAGGGAGGGAGCAGGGGATGGGCTCCACTGCGGCTTTGCGCTTACTACTGGCATATACCCCCCTCCGCCCTCCCCCTCACACACACAAACACACACACACACACACACACAAATCCACACACTGTAAACAACACCAAAGCTACTAATAGACAAGCATATAGTTAGATTTTAGGGTTAAAGGAGACAAAGGAGATGAATGGCATCAAAAACAATATAAAACTACTCGTGAAATCAATAGCACTGATGGCACCCAAACAAAACCATAGACTGCTCTGCAACCCTTTACACTTCTGTGCCAATTGTAAGCACTGGCACATGAGCACATTGTATGCGCTGCTGCACAATCAAAGCGCACGCCCACCGCCAACACACGTGCACAAACATTAAAATTGAATTAAACTGTTTGGATGGCTCACTGATCCTCCAATGAGCTCAAATGAATACCGCCACGACAATAACGCAAGACCAGAGACCTCAATAGAAGAGTTCATTATAAGTAAAACCAGAACAAAGGCTCTTTTTATGTTAATCTGAGGCATAATAAAGAGACTGGCATGCAATGAGCAGAGCGAGAGGGTCACAACATATGAACGATGAAGGGGAACTTGTTACTGCTCGTGTGGGCGGCAGGCAGTGGCTTGTACTTGATTTCATTGAAATCCCCTTTAAAAGGTGTTTTGTTTCTGCACAAATCCGCAGTGACCCCTCCTCCTCAGGACAATGGCGATGAGGGGGAGGAAGCAGCGAGGGGACGTTGATCTTAACCCATAAAAGAAGTGAAACAGCCTTAAATGCCCTGGAGCTGATTGTGGCTGGAGACGTCGTCAGGGTTGTGATCTGGTGACCACTTCGGCTTACGTTGTGGTTGAAGCAGGGGTGTTTCTTGTCCTCCGCACTGTTTCCTGTGAGATTTACCACCAGCAGTGTAACTCAGCCTCTGGCTTGGTGACAAACAGTGCCTCTGCCTGTTTAAATACCATTATTGCACCAGATGTTTGGTTTCATTTTCTTACAGGTGGGAAGGCTTATAATTTTTTTTTTTTTTTAATGTCTGGACCTACTCATTGCAGCAATGTGTCTTGTGGGGGCTCAGACTGAGGCTGCCGACTATATGAAGCCACGGGTAACTGCTGAATTTGTCCTAATGGATTGGGCCTAGGCCACATTGAACATGGCAGAGCTCCCAGACTTTCCCTTTGTCACCTTCCATTATGCCCACCTGACATAATGACCGTCCAAGTCTATAGCAACGACAGGATTTCCCTTCTCTGTGAGGAAGGACTGAAGTCACTCCATGGGGTTCTTTGTTCAACTACTAATCAATGTTCGGCATTAATTTGTCTCCAATACTCTGTAGTTGTGAGCATGAATAAGACAAATCTAATTATGAGGTCACTGCTGGAGGATTTGCAAACTGCAATAAGAGAGACAGATTGAAAGAACAGCCAAACTGGATTCAACTGTTGCCTTGGTTACCTCAAAGGACTCACATCAAATAATGATAGACAAGTACCATGAACTAAAAAATCCAGTGCAGTAAGAAAAGAAAACCCTCTTAAGAAAAGAAAAAAAAACCCAGGCTCTACCATTAATGTTAGAGTTATTATGACAGTATGTGTGAATAACATCAGCACAACACAGTCTTGGCTCTGTTTTAAAGGAAGCCAATATGAATGAAGCACTATTCAATCACACACTATCAAATGAAAATGCACAAGTGGCCTTGATGGAGGAAAAATGGCATTAGAAGCAGGTAAACAGCATTCCCAAATATATGAATACGATGCCAACTAGGCTCACAGCCCCACCGAGGGCCATGCCAGTATCATTATTTCCATTACACCGCCACCAAGTGACATTACCCAGATGACTGACAGAGCGAGATAAGCCTCCAGTGAAATACGGTCTCTGCTGCCTGAAGCGTCCCCAACGGGATGGTCTCTCTTGAGCCTGACTAAAGCCTTCATGTTCTATTCAGCCCTGTTGGATGGATGAAGACGGCAGGATGAACCCCGGCAGCCTGCTCCTCTTTAACAAGGCCCGAGAGCAGCAGACAAAACACTGGTCTTGCCTCTGTGTGAGAGCGGGGAGAGAATAACAAGGCCTTTCAAGGAAGCAGAAAGGCGCATTAATTAGACCGCTCGTCTGCACTCTTTCCTCAGCAGCTTAATGACCTCGAGGTCCATAAGGCAGGTGTTTATTTATCGGTGTCTGCGTGTGGATAGTTGTGTTTCTGTCGGTGAAACGGATGGTAAGAGGAAGCTATAAATGCATGCCTTAAAGGTCTGAATTCAGTGTGTCTTAATTATACACAAGCTATGCCAGAGTTTTAGCATGAGGGGTGCATGTACGTTGATTTATAAAGCAGTCGCCTTATGTACACCACGTACTAGGATTAAATCAGTGTTTGTCATACATTTCTGTTGCACCAAAACTTTCTTTAAATCTTGGTTCAATCCTCCTTAAACCTAGATAAAATTCAGCCCTCTTGCTCAGGCTACATTTTTAGATGTCCACAACAATAAGACTCTGTGGTGTATTCAAGTTGGATTGTTATTGCAATGTCAACACTGACAAAAGAGTGCACAGGGCTGCAACATCACAGCATCTGGGAGTTATAAAACTGGCAGCTGTCACATTTCTGTCTTCACTGTAAATTCTTTAAAAATACAATCTGGCATCCTCTTAGTACTGGAACAAATTTTAAGGCTATTGTCTAAATGTAGATGTGTATAGTTTCCAGCATTTCAATTTTTATTGACTTTTCAGATCAGATAAATGCATATACTGTTGTTATATTTAACTTAACTTCATAAGGGCATTCCTGAAAAGCAGACTTTAGGTGTTTTTTGTATCTTGGTATCATTGAAGATGAATTTCCTTTTGTGTTTCATTGCCCCACGTACAGCTACTTAAGGAGTCAGTGAGGAAAGATTCAGCTAAAGAATCCTGATTGTTGCCTTTTTAATGAGGAGATTTTTGTTTCTGCAAGATTTAAAGAGCAAGACAGACTTGATACATCTTTTGAAATGTTCTCTTTTTGATTTTGTGGAACCGTATGGTACGATCTGTCATGTGATCATCTTGGTTGTTTCTTCTGTCTAGTGTCTTGGAAGCACCATATGGGCTGGGCACCATATGGCGCGAGATACTTAAATAAACCAATCAACCAAACAATATCTTACACTCAGTCATAGATGCACTGGATTGGCATACTGCTACTAGGAAATATACGTGTTATATTCAGTGAACAACAACTCACTAGCCGGACTTGCTGAATTCTCCCTGCAGGGGCCAGAAGTTATATATGTTGTGCTACAGAAAGCAATAACCAGAAATTACCTCATTAAATCTTAATTAAACTGGTTGTCGAGGTGGACCGTCAGCCACACAGGTTTCTCTGGATGTTTTATGTGAGGTGGGGTGCTGTCCTGGGTATGCTGGGAAATATACTCCTGCCATCTACCACCCTGAAAAACTGGGAAGAGAAAATGAACAAATGTAAGTTTACTCAGGGAGAAGAGCTGCGGTCTGAAAGCTCAACAGAAGAGTGAATGAAACTTCAACCACAAGACCTGACCACAAGAGTGAGAGTCAAGGGTTGATAACACAATTAACACCCAGCATGTTGTCATTGTGCAGGATCACAGTGTTACAGTGCTGCTCTATTGTTCTCTTAGCTGGCCTAATCTTTTCATAAATTAAGAAGACAAGTTGTTCTGGGGGATTTCTGGGGGGGAAACCTGTTAGCCTCAACTAATCGTGAATTAAAATAGATGGTGCTTCAAACTCGAGCTGCAGAATGTCAAGCAGTAGTGATTGTGCAATAGAGGGGATCACCCGCATGATGAAAAACGGCAGAAAAATGAATCAGGTCACTGAATGACACAGTTTTAGTCCAAACTGCTCCACTTAGAAAATCTCTAGGGGACATAAAACGAAAGAAGCAAGGAAAGGGGAAGCAGAGAGTTAGAGGAAGGAGGGTGAAAAGGGGAGAGAATTAAAAGCATAAAGGGAAAGCAAAGGGGAAAGTGAAATGACGGGAGTATTTCTGTAAAACTGCCGTGATTTGAATTCATAAGGGAGCCAGTTTCATTCCTGTCTCTGCAGTGTTCACATCTCATCCCAAACATCAACTGCTATTTTTGACATTACCGTGTCACAGTGCCACTGTTAGCTGTGCTTTCTGAGCAGCTTCTTGTGAAATGTTTGGGAGTCACAGCAGTAAGGTTTAAGTGTGGAGAGACCTCTGGTGTCTAAAACTGCTGCTGCACCCTAAACTGAGGGCAGCCCTGTTGGCCGACATCCACATTAAGAAACCACAGAGTATCCAAGCAGTGCTGACAAACCAGTCTCACCAGAATTAACCTGAAATAATCAGAGTTCATCACTCCTGTACTTTCATTATGACCATGTTTAGGATATAACATAACTTAGTGTCTTTACTGCCTACATTTACATTTAATGTTTCCACTTTGATTACTATCTAATATATATATATATATATATATATATTAGATAGTATATATATATATATATATATAAACAGTTTAACAATTACATTTAAGCAAATAACACAATTAATTACTTGTATTTAAGCAGCTACTGCCCTCTGTTGGTAAAAGCAGCTCCGACCACAAGTCACTACAATACAATATGAATGGACTCAGCAAAATACTTCTGCCTGCTCTCATAAATTCTGCAAATGTTGTGTATAAAAGTACACTGAGAGCACGGGAATCATAAAACTATTTCAGTCATTGTTTGACATTCTTAGTGTAAAGTGTTAACATAATAACAGAACACAGAGTAAAAGGAGGAAAAACTTGTTCATGAAACGGTAATTTCTTGTTGTCTTCAAAAGACTAAGGAAAGTTTTATAGTTTCAATTTTTGTAAAGAAATATCACAATTATGCTTAATTCGTCACATAATAGAGGGCTCTGGTGTAGCGGCCGCCTGCTGCAGCAGCTTGTGTTACTCATGTACTCTACCTAAGTCTCCAAGTATTAAAGGGGCAAGGGTTAAAGTCAGGATTAGGGCTAAATGTAGCATTCTTGAATGGCAATGTATCAGAGTCAAATCAGATGTGATAGCTTGTGGTCAGTATGTCACATGCGTAAATGTAGTTTTACAACTCTGCATTTTAGTTTTTATCATTAATTCCAAATGTAATAAGTGACTGATTATCTTCCAAGGGAACACCTCTGTTTAACCCCCCCCTTTTAACTGTTTGACCAAAATGCTGTGTCATGTTGCAGCATGAGAGATACTGGATTACAATAGCTTCTGTTAGAGTGATCTCTGCTGGTTTGACTGACAGCCCGCAGGTGCTCTGACAGACGTCCTATGAGAAGCCTGTCATGTGAGAGGTGGTTTGACAGCTGACATTGTGAAATAGTTACCTGCTGTACATACTGAGATGAGGGAGGGAATGGTAAGACGTTCACAAAGAGCGCCTTAGTGTGGGCCAAACTGACGGGCCTCCTTTGGCCTGGTCGTGCAGCAGTCGGCAGCACAGCACTTGGCCACTGACACCTGCTCACACGTCCAAGTGTTGTCACAACTGTCAAAACCCGAACACGCACGCACAAACACACACTCCCTCTACAGAGCACACTCACACCCCAGCTGGCCTGAGGACAAGCGTATTAAAACCACAAGTGTGTCAATGCCTTGTTCTCACTTTCCGTTGTCTCAACATGGCACGCTGTTGGTTTAGTGCAGGTCTAATCACCAAGACATAAACAGTTTTATCTGTGGCAGCGTAATGGGCAGCTGAACTAAACGATGTCCAGCTCAAGGGCACAACTGGCACTTTAAAACTGCACACAGGCTGATAATATATGCAAGTATGGAAGATGCAACTGGTCAAAGACTTAAAAACAAATCCTTTTCCTATGTTTTTGGCCATTTTCTTGTGTTGCTAAACTACTGTACATTAAACTATACATGTATACATTTTTCTGTGTTTTTTGTTCCTGCTAGAGTGGAACTAATGTTACACCCTGTCACATGCAGGTGACGGCAACACCCAGTATATGTTGATGAAAACACATTTGGTGTATTCCATGGAAATAAAGATGGAGAAGTTGCTAAAACTGAAACAAATCAAAAATCTAGTTTTGAGCCTGTAAATGTGATTAAAACCTGCACAAATAAATTTAGCTTCTGTTAAATGGCATTACTGGCAGAAATTACACATCCTTTACAAGTTGACTTCACCTGATTTCTTTAACAATGTTATTTGATATTTACGATACTTTACGATAAATCAGTGGGATTTTCCCTCCACACAGTTTCACGTGTCATTTCTACTGTAGTTAAAAACAAAGAAAACATTACTCTCATGACGTTACACCAACATTACACACTGGAGGTGACAGTGATTTTGTATCAGAGGGAGGAGATTCGTTCTGTCTTTTTAAATTCTTGAATGTCATCCATTAGCAAAACCTGTAAACGGTACAGTAGCTGGCAAAGTCTACAAGCACACAACAAAATCACATAGCAATGAGCCAAATGGGTCTGACAAATCTACGTCCTTGAAACAACAATACTGCTCACAATCCCAAACTCGAGCCTTAAGATGAAATCAAATGTATGTGTAATTGTAGTAAATTGTAGGAAAATGTATACAACACATCTGATGAGCAAACACATTTGAGGATTGGTACCTAGTGTATTTATTCTACATGTTACTAACTCATATTAATGTTGAAGGTTTTGGACAGGTGCATTTAAAAGTTTAAAAGTGCTATTGCTCTTATCTTCTGGGATTTTAGGGTGCAGGATGGTCTCTAGTTTAGAAAATGCTTATAATGTGGCATATGAAGAATTACACTAATAAACTTGTGTAAAGAGTCAGTAAAATAGTTTGTGAGATGTAATTATAAAAGTGTGAAGAAACCCTGAGGATTCATATGATCTAATCTCCAGACCTTCTTTTCTTGCCACCTGAGCAAATAAAAAAAGATCTGATTTAAATGAACCTTATCTGACTTTTAAAGCCAGAGTAAACGACGATACAGTCTTCAAATCAAAGCCACTCAGAAAGAATGCTTTTAACGGAGCACAATGTGGTCATGTGCTGGATCGTTTTGGACCTTTTGACAGCTGATCCGCAGCCCTGATATGGAGCACACTGAGGCCTTCACTGGGTAAATGGTGGGTGATGTTACCCAGAATGCTTTGGGCCAGAGGCAGGACAAGACTTGAGAGGGTTTTAGGCAGCTAAAATTACAAACTGGCATACATTTAGAGGTGCAACGCTAAAACACTCCTGACATGATGGTGTTGCTGTCTTCTGTAAACTCAAGTGTAATATACCTCCCACTCGACTCTCTCCAACTTCTGACAAATAAAGCAGCACTGGGTTAAGCATTATGTAAACTGAATAGATTTGCACCTCAGACACTGGCATGACTACAGATAAAACTGGGAAGCTAGCTTTCACTGTGTTGGCAGCAGAAGTGAATGACTATATATATATTTACATATACATATATACCAAAAATGCCAGAGGAATATACCAGTACTACTCTATTAAGACATTTTTTTGTACTTATTGCTATTTTTAATGATTATTTTCATTATCACTGATTATATTCTTGATCAGAAAATCGGAAAATATATAATAATATAATATAATATATATATATAATATAATAATATAAGAAAAAGGAAAAGCAGCAAATCCTCACGTTTGAGTGGCTAAAATCATCATGTTTTGCATGTGTGCTGATGCAGTTGCAGATTCATTGTATTACAGTCCACTCATTGATTAATCAAGTGATCTTCTGAGGTCTGTCCACACCACAAAGACACCAATCCTCGAACAAACACACACACACACACACACACACACACACAATAGGGTATAATTCTGGCAGGGACAATTCTAGACCAATCATTGGATAACTATTTATTACCCCCAATTATCAGCCGCCTATGAAACAGGAACGCGTTGCAAGCAGCTTAATGAAATGTGGTCATCACGTTTCATGTCATCATAGGCTACTGATGATTACTTTGAAATTGTGCGTTGAGCAGGGCTCGGGGGGGGGGGGTCCAGTCAGTCAGTGTGGAGGACGTCCCTCTGTCGGCGGATGAAGGGAGTGGTCTAACCGGGGGAGAAGTCTGTGTTTGGCTTCCTAAACGGGGCACGAGCGGCCAAAGACAATAACACATCACTCCGGACAATCGGTCACAAAAACAACGGACCAATATCCTTTACCCCTCCAAAAAAACAGGCCTACCAAAATAAGCCGAAAGCTAGCTACACATGGCCCGAATAGGAGTCGCAGACAATGGGTTGCTCATTATAGAGCCATTACTGTGTATTTATAAGCATATAAGCAGCGCACTGCACAGCCCAATTATCTTCCTCCATCCTTTACTCACTCATTCAATTGCGCCATGCAAACATTTTTATTCACTCAGTCACTCCAGCTCTCCTTACCCGCTTTATTCACTCCCTCACCCTGTCATCTATTTACTCCCCCTCCCTCCCTCTTTTATGCACTTGTGCTGCTGTATAGTGTAACTCACCCATTCATCTACTCCCTCCCTCTTTAGCTCAGCTGTACCACAGCACAAAAAAAAAAAAAAAAAAAGAACCACTCACTCCTTCACTCTCTCCCCCTCCCTTCTCCTTTTCACGCATTCAGTCCCTCCTTGCTCACTAACACACCCACCCACCCTCCTGTTAAAACACACGCGCACCAAAAAACAAAACACTTAGTCATCAACTCACTATAAAGACACAGGTGGAGATAGGGGGACAGAGGGGCTGATATTTTCATCACTAATTTAACTTAATTTTGATTATTTAAATTATTTATCGGCTACAATATATAAAATACACAGGTGAGATTTAAAAGGTAATTGGGCATAATGTTATTTTGAACAACAGGGGACACTTCTTTGCTTCAAAATGGGCAGTATCCCACTGTAGAGGACCACCTCTCTGACTAACAGCCTGGTTGTCCGGCATTGTTTTGCACCACTGACTGTGATGTGGATGAGGACAGAAATTTGGTTATTATCCAAAAATAGTGCCCAGTAACTCAGATAACCATGCCAGCAAAAGTCGGGGGGAAAGCACTACTCCAGTGGCTGTGACTTTCATATAGGAATCAAAATGGCGTTGCAGGGAGGGACATCAGACCTGATATTAAAATAAGAAATAATACAGGAGAATTGTAGTAAAGTTTGATATTTGGGAGGTTTTTGTTGTTTAGGACCGGCACCACAGACCCTCAAAAAGATGAGGAAAGCCAAATGTCAAACCTGTTATTGACTGTGGTCTGATGCGCCAGTTCCTGAACAAAAGAAAGCCATCACTGCGCCCTATACTGAAGGACTTTGGGTTCGGCTGCAGCCCCCCTTTGCAGCTGGACTCACACCTGGTCACATAGCAGCCACTCACACCCCTATCCGACATATGGTGATCAATTTTATGATCCGGTATCAGAATCCCTGATCTTTGGATGTGTTGGCAACTTTCCTGACAATGGAGCTCGAGTGGCGACTGCCATAGTGATAGTTATAACCAATTCTGTCCAAAAACCAGCAAACACAGCAAAGCCATCCACCGTATCCCCACCCATATAAACCCGTATCATCGTCCCAAGTGTCACCTGTAACTTAGATACTGTGACATTTTATTTATAGGAGGTTTAACACTAAATAATCTCGACCACGTCACTCAAAGTCAATGGCCGGACTGTGTTAGTTGGGAAAATGTATCGATGTATTAAAAGCAAAAACGGAATCCGTCAGCGGCCGAACCGCGTGCATCCGCTTAAGCATAGATTCAATTTCGATGTGCATTGGATGATTTTGCCCCAGGTTCCGTCTGTTTGGGTCAATTTAACGCGAATTGTGCAAAATTGTTCACAGCACGCGTTACTTCCAGCGGGTTTTCCTGGAATAAAAGTTGTTCGCCGGCGCGGATGAAGAAAAAAAAGTGTGTCCCCGTGAAGCCCAATGTCTCTGCTATGAGCCCATAATGTTTTGTGGATCAGTACTCCGCCGTAGCTTTTATATTTGTCGGGAATTGGAGGATGAAGAAACACAAACGGGACGGCGCCAGTTCCATGGAGTCCGCTAGATCAGCTGCTGGCAGTTGGTGTTCTCAATCACGTCCGCAGATAGGCTTCATAGGCTCACTGAGGCGCCTGTGGAATAAGACACTTAAGTGATCCAGTGTACTGGCGCATCAGTTTGTGTGGACTATTATAATAACATTTTTCACTATAAAAGCTATAGTGTGGCATTGTCTGCCAGCTCGGACTTTTTGAGGAAAAGCTTTATTTCTGGCTGTGAATATTTCGCTGTTTCTGACGCTCCGGTGTACCAGCTGAGCCGGGTGAAATTACACCTCCAGGACTTTTTTGTTTTTGTGAACTAACTTAAAAAGTCACCATGGCAGAGACGTCGGCAGCTCCAGCCAAAGCCAAAAAGGCATCCAAGCCCAAGAAACCCGCTTCTCATCCCAAGTACTCGGAGATGATTAAAGCGGCCATCGTTCACGACGACAGCCGGAGTGGAGCGTCCCGCCAGTCCATCCAGAAGTACGTGAGGAAGAACTATAAGGTAGGCGAGAACGCAGATGTGCAGATTAAAATGGCCCTGAAGAGGCTGGTGGCGTCCGGGATGCTGCGCCACACCAAAGGCATCGGAGCGTCCGGATCCTTCAGGCTGACCAAACCAGAGGACTCCAAAAAGTCAACCAAGGTAGTGGCATCTGTCAAACCAAAGAAGGCAGCGAAGCCCTCCAAACCCAAGAAGGCGGCCAAGCCCAAGAAGGTGGTCAAGACGCCGGAAAAACCCAAGAAGGCAGCTGCAAAGAAAGTGAAAAAGGTCGTGAAAAAGGCGACACCAACGAAAGCCAAAAAGGCACCAGCTAAGAAACCCAAGGCAGCCAAGCCCAAGGCAAAACCAGCAAAGAAGGCAGCCAAGCCCAAGGCAAAGACGCCCAGAAAGGCAGCCAAAGCAGGAAAAAAGAAGTAAAAGGACAATATCGGAGACAAAGTCACTGTAAATACTTAAGGAAATGTTTTCGTATATGTATTATTTTTGTAAGGTCTCATGCAAACTTAAGCTGTTTTTACCAGTAGTTTTCTCTCCATTGCACTAAAGCCAACAGATGCTGTAGAAATAATTGTGAGCGTTTTTATTTGGCGTTAATACTGTTAGTTCCAGTCTGATCCTTGGATACATGCAGGCTAGTCTAAAGGACAAAAATGTATAGAGTTGAACTAATGAATAGTTATTGTTAGTGCACAGAGTCATACTGAAAATACAAATGTGTCAATGGTGGGCATTGTTGAGCCTTTACAATGTACAGACTATAGGCAGTGGATGTCAGCAAGATTTTCATAAAGGCTCTGTAGTTGTCATTCAAGCTCCATTCTGTATATTTTCTCATGTTCAGACGACTCATAATATACAAACACCCCACTGTGTTCAGTCACTTTTAAAGACTGTTTATATTGCAATTCAATAAACCTTTGTCATCTTCTACAAAATGTGTTGGTCAACTTACTGTGCGCATTTTACGCGTGCGTAATACACTTGGTGAAGTGGCCAGAGGTATTTCTGTGCACATCAAAGATTAAAAAGCCTAATGTAATCTATTAAACAGACCAATAACGCCGTCTCCTCCGTTTTGATACAGATAAATTAGACATGTTAACCCATTTAGCCCGCTGCATGAGATTACAGCTATTGTGCACCAAGATGTTGCAGACAAAGCCCACCAGTGGAAGCCCCAATGAGAGGAATGATAGCAGATAAAACATGGGTGGACATGTAACACTCACACAAATAGAGACACTTTGGAAGACTGCAAGTTCTAATGTTATAAGTTAGACTAAGAAATGGGCACTACAGAAGTCACATGAAAAGCAGCGTGTGTTAAATATCATCAGATTATATCACTAACTAGAATCGTGCACTCAGATTTAATTACCTTATAAACTGCTTTACCAACCAGTCATGGCGGTAGAGAGAGTTTGTAGGACACTTTAGCGTAAAGCCCTGTATACTGTAGAGATTCTATTGTGAAACAAGTGACAAAATGTTCTGAAGTAAAGTTCCTTAAGGGAACAGGACAGTGATAAACAAGTCCAAGAGATTCATTTACTGCAAAAATGGTCTAAACGTCTCAGTGTGCAATCAAACACTGTCCTGAATACATGACTTAAAAGGTACATACAAGTTATTTACTTTTTTCTGGCACATTAAACTACACTCCAAATCCCAACATCCACTTTCCTCAGCGTGGCTGCAGAGGAGTGAGGAGGCGGCTTTGCAGACACACCCACTGCTCACTGCCTCTCACCTGACGTGCAACACCGCCATCTTGTGGTGTCTTGCAGGAACAGGCGAGTCCTCTTCACCGCAGATGGGACTGCAGGACTCCAGCAGCAGACAGACTGGAGTCAAACTGATGAAGTCAAGACTACGCACAAATTACCCTCTACATACAGTTATTCATTATTATCTTTAAAGACAGGTGTGAGATCAAACTAACCTTGTCTAACAGCTTCAGGCTGAAGGATCAAAGCACCCAGACTCACCAAGGTATGCTACAAAAGGGTAGTAATTGGTGTTGCTTCAAACATGAGTTTTGACAGCACAGCAGAAAACTACTTTTGGAACCCATTACTTTCAGCAACACACGTTTTGTGATTAAGTTGATATGGTATCTGGAACACAAATTATACTCCAATAATAGAGTGGTTGAGTGTTCATTTGAGTCATACACACTCAAAGTACCACAGAGACTAAAACAAAACGTGTGTTGTCAGATACTGATACATAAATAAATTAAAAACAAAATTCAGCCATAAAAAATGTGATACTACAAATCAGCAAAGTGAAGATACCAACTGTCAGACATCTTAATATAAAGAACAGCATACACAACATATCTTTCATCCCAACAGCCATAATGTCTTTTGGGCAAAGGTCCCCACCCAGTCTGGTCTGGTCTTTTATTAAGCATCTAAATCAGTTCACTTTCAGTAAGAAAACAGCCGTATTTCAAAAGTCACACAAGTGTATCCTGCAGGAACAGCAGGCACCCAGCTAAATTAAGCAACAAAAAAGACATTAACATAACTGACTCATGTTGGAAAGTGATACAATGGCAGATTATGTAACAAGGTCAAAGTGTATGCACAGTGTCAGGTGTATGTAAATCGAAAAAAATCACAGATTACCAAATCTATTTCAGTCTCAATCACAATTAATTCCATTTCAATGTGAATAGAGGGAAACTGAGCAGAAGCAGATACACATTTGACCAGATGTTCCTTTAATATTTTGTCATTTTAAAGATTTGCTTGGTCTCCTTTTATAGGCGAAAATATTTTCTGATTTCTTGTAGATGCATTAACAAACCGCCATTTGTCTTCATGCAAATCCCTCCCTGCCACAGCAGATCAGTGGAGGCCTTACTGCTAAAAACATTAAAATGTTTCATTCTCAGGCAAAATAATATGCCTATGGGGCATATAACATGCTTTGAATACGCACTGCTGCTGGAGTTATTTGGCAAATCAGATATGAACATTTTGTATCTGTGGTGGCATGGTCAAAAGGAAGTGTTGTTCATTGAGGAGTTCCAGCAAGAGATTATGTGGCAGCCAATCAGGATGCTTGCTCTGTTAAAAATGCTTCATTTTCTGCCCTTTGGTTTGTCAATCTAGTCAATTTGGCATTTTTCCACATTATGCTTAGGAAACACTGCATGTATATAAAAACTCCCCATTCTCACCATTAACACTTGACAGATAATTGAGGGGAAAGCAATAGATTAGATGCAACTGTCTTCCTGCATTTCCTCCCCTTTGATAAAGCACCTGTTTGGACATGAACAGTTCTTCATGTGTCAATGCACCGAGCGCTGACAGGCTAACTCTGGTTGGACAATGTAAGGCAGAAAAAGCTGGGCACAACAGCGTGGGGAATAATATGATCACTAGCTTCCAATTGCCTGTTGCAATCAACTGACTCAAAGCGAAGGAGAAAGTGAAGTCAGACATTGAGAAGGGCAGAGATATTGAGAGTTTCCTGGGAGCCTTCAGAGTAAAACATAAAATGATGCAGACTAGGTCTAGTTCAGACTGCCGTGGTTCTGGATCTGGTCTCGGAGGTTTGGTCTTGATGGATGGATGAATAGAGCGTCAGACTTGAAAAAAAAAAAAAAAAGATAAAAAGCTCAGCTGGTTGTTGATCATTTCAGTTTGGCAACAGCTCTGTAGATGGCAAAGCCCAGAACTGCAACCACAGCCGAGCCCAACGCCACTCTCAGCCAGAATGACGTGTTACTCATGTCTGAACCATTCAGGTGTCTGGAGATTGGAGGAAAAAAACATTGAGGGTCAGTCACACAAAGAAACACACAGCTAATGCAAAACAAATGTCTAGCTTCTCTTACATCTCTACCTACCAACTTTTAATCACTCAATGTTTTAAACAATATTCTCCCGTGACTGATCTTTATATTTTCCAGGTTTTCAGTGATGTCTGATTTTACTTAAGAGCAGAAGTTTGTCTAAGTAGAACGTACGGGTACATAGCTGCCCAGGCAAGCCTGGTGTAGATGTTCTTGCTGGTGGAGTCGAGGAACAGGCTGGAGAAGGGCAGAGGTGGAGGCAGTCGGTGTTTATAACAGAACTCTGCTGGAGTCATCCCGTGGAACTGCTTGGCCTCAGGAACGTCCACCTTGGAGGCGACCAGCACACATGGGATGTTGCTCTCCATGTAGTGTTGCTAAGTAAGAAGATGTGGGATAAATGGTGAAAACTTTAGTTGAGAGAGAAGAGAGTCTACCTTGTTTTCAAGGGGGGTGCTAGTGAAATAATAAGATAATAAATGTAAACTGAAGAAATATCTAGATCACTTTTATCATGACTTGTAGATGGACACAGACCTGTCAAAGATTGTAAGATGAAATGTTTATTTAGTTTATTTATTGGTGGAGACACCCATTTCTTCCTGTGTCTGACAGTAAGCAAGTAAAAACAGTACCCGTTTACATGGAGCCTTTTTTCCCCCTGCTAATAATCAGAATAACAGGCCAAGATGATTAAAATATCCTCCTGTAAACACCTTGATCAGAATAAATACTTCATTTAGGAATATTGTTTTGGAAGAGGTGGTTTAATCCCTTTATAATTCTTTTGACAGATCAAATTTGGCATGTAAACAATCCTGATTACTTTGTATTTTCAGAAGATCTTTATTCTTCCACACCATTGTCTCTCTTCCATTGTTTCGTTCTTATGAGTACCCTTGAACACTTGTAGGCTTTATCCAAGTGGTGTATCTTTCTAAGGGGAAAGGTCTTTGGTTTAAATGATGTTTACTAGTTTCCAGGAGATTCTGAGTCACAACAGGACCTGGAGGTGGCCTGCCTTCTCCTGTTCCATAACTGCAGAGTAATATTTACAGATCAAACTGTTACTTCCATAGAACACACATCCATCAACCAATAATGATGCAGGAAGCAGATCTATATCCCCCTCATTTGCCCGTTAGAGCCCTTATTTCTATAGAGCATGTAAATGGGATACACTTTCAATGGATTTGACATTTGGATGTTTGGTTCATGTAACTACAGCCACTGATACTGAGCACCCTGAAATTACTGTATATCAGAAACAGAAAAAAAACAAATTAAGTCTTCATTTCATCATGTGTTTAATGTGACGGATTATTTAACAGCGGCAATTTTAATTCTCCTGACCCGAATTGTATTTACAAAAACGAGTGGTGGAAACTGCTAAAGGCAGCAAAGTGAGCTGTAATACTGCATTATTAACTGGGCTGACCGTGTGCAAACACCAGCACAAAGTAGATGGAAAACCTATGTGACCGGCACAAGCTAAAAATGATAATAAACAAACACTTGTATTATCCTTTGCCGTGACTGACCTTGTATATACTGGCACAATAGTCGAAGGAATGTGGGTCACTGGTGTCGTACATGAGACAAGCAACATCACAGGAAGCGTCTGATGCCTTCAGGAATTCCACCTCCACATCCACCTCATTGAGCTGCACAGGGAGGAGAAGAGTGTGTTGCTCAGGCTTTAGTCAGGGTCAGAGGTAAAAGGTCAGCTTTAAGATCAGGATGGGAGCTACTTACGATAAGGTACTTCTCCTGGTTGCTGACGTGGACAGTGTTTATGGCATAGGGGGAGAAGGCACTGCTGGAATTTCCCTTATATTGTAGAAGGCGAAAGAGAGAGAGAGAGAGAGAGAGAGAGAGAGAACATGAGTCACTACTTAGCATGATCAATGTTGATTATGCAGACAAGTATAAGTTTATCACAGTTTAATAATGCAACATTTCATATTCTCTATTACAGACTAGCAGATGGTGCCATACCACAACGTTGCGGCCCACAAAGGCCTGGAGAAAGGCTGTCTTGCCTGTCCCCCGTGGTCCGATCACTTTGCAGAGAAACACTGACCGCTGTGTCTGGCACTTCTCCAGGTCCACCTCTTTCTCCCGTGTTACTGCACATATAAAACAAGCAGAAACACAAAATATAAACACAGTGCAGTACAAAACACACAGTGCTGCCATTCTGTAAGTTAGAATTTGACTAGCTTAGCTACAAGAACACATGTGAACTCCTGCCTTATCTTACCAAATAGTACAATTGAAAATGGTCTTTGATTTTCAATTTTCACTACTTGCTAGGCGTAGTAAGAAAAACTGATGTTTTCTACACAGTACAATAGACATCATTTGTGAGCTTATTATTTTCCAGGCATATATTAATCCCAGAGGTGGGAGGCAAACATCATCACTACAAAGGCCAAAGCAGAGGATGTAATTCCTGCACCAGCTGAGAAAGATCAGTCTGCCACAGGAGCTGTTTCATTTCTTCTACATGGAAACAAATGTTCATTCAATGGTTTGTCTTGGCCACCAAACAAAACATACAGGCTACAGTCCAGTCTGTAGAAAACATCAGTTGTGTTGACCCATTTATCTATGAAGATCTGTATGTCAGCTCTTATCAATAAAGCTTGTAGATAAAGGGTTGTTATAAACGATAGGAATGATAGCAAATAATGTGAAAATGGGTTTAAAGCTATTACATTAAAAAAGACATTTTACATGCAGGGTACTTAATTGCATTACATTAATTTCACACGAAAGTAAAATTAGTCTATAGATTAAGTAACAAAAACCTTTGATAAAGTGACCTCTAGTGGCAGTTATACCATGTGGAATATTTACACATGGTATAATGACTAGGTTTAAGAAAATAATGCAGGCGCACATTACGCCTGTGTAAGTGCAGGATATGCCGATCCAGTTTGTGTTAGGCAACACAACATCACAGGTTTCTGACTGACGTCAGAAGACATGTAGGCATAAAATACAATTTGACTAGAAAATAAAATAACTGAAATGATGAAAAGAAGGAGAAACTAAATTTTGGATCCCAACCACTAATGGGACACAAACTGTTAAGTTTGGTCTGAGGATAGTGCCACAGGAAAGTGTATGTTGTTAACAAAATGAAGAGCGTTTATCGGCTGTAAAGTTGCCATTTTAGGATATCTGGAACTCAGTTTATCTGGCACCACTCTATACCGTCAGACTTTACTAAACTATTCATCACTCTAAACTGTACTTTGTCAGCTGCAGCTGTTGTGGCACTAGATGAAAAATCAGGTAATCACCAAAGGCTTAGGATTGGTCCTCTAATGATGTCTGTACCAAACACTATGAGATATTTCACTCAGGACCAACGTATCTGACTGGCAACCCAACTGATTGGCAATTAGAGCAACCAACTAACGATACTGTTAGGATGGCTAAAAATAAATATACAACAACAATTAACATCAATACTACTTAATGAAAGGTTGATTCAGGACCATAAAACACAGTAACTGAGCACATGCTGAAACCAGTCCCCTTGTTAAAAGACCTGCATTGGTCTTTGTTGTTCTCTGGTCAACTAAAGGCGCTCACCTCTGAGACAGAATGTGTGTGATTAGCACCAGTGAGACATATTAGCCTACATCACACTCAGTCCTCAGACTGCCACTAGTCCGTACACAGTATGTCTGCACAGAGACACTACTAACATATACACACCAAGTGTTATAGCTCCTCATATTAGCTCAATCATCAATCACTAATTTAATTAACTAATTAAATGCATATCGTGTGGAGAGTGCACTATATTTCAAAGCATGCATGTGTAAATGTGCAGATGCAATTTACAAACGTTCACATTTCAAGGACAAATGTACATGTATGTAAATCTATCAGGCTACAGTGGACAGGATTAGGACCAGTAATCCTCCTACAGAACAGTGCTTAACTATGAGAGTGGGATTTAAGTTTTCAAAGAGGGTACAGTGTGTCTCCCATGTTCAACAATGTGATGTTCTCAACATTTCTAATTTACATGCTGTTTGTTGGGATTGCATACAATTACCAACACAACAGTGAATCACACAAACACACACACCTGTGATAGCGGCAGTCTGTGACTCCTGCTCAGTGAGGATAGGGTAGCCTAGGTATCCTAGGTGCTCCAGGCAACGGTGGATGTCAAGGTATGCAGAAAGCCTGCATGTGAAGGGATGGACATACATGTGACCTTTGAGCAGTGCGGAACCTAAATCGCCTGTAAGTGCACAAAAGTGTGCATGCTTAACAATCACATAAAATCACTAACAATCGAATGAGATACTTACGTCCACTGACAAAGGTAGCCGTAATAAGAGATGTAGCCCTCGTCTGTGGTTGGGACAGTCATGTAGACCTCTGCACCCCATGGCATGTAAGGACATACGCAAAACAGGTTCCTGAGCTCTGTCGGTGACAGGGCAGAATCTTTGTCCTAAGAGGGAAAACAGGCCACTTCTTCAAAACAAGCAAACCCATGTCGAAAGAGCCACTACTGGACATTCACAGCAACTGAAATACTTTGCCCTAATATATTCAATACATATTGTTTCAATAACATTTCCCACAACATTTAACTTAACTTGACTTTAAAGGCAAATAGGATTGCTACTCACTTCGTCGTACTTGTCAAACAGCCGCTGGAGGAACTGATATCCTAAATGATTGAGCTCTGTGGTGCAGGCAATGGGAACTCGTAGTCTGACAACAGAAAAACAATTTGATATTTAGATACTTGGGAATTCCTGACTAGTGTGTACAAACATAACACAGACAAAGCCAAATGGAATCACCAAATGCAGAACACAGGCATCTTTACTTTCCAATACTATTGCAATACAACTTGTTGTAACACTATTGTTATCTGCGAGAGAAAAAGTTACAGCTGAGTTGACAGATACAGTACAATAGTGTGACAAGACATACTCAGGGTAAAGGTAATCATCAGTCAGCTCAAGGTTGTCGTCATAACCAAACCTCCTGAGGATAGTCCACGTGGTTTCATGTCGGCCCCTCTGGATAAATAATGTATTAAGGAACAAGAAACCTGAAAAATAGGAGACAATACTTAGCCATCTGTTGAGTGTGGCCTTGCAACAACACAGTTTAAAGTTGTATGTTGTCATTCAGGACTGATTTTTACCATTTAGGGTCAGGCCGTTGTCCTGCACACCGTCGCTGGTGTTCTTCCAAACTACTGTCTTCACATCTTCTAAGGCTTGAGGTGCCAGAGGATTCCCAAAACACGATTTCTAAACATAAAGATGGATGGAAATTTGTTAGAACAAACAAAATGCTTTGATTAAGATAATAAAAGCGAAGACATCACGTGAAGCGATTTTAACTGGCACCTGAAAGCTGTTGAGTTCAGCGTCACTGAGGATACGGTCATTGTCCTGGTCGGAAATGTAGAATATTCTGCTAAGGGCTCGGACACACAATGGTTTAAGCTGGGGAAAAATATTGGAATCTTATTATTCAACCAATAATTTGTATGCACATGTGAATAAGTGGACAGACGGAGAGGCTGACTCTGCAGTTGGCATCCCATTTCCAAAAATGGCTGACCTGTTTGTCCTCGGGGTCATAAAGGGGGGCAGTGGGGTGAAGAACTGCCTTCTGTGCGTAGTAGAACAGCTCTGAAATGTTTTTCAGATTCTTTGCAGAACACTTGAAAGAGGGAAAACAGCAGAGAGAATATTTCAGGTACAATTATCTCAGCAATCTAAAAGCCAGATAAAGTGTGCACATGTAAATATTTGTGTGAAACCCGGTGACCATGTGTGTAGCTCGATGGTAAGGTTAGCAGGTGTGTACAGACTGCAGTGATTAGCAGACTGGACATGTCTGTGAGAGAGTTCAGCCTCACCTCAACACATGTCTCAATCTCAGAGAACTGGTTCATGATGGGAAGAATGGTTTCCATTGAGCTCCCACAGCGCAGATCAGACTTGTTTCCCACAAGGATGATGGGAATTCTGTTATAACATATGGAGACAGCGTGACTCTCGATACAGGGTATAAAATGTATATCACAATACAGATAATCCTGCAATACAAGATATAATGCAAATCAGTTCAATTCTTTCAAATAGTGTGTACTGCATGGACTATTCAGGGCGCCTTAGTGAAATGATAGAACAGGCTCAAATTTCTAGATTACCGAGTTTGCCAACATTACATGCAAACAGTAGGAAGGAGTGCAAAGTTCAATGAGCCCTATTAACACACACCCATCAACAGCTGATACATACTTGTTCCCTTTCTCTGCGTTTCCGTTAACTAAAGGTATCCATTTCGTTTTGATCTGAAAAACAAGAGGCAGCGTATGACACAAGTGAAATTGGTTTGTATTATCATTAAGGACATGTGATATACAGTGTGTGGAATGCTTGTACAGTATGAGACAATGTAATCCAAGTAGCAGGTTACTACCTTGTCTATTGTGTCCTCGTTGGTAACATCATACACTACACACACCACGTTAGCCTGTGTGGGTTGGAGAAAGAACAGCTCTCAGCCTTATTTAACGTTTATTACAATCCTAGAGAAATAATACTTAATTTCATGATAATGCACGAAAAAAACTGAACATGACAAAAATAAAGAAGAATGGACGAATGACTGAGACTGGCTAATCAGATGTGAAAACCTAGAGAAACCAAAAGAGTTTATGTAGAAAAATACATGGAACTACAGAAACAACTGTGAAAAAGATAAGGCTTAGGGTGTTTAGGGTAAATGGTTTAAATGCTGGGCATACTAGCAATTTGGACTTAAGAAAATTGTGACATAACTCAGAAACAATTACAGTTATGTATATGGCTCAAAGTTATTTTAATCAGGGGTGGCACAGCATTGCTCAAGATTGTTCCAGCCCAATTAAAGCCTTCAGTGTATTTGGTTTTGTTTTCTCGTGACGTTTATAAAGAAGTTTCAATTGTTAAAAAGGATAATGTTCATCTGTACAGTACGGTGTAATTACCTTGATGATCTCATCTCTAAGGACTTCGTCACTCTGCTCTTTTTCTGTTAGGGTTAAGGACAAACATAAACAAATCTCAATGTCATGCCATTCAGACCCACATGCATCATCTGTGGCTTCAACAAACTGCATACACACACAATTTTTTTTTTGTTTTACAGCTGGTGTCTTAATGTTCAACAAGCACTGAGACCAGTCAGAGGACAGAAAAATGGTGGTGCTTCGTGTCAGCCTTCAGGTCCTGTTACCTGAGTAGTCCACTATGTGTGTGGGCACCTTCTCTGGAGTCACGTCAGCAGGGATGGTGATCTCTTCAGCTCTGGGTGGAACCTGTCAGAGATTGGAGATCACAGATAGACTCTCTCAATCATCACTTTATCAGGCTACATAACACAAAAGTAAACCATAAGCTGAAATGCTAGGAGATTATCACTTTTGGAGGAAATTGTGTCAATAGTAGTGTGCTAGTCATTAATACCATATGTATATGAAAATGTCTCCAAGGCATTTTGAGTTGTATCAAACTTGTGTGTACCTACAATCTTACACAATTACCAGCAAGTGTACTGAGTCTAAAAGAAGCCACAATCAAAAATAGGTAATAAAAATGACACAAACACGCAGCACTGGCCACATAGTACATAGCAGAGCAGGCTGATTTCATCATGTCAAACAGCTGCAAAAGTCACAAATACAAAAAACCCACACTGAATTCAACCTTTCTAGTGATTTCTTTAACTCCAGGGGAACCATTTTGGATTTTTAACCAACATACTGAGTATTGGAATCAATAGATCAGCCTAACCACAATGACACAGTATGAAACAAATTAGTATGAAACATTACTAATTACAATATACTATAGGTATTTTACAACTGAGGCATTGATATCTTAAACTAAAGATATGTCTATCTCATCCTGTGAGAAGTCATTTTTGCAATACAGTAGAATACGTTTTACATAATGCAAAGTAAGCTGCAAGGAAAAATGAAAAACGTATTAGGTTTTCTGCAGCACCAAGCAACAATTTGTTTTCTTTACTGCACAAAAACGAACCAGTTTGCTGAGCACCGACTACTATAGAGTAACTGTGGTCAAAATTTCCAAACAGCGGTCAACACAGGCTGTAAGACGCAGGTGACCAGGTACTTTAAATTCCCACAGCTTTCATGGAAGCACCATCCTACAGCAAAAAGGGGGCTTCAGTAAAAACACAGCAGTGGCCAATAGTTGTACTGGCACCCACCTCTTCTGGGAACTCCTCTCCAACCAAAGACATGATGAGCGATGTCTTCCCCACCTTGGCTGTTGGAGGAGACAATATGAAGAGGATGAGAGGGGCTACCAGAGAAAGACTCAAGGATCCAGTGTGGCTGTGATGAATGTGATGAAGTGACAGCACAAGTTAGCGGACTGCTCTTTATGTTATCGTTCATATAAATGCCCCGACATGGACTGAAGCAAACACTATTTTATTGCAATAGTACAGCAGAGCTTTCAGGCCCTGAACTAAACAAACAATATTAGATCTAATATGTAATTTATATATATATATATATATATATATATATAAATACACACACACAGAACGACTGATGACTGTCATTATAAGGACCAGTCAGAAGTTATACGCCAACTGCAGCTAACGTTAACTAACGGCTTTCTAACTAACGGAGAACTTTTACAAGAACAATTAAAATATATCTGCGTAATGTGGCTTTCAGGGGACGACAGCTAGTAAGTTAAAAAACGTGGTGAAAAACCACGTTCACAGCTCAACAGCAAAGTTACTCTGAGCCACGTTAGCATGGCGGAAATTAACATTTGGAAAGCGGCCACTCCGTAGAAAACACATCTTTTTATCTGACAGGACACAGTTAGTTCAGAGATAAATGTCCCTTTTAAGACAGATATCTGCACCATGCCACCAGGAGTAACCGAGGTAAATGCGGCTAGAAGTTAGTAAGTTAGCTACAACAGCTAATGTTTGCTAGTGTTTTAGCTTGTGGTCAGCTGCCAGTGCGAACGACTTACGTTCCCCCAATAAAAGTATCCTGACATCCTGTTTCATGTTTCCTCTCTGTTTGAAGAGCTGCCAGGCGCGCTGCAGTGCTACAGTGACATTTATCTTTCATTTGAATGTCAAATTTCTAGCTAAAATAAAACGTGTGCCGCTCCGCAGCGATGCGCACCCAAGGTGAAACCATGTCGTTCCGGTTCACAGAGGAGACGGTGAAAAGGCGCCCTCTGCTGGCAGAACAAGCACCCTGCCCCCCATTCGCTTCACATTGTGTTTGATTAGGTTCTCGTGTGTTGCCTGTAAAACAATGTAAAACCTATTTACAGCAACATCCCGGTAAGGCGTTGTTTCTATTAAAAAATGTCAGCTCTTTTGAACAGATAATATAAATGAAAATATTATTTTCAGGGAGTCTAATACCTCAGTGAATGTAAATAAGCCTGCTTCTCCTTAACAACATTGAGATGATTATTCTTACTAACATCCCCTTTTAACAACCCTAGCATTATCATGTACATGTAATATGCTGTTGAATTATTAAAATTATGGCCTGAATCTTTAAGATATAGCCCTGTAAGGGACAAAGCTTGTTGAAACAACTTGTTCACTTTTCCTCATCCAGAACCTCCAGTTGTGCTTTAAGAAAAGAGTGACTGTCAAAATTGGGGGTTTCCATTACACAGGGAGATCACAAAGAGTTTTGTGTATTATACAAAAATCTCCAAAACCACAAATAAGAGAAGAAATGGAGAGGATAATTTGAGCTCTCAACAATATGGTTTCACATCAGCTGTTGTTTATCACAGTCCCAGTTTGTTTGCCACCATTGCTCATATTTCAGTATCAAACATGTCTGTAATGTTCAATAATTGTCCACTTTGCCATGATTTAATCTGCCTGCAGGGCAATCTTGTTTTCCACTTCCAGCTGGTTTTGTATTAAATTAAATGCTGTCAACCTCCTTAGACTAGTTTTTATATTTCCTAAAACTGCTTGATCATCCTCAAAAAATTAAATACTGGTAGTGCTGCACGTTGGGATATGTTTCTAAGTATTTGACCCATTTTTTTATGGTCAGGATATGTACATTTTATTTCATGTAGCACCAACTGCATTTTTTAAAAATATGTAAAGATTACCATGTCACAACAGATTAATCTCTTTACCTTAACTGTCATTTTAATGGCAAAAGTTCTGCCTGAACTATCAGCAGCTGAGTTTACAGCACCGAATGTTGTCGTTCTCCAGAGAAGAGCAGAGAAGTGAAGGAAGTGATATCTACAATGTGTATGAGAGTGACCCAGTACTGGTAATTAGGGAGACTGTCATTCAAAGTGGAAAGCCTGACTTAAAATCCTTGTGACAGAAAGAAACTTTTGTCAGTGTCCTTTAACAAAAATGGAAACTTGAGAAGATTTGTGCAAAAAGTTCTGAACAATGCACCTGTCCGCCATCATTCTGGTGGAAAATGAAAATACAAAAAGGTAAAAATACAAATTGGCTGTTGTATGTGCACCATCCTAGCATTGCTGGATTCATCATAAATAACAGATTTTACATGCTGCTTTTTATTTAAAGCCCATCCCAGCCCACAAACCATGATCCTGTCTACCACTGAAAAACAGTAGACATAACAGCATCAGTATTCATACACATTCAAACTCACAGTAAGAAAACCTAAAATAAATAGTCAAACATTAGAAGTGACTGGACACGCAAAACAATCCCTTCAACATGGTAAAAATGGCTGTTATAAAACCACACACATGAAACAAACTTCAATCTTACAAAGCTTCTCTACAAATTTACTATATTACTATTTACTATATTTGATTGATAAAAAAAAAAAAGAAAATCTATAGAACGATAAAATTACATAAAGTAACTAGGCACGTGTGAAAGGGGATAAACCTACAAGGTTTGAGGTTCAAAAACAGAAGAGACCCTCAGAGGCCCTTCACCTCCCACAGCATAATCTCATTATAAACCACAGTGAAAAGGAGCGCCCCAGAGGGAGAGAAGTGGCACGTCTGCAGTGAGTCACTGTGCTGCAGGAAGTCCTGGAACCTGCCGCTGGTCGACTTGATCAACTTCAACACTCGCTCTGATAAGAGATTTGACACATAGTGAGACATTAATTACAACCATGCTCTAAACTTACACTTCTGAAATCTAATTTCTTTACTGAAACCATATGGAGATACATCAGAAAAAACAAGATAACCTTTTGATCCCACGGCTATGAGTTGACTCTTACAGGAGAGGCTGAAGCATGTGGCCCAGTGGGGCAAGGCAATCTTTTTTATTATCTGTAGTCAAAAAATATATTGTATGAGACAGGTACAGGAATAAACACAACATCGTGGTAGAGGAGTGAAGCATGGGGAGCTGCGGTACCTGTTTTTTAGCCAGGCTGTAGAAGGACAGCTCTTTCTCTACTCCGTAGCCACTGTAGACCACCAGGCTGGGGTCTGAAGGACAGAAGGCAGCCAGGCTGGGAGGTGGGCTGTCATCCTATTGCACAAAATGTTTACAAAAATATTAGATGTATAACATTCAAATATACACTGAGCTTAATTTTTGTAGAAATTTCTAAAACAGGCTACAACAATATGCTGAAAAATGTAAAAAATAATAAATAAAACAAGAAACTACATTTAGAATAAAATAGGCTGAAGGGAAGTATTATACAAATGTGTTAAGTACTAAAGGCTTAGCCAGCCTTATTCCTGAGCATAGACCACGAAACAGAGGCTGAGGCTGTGATGTCTTACACCTCAAAACAAATTTTAAGATAAATTAAATAAATAAATAAAGCCAAAACTGAAAATTAGGTACCTGCACAATTTTGCACCGTATGGAATTATACAGAAACCAGATAGAAACATGATTCCATGCTGGCCACCTCAAAAAAATTGAAGGACTCCTCAAATTATTTAGCAGACATCATGTTCAGGGGCCTAAATGTAATTCAAAGACGGCCTGTGGAGTTTTTGTTTATGTTCAGTGTTTCTCACCAAAATGCTATGTGTGTATCCTTGAGGCCTAAGGGTCATGTTGACTGCATTTCCTTCCTTTCAATCCTGCAGTCACATTACATTTCCGTAAGGGCAATATCGTTGGGTAATGTGACCGCACCTTTACTTGCAAGGAGTCTTCTTCACTGCCTTTGCGGGTGCATTGTTACGCTTCTTTACACGTTGCTGCCACCAATTTTCAATCAGTGGAATTGCGTGAAACGATCAGAAAGGGTGTGTATGGCGTGCATGATACAAACAAAACTGTGAACCAGCTGTAAAATCTTTGTTTCACAGTGCTACTCGCATCTTTAAAGATACCCTGTATTAAATGTATCATGAATATTAGTATGATTATTATATGCCTCAAGGATTATATAAAAGTAAGTCAATATGCTTTTCTTGAACAAACAGGAGATCGAGCCTTATGAAAAAAAAAAAAAAGAAAAAAAAAAGAAGATATACAGCAGCACTCAACATTTGGATAGACATTTCTAGTCATTAACATGTACTACTACTTAAAATACAGACGGTACCCCAAAATAGGCCGGAGCAGGAAATGTCAGCCAGTCTAGCAGATCACACTTGTCCTTCCACCAATCAGCAGCCCACACACTGACGCGTCTGTCAGCACTGGCAGCCAACCACATCTCGTTTCCTTCCAGTCCAAAATTCTTACACTGAGGGAGGATTAGAAGATAACACAGCTTCAGACATGCACTGATGAAAAAATGTCATTAAATGTCACAAGAACCAAAGGAAGAATTTCAATGACCACTTTCCCCCTTGCGTTTAAATAGCATCATATACAATCCATAACCTTGTGCGCTGTAGCTGCGGAGAGCTGATGAAAGGAAATGTCAGACAATTATTTGTATTGTATGAGGGGCAGGCAGAAAAGCTGTCAAGTGCCACAAACATTACAATGCATTTATAAACATCATTTCAAAAGAAAATACATGTATACCTATTCAGTCTTTTCATGTAACAATCCTCTGGCAAACAGAGGTGATGTTTTGTGTTTGCCAGCAGATACATCAGTTTAAAGTACATTTAAGAAGGAGCAGAGAGTTGACACGAGTTGTAGCATGACTGAACATACACAGAAAAGACACCTACTGGAATTCAAGCTTCAGGGAGAAATAACTGTAAATGTTGCTTATCAGGGGCATTTCTAACCTGTCTCACAGTTTCTATTGTGCTGCCATAATTAAAGCTTCCCTCCTTGGTCTGATTCAGTGAGCTGACCTGTTCATTCACACACTGGATGGTAGTAATTAGCGCTCCTTTGTGGTCCCTGATGACGCGGATAGTCGCTCCATTCACTGGGCTGCTGACAGCCACCAGACCATTCTTCCCCGCTGAAAGGATCACATGACCTGTAGGGGGCCAGAAACAGTTACAGAGCCAAACTGGATGAAACGCAGCAGCTTTAATATAACACGAAACTTACTGACAGCACATGGGCTAGATCATGGGTCTCTGAATTCAAAAAGAAAGTTCTTCTCCTGACTACTCAACGCAACAATAGACCTATTGGATCAAACAAGTTCATGGCTCTTCTCTGGAGGGTGTTAAAAGGCATGAAACAATCCCTAAAAGTACAGAAGTACAACATTTCATCACGAAGTAACGTTTTTGGCACTGCTGTCCTCTCTCACCACTAGCAGAGTACTGAATGGCAGTGACAGCCACATGATGGGGATGCAGCTTCATCTCCATCTCTGAGGAGGCAAGCCGAAAGATCCTCAGGGTCCCATCGCTGTAACCCGCAGCCACACATGCGCTGTCCTTACTGGAAGAAGGGCTCCAGCATACACAGCCACAGGCCTGACCCACGGAGAAAAGCAAGAGGGGGTATTATTTAAAGGGTGTATGCTGTTATGTTATGTTACGTTATACAATTTATTCTGTTATATTTGTGTAATTTGTAAAATTCCCTGATAGTCTCCGACTTCCCCATCAAATTTACAGAAGTCTAAGATGTTCAGTCGAGGTGTCCATTAGAAAAAGCACTGAGTTCCTTCAGTTTATACTGGACCTGACCCACCTATTAATTTAGAATATTTCTTAAGTGTATTCCACTCACCTGGTTGAGCACCTGGAACTGCACCACCAGTTCGTTGCTGGGGGCTGACCACACCCTCACACTGCCGTCCTCGCTGCAGGTGGCAAAATGTCTCTCGTCAGAGCTAAACACCACATCATTCACCTGGACAGCAGAGAGAAGTACACGCTGAGAATGAAGCCTGACACAACAACAAGAGTTTTCTCTTGCCTGAACACATACAGTAACCGGTCAGTCCTGGATCACCGTATTAATATTAGTAGCACGACCCTCGCTTCTGAAAAACAGCTTCCTCAGAGGTCACATCAGGTCATTTTCATCCTTATCATCTGGTATTTTTTTCTGTGGTTGCTACACTCTCCTGCTGTATTCAGTTTCTTTCTTCTTTTTTTAAAAGTTTTACCTCTTGCCCCAATCAATAATCAATGCTATTTAAATTAAATAACATCCGAAACCGTTTTCCAGATAATTAATGTTGAATAACCCCAAACCTTTGACAGACAAATGAATAAAAAATTAAAATAATTTTAAAAAAGTATCTTGGGCCACTTAAAAAATAGAAAATCTGATACAAAAAATGTATTTATATTGCAACTAATTCATAAGCAGAGTTTACAAAACATTTCACATAAGGGCATCAAATGAAGGAAACAAAACAATTAGGGAGGATATTAAACCAGTGAAATAGATAAACAGACAATTTAATGAATACATAGGAATAAAAATCATAAAATCTTCCTGAAGTAAAATTTATAACAGGTGTTAATTGTGTTGGTGGCCTTGCCATCAGTTCATTGAAATTTCACCACTAGCTGTTAATTGCTTCCCTCCTGGTTCTTTACTTTCATTTCATCATCTTTATTTCTCCATCCTGAACAGCTGCAAACTTCATATGATATGAAATACTCCTCTTCCCTGGGGATCACCTTTGATGTGTGATTGACAGGCCATTAATACAGATTCTCACTGCAGACATTTGGACTTTCACATTAGCAGGAAAAGCAGGTGTATAAGTATAAGTAATCACATTAGGGTTTACCGCAGTGCATTACAGTGGAGGTGGTCTTCATGACTTGAAGACCATACACAGTATTTAATGAGTACTGCAGTTGTTTAGGTCTTTATGTTCTAGTAATAAAATTGATCATGAGATGGGGTGTTTTAGAATCTGTTCGATTCAGTTCAGGTGATGACAGCAATGCAGCCATTATTAATGTTATAAGTTACATCTGAGTTTGACAAGTCTAAATGTCCTCCATGAGAAAGGTCTATTAGCGAGTTAGAGTTGAAAGAATGTCGACTTGCCAACCTCTGTGTAGTGTTGAACAATTACAGAAAAACCTGTATTACAAGAACAGTACTAAGAGTCTACAGCCATGCTCGCAGCTCTGTGAGGACTTACTGTGGCACTTTGAGCTAAATGCTAACGTCAGCATGCTAACATGCTCACGATGGCAAGGCATGCAGATGTTTAGCAGGTATAATGTTTACCATGTTCACCATCTTAGTTTAGTTTAGCATGTTAGCATGTGCAGTTAGCACAAAATACAGCTGTGGCTGTTGGGAATGTCATTAGTTTTGCAGGCATTTGGTCACAAACTAAAGTATTGGACAAATTCTAATTTTGACCTGATGGTGGCGCTAGATGTCAAAGGATCACTAAAGTGATTACAATTCGTCATGAGGAGGACATGAATGTGGATCATCAAAGTCAAAAGAATGTATCCTCTGGTTACCATGAATGTCGGTACAAAATATAGCAATGCATGCAGTAGTTATTGTATGTGTGGACCACAGGCATGGGCAGACCATGCCATCAACAAATGAGGACAATGCTAATATATTGTAAGGATCTGTTTTAAAAAAAATTTGCTTTAAATGTTTAAATAAACAACACACTTATCTCCAAGTAATGCTGTGAGTTCCAGCCCCTGCTGGAGACACAGGATGTGAATATGGTTATTTTTCATTTCCCAAAGCTCACACTGGTACCTTGGTCTTGTGCCCGCTGACCAGCCGGGTGCTGCTGTTGTCTGACCAGTTGATGTACCAGAGTGTTCCCGCTGTGGTGCCAACGATGCCCATATCCATTGTGTTATCAAATGCTGCACTGACTGTCGTCCCATCCAGCATTATCTCCTGCCCCAACACCACTGTGGTCCCACTGAAGGACAGACACAGGCGAACAAAAACAATGAGCCCGTTATTAAATGGAGACATGACCACTTGAGGATCAGAGGGTAACATATTGTCATTCTTTATCGGTTTCACACAATACATATACAGACGCTTGTGGTGCTTTTTTATTCAGAGAGCTTGCTGCAAAGAAAAAAAACAGCCTATAAGTCAGGCCAAGCAGAAGTGAAAAAGGACCATAAAGCTGCATTTATCCATAATAACACATTTGTATAAACACGCCATATGACAGAGAGCCATTGACAACCTCCATATTAAGCACACTGTCTTTTAAAGTAAATGCTATAAACTATGTTTGTAAGTTAACATTTTTAACTTCTGATTATCACCTAAAGGCAGTCTAAGGAGGGCTGTAGTGGTTAAGTACAAAGGTAGGTAAACCTTGTACACACACAAACATATATTTGACACACACTCATACATATCTGCCTCAGACCTCTTATATCGCTGAACTTAATGTCTCTGTAATTAACAAAAAGTACAAAATGCCATTACAGAGGCCTGATTAGTCAGGGACAAAGCAGCTACAAAAATGTTAAACAAAAGAGAAAGGGAACACTGTTAATGTTAACAACGCCCCGCAGAATTACAAAAGGTTGGAATCAATAGTTAGGAGTTGGCGATACTGTGATACCAGCTAACCTAGACGTCATACAGCTCAAAATGCAGCAAAACTAAGCTTACTCAGAGGTATATCTATAGATAGTAGTTGCTGCTAGGTAACAACAGGTTGTTTTTTTTTTCCAGTCAAAAACATGTTATATTGATTGGCATTATTGCCAGGAGGAAAAAAATGTTTTTCAAATGCATCAAGAAATTCCCCTTTCGCCTCCAAAAGGCTGTTGTGCATATTTGACCAAATATCAGAGTAACATCACTTCTTAAAACTTACTTTAAGAGACTGGCTTTTATCATATTATCTTCCTTTTGAATTATTTTTTCTGTTTTATCCTCTTCTACCTCTCTATTATTAAAGAGACTCATGGGAGGTGTATAACCACACTTCCTACAAGTATTTGATATACAGCATTCCCACAATCACTTAGGAAAATGAAATACAGGGCAATTCACAATACAATATCACCATGCAGAATGGCCCATGATAACTAAGGTATCAAAATACAGGTGATTCGGAAATGTGCAATATATTGCAAGAAAGTGCAATATCTGTGGGGGATGAAAACAGGGAAATACTTAAAAAAAAGCAGGAATCATAAATATACTATACCTTTTTACTCATCTATGAATTTCTTGCCCTTTTGCAGAATTTTATAGAAACTGAAATGAAACAACACAGGTGTGCCACTGTGTTCCTCTGAGTAAACTGACTCAGGATGGCATGTATGTATAGTCACACAAGATAAGTAAAGAAAAGAGGCGACTGACTAGATAAGACACAGGAAGAATCATAAGAGAATGAGCTACAGACCTGTCTTCCCCATTGCAGACCTTTTCCTGAGGCTTCATGCCCTGTACAGCTTCTACCTCCCACAGACGCAACCAGCGGGTGTTGCTGCCTGTTAACAGACGGTTCCCTCGACACAGCAGCACTCCTACACCAAGAAACCATATCAATCCAATTACCATTTGCAAAAACCCAGGACTAAAATACAAGCAGGCCACATGACTCAAATGACAGCAATATTTTAGGCAATTTTATCAAGTGAAATAAAAAGCACATCCTTAATTAGATACAAGTAACTAGAAGAGAATAATTCTATTTTTTCTGTATGAACCATTAAGAGAATTTAGCTAAAAATTATTGTTATCCAAACTAGATGGTTAGAATATACAGAGGGCCCATTTGTACCAATCTCGCCCTCATCAGCTTCCCAGGTCATGAAACAGCGCTGTGTGTTAACGTCCCAGACGCAAACATGTCCTCGATTGGTGGCGGTGAACAGAAAGGAGTCCATGTGGTAGCACAGACTCGTCAGCTCCACATCACCCACCTCTGCTGGTGCTTTCACCCTCTGGACCTTCAAGGGTGAAGGAGTGGTTAATCCTTATGTACCAAAGCAAATACGAGTTTTGACGTTCTAAATGTACTTGAGAAGACCGCATCACATGTTTTAAGCCAACGTGGTTGATCAGAGGATCCGGTTTTATCAACTACACATACAGTCTTTCCTAAATTATATAAATTTATAAATTTTTATAAATAAGTGTGTTTTTCTGTGGTTGTTTACCTTGAGGTCTACATCCAAGCCACGTGTGTGGATGAAGCAGAAGTAAGCCCCTTGGCCGCCCACACAGGCCATCTGGCTGGCTGCTGAGGGGCTGAACGCTGCGTCATGGATTGGCCCTGACACACTCACACTGGACAACAGCTGAAAGGTCTTACTGCTCCACAGAGCCACCTCTGGGTCAGAAAAGTCTCCTACAGGGCGTTGGGAAGAATCAGGGTTCAGTAGTAGCAGAGTCACTTGATTGGCCATAGCTGAGACATTTTCTGAATTTTAATCAACTATGTCAAGTGGCGCAAAACATCAAGTTTAAATTTACAGGAAACACTCATAACTAATGTATGCAATCCTATTACAATTTTACTGACCAGCAGAGAGAAAGAAGCGATCATCCCTGGAGAAAGCGAGACTCTGCACCGCCCCCCTGTGGTAGGAGATGGTGTTACGACAAGTTCCATTCTGGACATCCCAAATGCAGATGAGGCTCCTGCTATCATTACTGCTGCCAGCTGCTGATGCCACAGTCTGGACAGGAGGAAACATAGACACAGAGCAAAGTCATGTTAATTTATGATTCCATAAGACACAGGACTAACAGGACCCATACCCAACATGAGAAAATAGCCTGCTTCCTAATCCTGGACTTCTCAGGTCCCAAGATTGTTGAGTCTGAATTTTTCCTAGAGATGATTCACAGACATCTGATCCAATAGCTTTTGAGAAGAAAACAACTCCATTTTAACCCACTGTGTAATTTAAATGGAACCAGTTGCTTTAATACTTTGATGCAGCAGCCTTGTGAATTTCCTTTGGCCATTTAAAATTCTCTTTGTTGCTTTTCATACTTATTTGACACATTAGAAGTGTTTTCAGAGCCTCACTTGGAGTGATACTCCCCATGGTGCCAAATGTCCTCAATAAGTGTTATACTGTATATGTTTCCCTGGAATTTGAGAGAAACAGAGAAACATTTAAGGATCACTGGTGCTTTGGACACACACACAAAGACCTGTGCATGCTCAACTGAGACCACCAATTTTAAGGTGGTTTATTTTTGAATTTTCAATGGATTAACAGATGGCCAATCACTCACTGAAGGTCTCAGCATGGTGATTCTGAATGTCAGGATGTGCTGTCTGAGGGCACACTGGGTCAAGTAGTTTTTCCTAGACAGCAGCTCAGAGCAGTAGTTTGTCCACCACCTCATCTCACTGCTGGCTGAAACTGATGCCTTACTTTGGATTAACAGTGGTACCTATAGCAACATCACCAGTTGCACCCCACGGTTTAAAAATATACCTACAAAGCTCATCATGGTAGCGGGACCCAATAGACCTGAGCAGACAGTGACATGAGCTCTTTGTCATTAATGTCTCCATCAATGCCCCACATACTGTGTTTCAAATCATTGTTATATGCGTGTAAAGTCTAGAACTATGAAAAGTACCTGTGCGTCATTTGTGACTGCAAGACAAGAGATCTCCTCGCTGTGGCCCTGCAAGTGTCTCTGACTTCCTGTATGAAGGTACTCCACCACCACCACACAGCCACACGAGTACGCAAACAAACCTGCAACAGAAATCAGTTGCTAGATAGGGCAAAACAATAACAAATCCCTCTTTTTTTAAACAGCTGACATGAGAGACAAAGTGTTTTGTGTATTTAATTGAATTTCCATTCAAGTTTCAATTTTGCTATTCAGTCTAGCTTAAGTCAGTATTCAGAGAGTGTAGTGTAATCTTATTTGTTCAATGTTCAAAGCTATAGCTCATATCTTAACCTTAATTAGAATAAACTCCAACAACAAGCTGTTAGAAAAAAAATCTATATATGCATCAAGTCATGACCTCATGTGTTTACATTAGCGTGTCTGCCACTCATTGCATTTCCTCATTTTATAGCTTTGTGCACACTTTATAAATGCATTTTAAAACTTTTTCTGTATACATACATACTTCACTGCTCACAACAACTGAGCACTTGGATTTGACAGCCAACATTTAAGTGTTCCCAAACAATACTGACACACAGTTTATGTTTTAATTGAGTTTACTATGATAACCTTGGTCAGGGCTCCACACCATGTTGCCACGCCCATTGCCATTGTAGCCAATCACTGCTTTCAGCTTTATGCCCTCTTCTCCTGGTTGGGGAGGCACAGCACCCTGGATCACAGAAACCATTAAGACGATACAGCACACAAACTAACACACTCAGTGACTACAGTCTATCATTATATAAAGTGCTCTTTACCTGATCAAGAGTGGAGGTCTTGAAGCGTGGGATAAAGTGCCTGTAACAATCAGGACGTACTGGCTTCTTCCCTTTCAACTCATCTAAATGACAAAATGGCTTTAATTAAAAAATAAAGGATAATGGCCATAAAGGAGAAAAACCAACAGAAAGTCAATTCACTGTTAATGCCCAACAATGCAGTGGGGCACTTACCAGCGTCCATATGGCTGGTATTCAGGGGAGACGTGTTGACCAGCTCTGTGACTTTGAGGAAGGAGACGGCAGGTCTGGAGTCAGAGGAAGGACCTGACCCAGTGGATGGGACTGGAACGGTTGGGATGGCTGGGGTGTCATCACAAATAGACAAGGAGCCAAAAGCTGCAGGAGGGAAACAGGAGAGAAAATATGACCGAGGGTGACTATAAACTTAAAGAGGTACTGCACACTTAAATGTGTTTTTTGAGCTGTAAACTAAATGATTTGACTGTACTGTGATGATTATATTGACATTTCTTACCAAATTTATAAAGATCTGCGTTTCATGGGTTGAAAATGGCTCAACACGCCATCTACTGTTTTAAATCAGCCCTGAACCTGCAAAGCCAATGCTGACATAGAGTCAACCAGTTGGGACATATCTACGTAATGAAATGTATATAAAAAAAGAAAGTTAACGCCCTCTAATCAGTGTCAGTCGGTCTCTCCCACGCCTCCTAAAATTGTTGTTCCCTCACTCGTTGCATTTTTTAAATCTGCTGGGAGGGAGGGTTCTAGCAGAATTTGAGGGTGTAGTTACGCTTTAATCAAGTCCCTGTGTTCATTGAACACCTCTGTTATGGTCATTAGCAACAAATACATTCTTGATACAAGTGTTGCACTTAAATCTTGGTGTTGCTAAGCAACTACTAAAAAAACTGTTTGGGGCTTGCCATAAACCAGCATAGAGACTGCTGATAGTTGCTGTGCTTCCACACTGCCAGCAATACCATTAACAAGTCACAAGAAGTACAATTTATTTTCTACTGGCCTGACTAACCAAGCAACCTCCACCAGCACATGGAAAGGCAGGAAGCCTCGTGGCCAGTAACAGCTGGCAAGAGCAATCTTCAATTAGACATTTAAAAAAATATTTACACATACAGTTGGTACAAATGCTATGCACTGTTAAAAGCAGAAAAAGAATGATTTATTTCTGACTTTTCTTTTCTAAATCAATACACCAGGATGGAAGGCATACGACCTGTAAATGTCATGTAAACAATTCACAGCAAACACTAGCAAGCAGTCTAGAAAAATCAATACAAATCTTGTGGAGCAAGCTGTTCCTCCTTTAGTTCAATAGGAAATTGAATAGTAAGTTTGTTTCCAGCTGGAGTGCGATAATTTAAATCTCTTTTTCTTGGACTGCTCAAAACTACAACTCTGTCAAGACAGACTAGTCAATCAGGCATTAATCAACACATTTCAAGGAACTGGAGGCAAGGTT
Source organism: Macquaria australasica (assembly GCA_005408345.1). NCBI lineage: Eukaryota > Metazoa > Chordata > Actinopteri > Centrarchiformes > Percichthyidae > Macquaria > Macquaria australasica. Next base: position 710,968 of record SEMN01000157.1, on the reverse strand, counting down.
ACTAACACTCATAACACTTAACTCACTGCAAATTCAAGATTTTGAGTTTACTAATGTATAGGTGCAAATCTACTCTATTTAGCTACTGAAACTGTGTAAACTCATCAAGTCATTGCTAAGTTATGAACACAGATTTGTGTAAATACATCTTATTTTTCGTATCAGCTACAAATGGGTGTGATTTGCAACAGTTAATCATACAGTTAATAATAGATAGGATGACTTAACTTAAAATTGAAATTGAGAACTTACCCCCCAGGTCAACTTGGTCAAGGGTGCTGACGTCCAGTCGTGGTGGTGGTGAGGAGGGGAGAGGCGCCGTCTGTCGAGGCATCCCATTGGACGGCTGAACTCCACTCAGTTCAGCGCCTGGTTGAACTGTTACATGAAAACACAAGACAAACAATGTATTTGTATTTAGTAAGAACATCTGAATCAGGTACATCTGGTATTATTGTAGCATGACTATGAACTCTAAATAAAGTTACCTGATTTAGGAGCAGATATGTAGCTCACTCTGAGAGGTGAACTATGAGTGAAGACAAAGTGTCAGACATTTACTAATAAAACATACAAAGTGTAACACACATTAATAACAAGATTCAAACAAACATGCGACGGGGATTATTACCGGCTATCAGCCAAAGAGTCAACAGGATGTGCCAGGAAGTCCCAAAGGAATATGGCGTCTCCCACCGAGACTATGCCCAGTTGGTCAGGGGTGAAGCTCACCTGTCGGATGGGCTGACTGTGGCCTATGAACATCTGGTACAGAGAAACACCTGTTTCAGTTACTACTGACACAACATAAACTACTAATACTCCTACTGCTAAATTAAATGAAGACAAGATACTTTCTATAATGATGAATGCAACGTTTAACTGCATAAATATACAATTGTAATTTCTCTCATGATTTTATTACTTGCACAGAAATCAAATCACAGTCAGACAGGAGTGTGACCTGACCTGCGATGGCATAATCACAGAATACACTAAAAGATGTACACGTTTAACGGTAAAATAATTGGTTTGTAGAGCACAAAGGATTAGTGGATTCATTCATTAGAATTAGAAAATCAATTGGCTACCATTTTGATAATCGAGAAATCGTATTTCAAGCAAAAATGACAAAAATCCACTTGTTTCAGCTTCTCAAATGTGAACATTTGTTTATTTGGGTTTTGGACTGTAAGTCAGACCAAGAAATTCAAATGTGTCAACTTGCACTTTGGTCTATAAAAATGTCAGAAAATAGCAAAAAAGGCCCATCACAAACTATTAATCAATTCATCAAGAAAATAATCTGCAGATTAATTGTTAATGAAAATGTTTGTTAGTCGCCTCCCTGCTGTACTTGTTTTCACAAGATGTTTTAATTGTAAATCTGTGTTAAAGTACTTTGCATTGCATTCAGTCACACTGCTTATTTGACTCATACTTGTAAAATACATAAAGCAGCGACAGGGACTTTCTGTAGTTTATATTCCAATCAACAGTATTCATTCTAAAAGATATACATTTTTTAACTATTTACTACCTGTGAGTTGATATCGAGCTGCATGTTATAATCCCACACTTTCACAGCACTGTGTCCTGCTGTCAGCAGGTATCGACTGTCTTCACTCACAGCCAGGGACGAGCACTGGTGTTTGTGCACCTTAGACACCTGTCAGGGGACAGAAATCCAGTCAGAAACAAAAACTCACACACTTGTGTGGAGACAAACTGTACATATCAAAACTCTTACTACTGTTACTCTCCTGTTTCTATTTACAGACATGTTTGCCACATTCTTCTACCCCTGTGAGCTTCTTGCTTGTTACCAGTATTTCTGTCAGCTTCTTGTTATGTAGTGCTACTTCTTTTCCAAATACAATTAGAACTATGCCATGTGTGACCTTTCAGAATGGACTATACTGTACATGTACGCAACTTAGAAAGTACCTAAATTCACAATCCTGACTCCTACACTTTAAGATCTCGATTGTCAAGCAAACTATTTATTATTTCATTTATTTATTTTATTATTTTTTTAAAGGACATGATGACAGTAACAGACTAGGCAGGGTACAGACCCAGCATGTCAGTACTGACAGAAATGTACGTCTCTTTTGGCGTCTCAAGTAAATCCTCGATCCTGAACCCTCTCAACAAGTCATTAATAGATTTTTAGTACTTAACACAGTCAGCTAATGTGTTAAAGTTCAGCAGTGTTACCTCTCGGAGCAGACGGCCCGTCTTGGTGCTAACCCAGAGGATCTTGTTAGCAGATGTGGCGACCAACAAGTGTTCAGTGGAGGCCGGAGAGAAGCAAACCTTCAGTGCAGAATCAAGACGGGGGCTTTCTACGTCCAAAATACTCACATCTACATGGAGCAACTAGACAGAGATAGAATTGGTAAATGTGGACACATAAGAACATACAGTAAGACATAAGAACCTAGAACAACATGACCTCCAAAGCTCAGGTGATGTGATGAATATATTAATTGGTCAGAATGGGAATATTACAAACATACTGGTTGGGAACATCTTCTGTATGGTATATAGTTTTGGGAAAAACTCCAAAAAGAAACTATTAAGTGAAATCTGATCTTAATTAACCTGCACAGTGCTACAAATGGCATGGTGCTGAAAGGTGACAGTGTGCAAGATACCTCATCCAGAGACCGTGAGTCAGCGATGGTGACAATGTACTCCGAGGGCCCGACAAAAGCCAGACATCGGCTGTCACTGCTCACTGTGAGGGCGTCTGGAGCATGCTCAGTGCCTCGGGCCACCACATTACCTAGACAATCAGGTACACAGTGACTCAAACAACACTGATATTGCCTAATATGCTAACTTGTTTCTGTGATTCGAATCAGTAAGCTATTGAGTAATTCACTATATCAATTGCTAATACACAATATATAGGTAAGTGTATGCATTATCTCATAGTGTTGTTAATTTAATAGAATCTATGTAATGGAAGAGCTAGCTAAAAACATTTGATACTGTGCCTGTATGAATGTTTTACTATGATTAGGCTGATTTCTAATAAGTGTAACATACGATGTACTGAAATTAACTTGAGCTTTGTTTGTGCACTGCTTTGTGCATGTGCCTACATACACACAACTCTGATCACATTGTGGTCTTCCTCAGAGGCGTTGTAAAGTGCCAAAGAACCCTGGGAGTCGGCACTGTACATGAACTCCCCATCCGGAGAGAAGGCAAGACCCACCACTTCACCTCTGTGCTGCCTATAATATATATATGACAAACATACAGAGAAACAAGAATACAAAAACAGTCATTACTCTCTCTTGGAGGACGCACTCTAAAATGCACCAAAACCGACAAACACAGTGGGCGTACGAGGTTTAGTTTCCCATTTTGATTTGAAAGTGCAGTCAAAGCTGCTCGTGTCATTTATATGAAATTAGAATTGCAAATGTGTGCCTTTACCATCAGTGCCATTGTATATGTGTTGCAACATGTCACATCATTATAATCAATGCACCATATTGTGCCTTTAACAGCTGGCCCACAACTGAGACTGGCCGAGCTGGAAATAATTGTATCCAGCTGTATTTTCTGCTGTATAATTGGACACACCTTGCCATACCCTACTATAAACATATAGTAATTGTGCCCACGCAAGCTTTTGGTATCCAAATACAGAACTGCATCAGCTGGTGGAGCTGGAGATTCCATGTTAGTTTAGACGTACTTGTGTTCAGCAAGCAGCTTGGCACTGGAGATGTCAAAGACTCTGACGATGCCGGAGCTGAAGCCACAAGAGAAGACCTGCTCGCTGGGATGGAAGGCCACTGAGAAGGGGCTGTCCTCTGACACAAAATCATACAACTAAGCACAGGAGACAACAACAGACATTTAGTTAGGCAGTAAATAAGCCAATGGTAACCCAATGGTAATTGACAGTGTCAAGTTCTTTGGTTTAAAGAAAAGAAAGAAAGAAAAAACAAGTTCACAATGCAGTTACCAGGATAGTCACATTTTTTGTAAAATGTGAAAGATGCTATATATCACATCGGATTTCTACATATAGGGGAAATTAGGTAGCAAAGTTGACACAAAAAAAAAATCAGCACAAAACTGGTTTCTAGTAAAAAATCAGAAATGCCTGGGGCATTGATGGTAATTTAGTATAAACATTTCCTGAAAGTCTACAACACTGAATGCAGCAACCACCCTGGGTCTGTGGTTGCTGCCGCCTGCTGCCCCCGTGCTCCTGCTCTGCACCCGCTGATGCTATTGCTGTTGTTGTTGTTATTAGTATTGCTATTATAATGTTGCTCTTAGTGTTGTTTCCGTTGGTGTTAACATCAATGCCATTACCATATCTATACTGTATTGTGCTGCTGTATGTTCTCTTTCCTCCTGCTCTCTCTCTCCCGCTCCCCCCTTCCCCTTCAACCCAACCGGTCGAGGCAGATGACCGCCCACCTTGAGCCTGGTTCTGCTCGAGGTTTCTACCTGTTAAAAGGGAGTTTTTCCCTTGCCACTGTCGCATAGTGCTTGCTCATGGTGGGAACTGTTGGGTCTCTGTAAATATAAAGAGTCGGTCTAGACTTGCTCTATTCGAAAAAGTGCCCTGAGATAACTTTGTTATGATATGGCGCTATATAAATAAAACTGAATTGAATTGAATGAATTAACATGAATTGACACTGTAGTGCTGACAATTATAGGTCACATTCAGTAGACTAACAGCCTTGCATGGCCTTGCTTTAACAGAGAAAGGACAACTGACAAAAGGCCACACAGAGTGCCAATGTCTTTCTAAAGTGAAGAGATTGTGTACATAGATTTGAGCCTTCTGTCTGGTTCAACAAATTGAAACAGTGCCTTTTAGATGAAATTAAGACAAGATTAAAATGATTTCACTTGAGGCCTGCTGAAACATGGTGAATATTTATTAATAAAGCAAACAGTAGGGTCTGATTATTATAAAGAGGTAATAATAGTTGCTGAAAACATGCAAATGTTGTGTTGCTTGACCTGATGCAAGGAATCCATATTCCAAATGCGCACTGTGCCATCGGAAGAGGCTGTTGTGAGATGCCGCCGGATGCCATCCACACTGAAGCCGAGCACAGTGTCTGTATGTGACCTCATTAGTGTGTTGTAACCACGGCTGCTCACATCAAGGAAACCCATGTTACCAGTAGAGGTGCCTGCCAGCACCTGAAGGCTGTCTGATGAGACTGACACCAGGCTCACAGGTCCCTCATGCTCTGGAAAACAATGACATGTGTTGGAGTGATTCTACAAATAGATTGTTTGGTCTGTGTGAGGATGTGAGAGTGCACATATACATCTCATATTAATGGATATGAATGTGAGTACACAAATGTGATGGAAAACAAATAATGTGTACATATGTCAGATTTATTTTATTTTTTCTATTATTTTAAACAACAACCTGGCTTGTGCTATCAAAATGTAGCACAATTCATGACGGTGCTACAGCAGAGAAAGAGGCTCTTTTCTCAGACAACATTAAAAGTTAATGTTTAAAGTGTGTTTACAGCTTTGTATATTTAAAGATATGTAATGTGGCTGCCCTCTGCGGAGGTGAGAGACGACTGAAATGATGTTGATGATGATGTTTATGATGATGTTTATGCTACAGCTAAAATTTCAGAGGAGTTGTTGAGAATTATGTAGAAGCAGAAAATCTTACGCCGGCTAGCGATGTGTGATACTACTGGTCTGGACTTCCAGTTTGCTGGCTGTTTTTAAACTGAGTTTATTTGCACTGTCAACCAGGACAGATGCAACCAGACAAACACTCCCCCCTGCAAACTAGAAAATGACTATATACACAGTAATTTACTAAAGATTATATCACTGCCTGTGGAGTGGCAACTGTCAGCTACTGTTTGTTTGCTGCAGGTAAATGATATGCCACGGCCTGCTGTGCCTACCAGCCTCCAGGAAGATGGCAGAAAAATCAAGGGGCCAGAGCCGCAGGAAGCCATCTTCAGAGCCCGTGGCACAGAATGATGAAGACACACTGATGCTGTTGATGGCAATGCCTGGACCTGGGACACACACGCATACACCTTGATGTCTTCACAGGCTCTTTACAAAGATTTTCAAACACTTTCTCTCTCAGATTGATTTCAAACACACCTGTGTTAAAAGTCAATTTCTCCCTGCGGTTTGCATGCTGCTGCTGTACAGGCAACAGCCTCCTGACATTTCTGATAACAACCCTGCTGTAGTCGATTTCAAAGATATAGCCACTCCGACTGCTGGCAAATCTATGGGCAGACAATCACAGAGGGAAATATTTTTAACAATAACATTTTCAGTAAATTTAGATTAGATTCATACTTCTTCCAATGCTATGTAAACCTGGATGGTTTCAGTAACTGGTTTGCTCACTCACAGTGTTCGATCATCAAGACGCTGACTGGAAGAATTTCCCTCCTCAAAGGCCACATCTGTGAAGTCCATTAAATGGTATTCACCCAGGCTGACTGGACAGGAGCGCAGTGTCCCATTACGCACTCGCCACAGGCGAATATTGTCACGACCACATGACACCATCCTGAAACCAGCACACTCACAGATTAACCCATTGTCCCCGAGTTCTACTGACAAGCCAGCATGCGGCCCAATCCTTTCCTGCTCCTGCAACTAGAACCTTTTCACCTCTCCCATTCTCACAAGGGGCTTTGACACCTTCCTGTACTAACAGTACATGAGGTGAGTGTGATAGTGGACTGAAATCTGTCCAGACACATCTGCAGGATTAACAGAACTTCTCAATGTGCGTGAAAATAAGTGTCTAACCTATATTTTCTACAGACCTCTCATATGACATGATACAGTGAATGTAGAATGTGTAATGTGAAGATCATTGGCTGTCAACATTGTTAGATAAAACAGAGCAGATATGACAACTTCATCAGCATTTACGCTTATCAGGTCAACAGTTGGATGGACATATGCACATAAATGTTCCAATATGCAAACATGCACAGTTGGCTATAAAAATAATCAAATAAACAACCAAAAATACAAACACAGAGAATGGGGGGGCACCTTGTATCATCAAAGAAGGCAACCTTCATGGTGTGGATGTCTACATCTGTGTGTGCTTTGGCTAAGATCGTCACCTCTCCACCTTTCATAACATTCAGAGTGTTCCACACCACCACCATCTATGAAAGGTTGAATTAGGACAACAAACAGAGACAGTCAGCTCAAGTCATAGACTAATAAGGGGAGCAATTTACAGAATGTCATTTAAAATATCAGTCTAAGTAATGACATAAGGTGTTGCTTAGCATTTTTTCATCTGGATCTAATGATACCCATGACGCTCTACAGATTCTAAGGTGCTAATTGCCTTTATACACAAATTAGAGACTAAGCCCTTAAATTTTCATGTGGGAAAATTTACATTTGTGGTGCTTACTGTTTTACTGTGGCTGTCTTTACCCACTCCACAGAGAATACCGCCGCCGTATGAGAAGCTTCGAAATGGAAAGACAAAATTAGTGTGAGTGAACAGTGTTCAACATAAGCTTAGATCTCATTGTTTATGTAAGATAACTGTGTGTTCATGAGCGCATGTGTATATGCAGTTGGTTACCTAAGAGAAGATAAAGAATGAGCATGAATCCTAAACATGGCCAGACAGTTTCCTTTGTGGTAGCTCCATACTCGCACTACACTGTGGTTGCCAGTTTGTGCTGAGGCCAGCAGTGTTGTGTTGCCATTAAAAGCAAGTGCAGATACCTACAGAGAAAACAGATGGATAGAATACACATCCAAATTCTCTCTCTTTCCTGAATGCAACTGCATTAGAAAGCCAAGAATTAGGTGAATCACCAAAGCACCTTATTTACGATGCTGCCAGTATCAGCTGTGCCATCCTACACATTGGAGGAGATTCTGCAGCGGAGCTAGCAAAATACATCACAGCTCATTTACCTTATCAGTGTGGCCGATGAAGAATCTCTGCTGGTTAGAGGATATCGTCATAGACACAATAATTGCATGACACGGATACACCACTGCATCACCTGATTTGGTCCACAGGGCCTATAGTGTAATAAAGCATAGCTGTTAGACCTCCATCAGTCGTTGATTTATGCATTTTAAATGTGACCTTCAAAATCACAATGTACATGAAGCCAGCCTGATAACGGCTGAACTCCAAATTAGCATACACATTTAGTAGTGGCTCCTCCAAAGCCGATGATTCGATTGAGCCTGAGAATCGGGTCTGGAAGAAGCTTCTAACAAGGAGAGCAGAAAAAAGTAATGGCAAAGATTAGTAATGAGCTCTTAAACAAATGATGTCTCAGCAGCTGGTTTCATTTCACACACCACTGTCCTCATCTCTTACCTGCTGTCTGGTTTCTTTGGACGATGATAGATGGACAGGATGTGGAACAGGACTGCAAACAAACTGAGAATATAAGAAGATCAGCAGTGTTTCCAATGCTGCCACAAAACTGTACTGTACATAGGCATCATGGAGTCAAGGACAAGCATTGTACTGAACATGATGTACAAAGAGAGGGTGGAATTTGGTATATAATGGGTTTTCTTATGTTTTCAAGTTGGATGGAATGTACAATCTAGTCAATATGAAGCTTTACCTCTTCTTCACTTCCCTCTCCATGTTTGCTAAAGCCGTCCTCGGGATGGACATACACATGAACTCCCCCCTCATCAGCATCACAGGGTAGCCTAGATGTGAGTTGGTGTGAGCTGGAGGAGGTTGACTCCTGCTGATGCTGGTTATCATTATGATAAATCCAGTCATCCTTCTGGTGAGTGGAAACTACACCCAGCTCTGGTATGTTCGTCACCACGGGGGTTTGATTCCTCAGGAGCTGAGAAGACATAAGGAGAAAACTGAAAAAACAAAACAAACAAAAAAAAATATCTGCCTCCTAGAAAACTCTATTTGCAATACAAAGGCTCAAGCTCAACCATCTGCCATATTTTTACAGACAAAATTCAGGCCAATTGGAATCACAGAGAGTTGATTTAATACTGAATGTTATCAGTCTTACTGATTTTGGAGTAGTGATCTGCTGGATGAGGGACACACGGTCCTGAACTGGTTTGCTGAGGTTGACACAGCGAGACTCCTCTCTAATAGGGCTTCTTTGGTTGGAGACACATCCTGGGAAAGAAAGGGATATTAAAGTCAGTCATCTACAATAAATTCCTATTGGGACTACCTAGAAGTGTGTAGGCTGAAAGAAAATGTGTTTTGTCAGAACAGCTGATGATGAGAATGATGAGCAGTGTGATATTTCATGACTTACTAGCCTCAGGCCTGGGATTGCCTTTTTGAATGGAGTCAAAGGGTAACTTTGTTCCCTCTGAGGGAAACCTGTTGGGGTAAGACAAGATGAGGGACTACATAGCAGTACACTGTGATAAAAGCAGGTAACTGAAGCTTTTTTAAATTCATAATAATATACACTGCAGATTGAATTTCATATAAGTGCTGTTTTGAGAAAATAAAAGGGATCTGTTATATATAACTGCCGGAAATCCACCCTTCTATGGCTACGTCATCAATCTGAAGTATGTACCATTATTTTCAATCTAGTGATTTATTATATTTTTATTGTATTATATTATATTTTAGATATTTTTCATGACTTTCCACACAGATTTCTTCCTGTATGATAGATGATGACGTTGGTGCAAAATAGTCGACTTGACCACTTTACATCAAAAGCTCAAACTTACAAATATTTTAGACAGTTGAATCTCTGTTATGCAGAGATGCAGATGCACTGATACAATTATCAATTATGCTGTGACATCAAGTTATTAGTGTTTCACTAGTTACCCAAATGGGGATAAAAACAATAAGACACTACCACAAATTATGGCCCCAGAAATGACTTTGCATTTAGCACAATTCCAGTGATCAGTATTGGTACAGCTTTTTAAGAGTAAAATTCAAGCACTTTTCAAGCCCTTTCAAAGTACCTAAACCACAAATTTCCAGACTCTCGAAGCCTTTATCATCACATCTAAATTGTTACTATAAATACCAGGATCGTTTCATTTCAAATATTAAGATTTTTTGTTTACATGAGTGATTGTGTAGATGAAACACCAGATTATGTTGAAAATCAAGCATTTTTCAAGAAGTATATTCGAATTCAAGCATATACCTAACCTTAAAAACATATCTGTTAAAATTAAGCATTTTCCAAACTTTCAAGACTTTGTACGTACCTGATATAATCATAGAGGTCATGCCAGGAGCCTCCCTTGGGCACAGGAAATGACATGTCTCTGGGCATAGGCCCTGTTCCCTGAGAAGAGGCCAGACCCATCAGCTTGGCTTCACTGAAGGAAACTCCTGTTGAAAGAGAAAATTGCACGAGTAGATGAGAAAAGTAAAGATGTCATACATGCACAAATAGGACACTAGTTTATTCAGAAATCTGAGGATGCAGTCTGATTGAACCTGTTAGAGAATGATAGAAAAACGTTTTTCTCACTAAAAGGATTTTAAGTGCTCTCAAAATATTCTCAGTATTCAATGTATTTTATCAAGGGAGATGTTTGGTCATTGAATTGAGTATAGTGAATAAGCAAGGGTTTTACATTGACAAGGCTCTTTAATGCTCCAATAATGAAGCCATATTTTTGAGTCTGTGATACGGAAAAACACTGTCATCATTTTTCTCTATATTGAAGCGCACTGGTACATTTTTGCATTTCTCTTATTATCCACATGACATCACCTCAAAGTAGAAAACCACCAGTGGAATTCACATTTAGACACAATGTGTGCATATAATATATCTATAATCTCTGAATCTCACCTGGATCTAGCAGAAGGTCACTGGTAAACATGTTTTTCACTGCCATGTTGGCACAAAGCTTGATGCTCCTCAGGTGACTGTAGCAGCGGTTGAGGTAGACAGAGAGTGTGTACTGCAGATCCAGCATCAGACAGGTCCAACGCACTGAAGTGGGAGCTGGACCTACCAAACCTGGACCACATAAACATAAATATTGCCATTACTGTAGCAAGACATGCAAGATAATTTACATTATATACAAAAGTACAGTGAACTATCAAAACAAATGTATACAAACAATTGCTCATAGCTACATAAGTCTGTATGTATTTTTACCATGTCTTGCGGATTTGGCCGTGCTTTCATAGACTGAATCCTTTGCAGCTCCGCACAGGAAAGGAAACTGAAGCCAGGTAGCTGTGGACTTGAACTCTTTGAACATGTTGGAAAAGGAGATACGGACCACCTGGCCCTGCTACACATCATAGCACACAGAGGAAGAGGGAAAGGAAATGTCTTTTTTTTTGTTTTTTTTTAAAAATTTTTTTATATAAATTGTACACCATATAAGTGCCATTTATAGTAGATAAAGGTTGAATATTTCACAACTAAGCAAGTTGCTGGGGTATTCTTTTGACCAGTTCTAAAATGCCAACAGGCTTTTAATTACTGTTTGAATCTGAGCCAAATCAATTGGATTTACCTACACAAATTAGAACAGAGAAGCTCAAAAAGTGGAGAGGAACTTGTACATTTCACACAATTGAATGGTATTTAACGTGAGAATGTGTAGGGTACTTGCTTCCAATTCTGAATTTCAATTAGACAGAAATGCCAACACATAAAAAATGCACACTTTGAAATGTCAAAGAATAACAAAGAAAGCTAAAATGGCAGAGCTGTGGATTAGTCTCCTGATGAATTTAAAAATAAACTCCAGTCACATGACTGTCAATACAAAAATGAAAGGACTTGTTAAATGATAGTTTGTTTAGATAGCATAGACATATCGATACTCTTGATTTCAGCACACATTCACATGCCCAGGATAATCCAATAAAATCCGGTTCGATACCTCAGCAGAAACATCCAGGTGGACCACAAAGTATTTGCCAGGGGTGGGCCTGAAGAGAAGGTAGAAGTAGCGCCCTGTCAGCCCCAGAGACTGGTTGCTGTTTTTGGGTACCAGGATGTAGCTGTTGGCAGGAACAGGACCCCTGATCTGGAACACTGAACACTTCAGTGTCTTGTTCTGGGGGGATTAATGGAAAGTGGACATAAAGTAAACTAACTTTGGTCTGAATACTTATAGGCACAGCTGCCCTAGGACAAACATACAGCGGTGTTTAATATTCAAGAGATAGTTTGGGTCTCAAGTATAACTTTAAATATCACAATTATAGTGTGTAGCAAAGTTACCGTGTATGTTGACACATCCCCCTCTTTTGCCGACCTTTTCCAGTCTTCAACTCTGACATGTTTGAATATGTTGACGTAAGGATGCTGCCAATCTGCGAAGTCAGGGTTCAGTAACAGTTAAGACTTCACGGTAACTTAATAAGTTAAGTATAACAGCATTTAACTGTTGTTTCAAGTTATGGCTTCTATCTCATAGTCTTTTTTTGTTGTATAATTTGATGTATCCATACCTAGCGACTTCAATTAAACACATTGAAGTTAATTTTACCTTTGGATGCCATTGATAGCGAAATCCACCTCAGTCTTGCTGCAACTTGTTAAAACTCGAGCAGCTAACTAGTGTAAATTTAGAGACTTTAGCTAGCAAAAAGACAGCAGAATGACCGGAAAGCTCCTTCTCCGTTTCCCAGAGGTCAAAACGATGAAACATTTTGTTTCATATCATTATGAGATGCGATGGCTTTTCCAGTTCTCCCGGGTACCAAGTAAACAATAGTTTTGATTTGGCATCAAGAGCTTAGTGTAGCAGTTATATCCTTCCCGCTCCAGCCTCCGCCGTTGCCAACGACAGCACGACGCTGATGACGTCGGTGCGTTTCTTTCCCTGGCGCCTCTGGGTAATGCAGTTCTTAGAGCAAAAAGAATACCAAAGAGAAACTGGCATTTTGAAATATGAGCAAAAAGGCTATACATTACCACCCAATATATGTTGTAAAGAAGACACTACATATAATTCTGGTGTAGATTAACTTGACAGTTTGAAATTTACAACCTTTCTGTTGACTATACTGCTTTTGTTTACTAGCTTACTGTTCATTCTATCCATATTTCATAGCAAGTGAAATAGTGATCACCCCATACACTACTTATACATTAAAAGAGTCAATACACATATCCTTTTAATTTCTATACTCCATTTGTATTATTTACATAAAGATGTCTCAAGTCTGAAATGATCACAATCCCTTTTTCACATATTCACAATTTTACAACTTACATAATAGCAATTACTACAATTTTACATATTCACAAAAAAACATATACTCTTAAAATGTACATTGAATGCAAGAATGTATTCATTCTGAATCTATATTTACAACATGTGGGAGTAACTCCACAGGGTCTTGAAGATGAATGAGGAAGGACACCTGCATTGCCACAGACGACTGTCCATTGTCATCCTGATCCCCACGCTGCAGGGTGCTGTCTATATTTACCACTGATGGACAGTGCAGCAAAGACTCATCAGGCTGTGGGGAAGTTGGCTGAACTTGACGTCTAAAAATCTGTGAACTCTCAGGAGTGGGTGAACCATCAGGCACTGTCCTCTTCGTCGTGGCGGAGGATCTGCTGCACTCTGGCACTGTGGCGATGGAGAAAGTGTCTACTCGAGAGTCAAGCACGGCTAGTCACTGTCCACAGCATACAAGCTCAGCCTCTATCCTCCAGCTGCGTAACTTCCTCTTCATCTCTGTCCTCACCTGCATCCAGAGTGGAGGTGAGATATTTCAGAGTTAATGTGCCATTTTGTGACACTTTCCAGTCTGATTCTTGAAAATTGAATGGACACTGAAAAATCATTCACCATGGTATTGACTGGAATAGCCACTCTAAAAAAGCAGCAAACAAAGCAACAGCAAATTTAGATTTAGAAAATCAGACCCCTGGACAGAAATGGATGACTAAAACAATAAATTCTGTCTTTTTATTCTAATGCATCCTCAGACAATCTGTCCAGCTACAAGTCCCCACTTGACAAGGGGTTTCTTAAGAAGATGAATATAGATCATCCAATCACCAGGATTATTAACAATGTTTTAATATGATTTAAGCCACATTATACATGTAGCTTCATGTATGTTGTCTCTCAGATGCTGTGACTGGTACATATGGCTAATCAGTACCTTCTACGTAGGGTAAGGAAATGAACTGAGAAAATGAGATGAAACAACAAACCTCTTTATTGGCATAGCAGTAGAGCACAGCCACCAGAAAGCCCTGCAGAGAGGACACATTTTAAGACAAGTCCTGTTTAGTTCAAGTAACGTGTACTGTGTATATTATATATATATACATATTTAATTTGCAAAGAGAGTCAGCACCATTAGATGAACATATTAGCATAACATAGAATACTATATATATATATATATATATATATATATATATATATATATATATATAGATAAATGAAGGGCAATAGATAAAATATATATGTATATATACATACACACATAAATACATTTATACACATACATATATATATACAGATATACTATATGCATGAGCGTGTATAAGCATACTTGAGCGTACATGAGCGTGTATAAGCATGGTGTTCATACATAATCATACACGCATACACACTCAGGAGTACGTGTACAGGAAGAAATTAGATCATGTTAAGACAGTTACATAGTTTTACAATGTCAGACATACAGTATCAGCAATAGCAAGCACTCTCTGGTCCAATTGAACCTACCTGAAATGAATTGAGAAAAAGGGTGAAGAAGACTTTAATGTAGCGCAGAATGCCTGTTGTTTGCTCATCTGTAGCAAAGATGAATATGATTTCATGAATCCCAAACAGAGGGACAAGGGTAAGGGTTGCCTTGGCAAGCCTAAGAGGACAAATCAAAAAGCAGAGCAATTTGTCAAGACACCGTACACGTTGTTGCTGTCAACATGCATTTTTTTCATTTTTTCCGTCTTTCTTCCTCATCCTACCAAAAATCCATCACTGCTTTTCTGTGGCAGCCAGATTCATGGCCTTGGCTTTAAAAAATAGATCGGCAGAAGAGTAAAAGAAATCAAATTCATCACCACTGAAAATATGCTGAAACAATTTACCGCAGTTTGTAATCAGGGTATCCACTCTGGTTGCTGGCTCGTAATTTGGAAAGAATGACCTTCAGGATCTTCATGAAAATCAGAAAGTTGATCTGTTGATCAGAAAATCTAAATTTTAATTGTTGTATCCTATGAGTCCAAAATGTCAGATGACGCATGCAAGGTATACAACTTAACACTGAGTTCACTATTTGCATAAGTCATCCTTACTAGTGAAGCAAAAAGAATTGGCAAACGAATGATCCACCAGTAGTTCATGTTCTCATTGACAGCCCAACACCTGAGAAGACAAGACAGATGTTACTACTGTCTCCACTGTCTAATCAGCGGGGACAGGGGTCTACACATGAAGTGACCAGGCACATGGGGATGCTAGACACACACATGCACACACACTTACTCTTTGTTTTCCTTCAAAAACTTCATCACAACCCAGGGAGTCACAAACAGAAGTGGAGCTCCTAAGACAGAGACAGTAAAGATTGCAAGATTCAGTGCTGCGGGTGTTTCCAAAAACAAGCTTTAGAGCTAAATAACATGTGGGTTCTGTGTAAATGTTTTCCTGGTATCCATCAATAAAAGCTACAATGCTGTTGCAGGGCATGCTCTGCTGTCAGATAAGCCGGGTTTGATGTGTAGTTGTTAATAGGCACACTAGAGAGGGGTAGAGGCGTGACAGCGAGAATTTTCTACTGTTGCAATGTGCCTGCCTTTTGAATATGAGCTGTTCTGTATCTCTGTGCTCTTTGGAATTTGATTTTAAAGGATGGCAAAGGGGGGATCGTCTCCCACAAATCTAGGTAATGAGTCCTACAAAAACTCAAAGCCATGGAACTTACCCCAGCCAAGACAGATGTAAGGTAAGTATTTGTTGTTGTCGATGAACACTGAGGCAATAAGCACAGAATACAAATAAATTGCCTCTCCAAAGAACCAATAGTGATTGGCCAGGACACAGTACTGCATAATCACCTGTGCTATCCTGCAGCCAATAGCAGCCTGGAGGAAATGGTCATAAAAAATACATATTACATATTACACTGCCTCATTAAAGTATCTGAGTGTGTTAGCTTCATCTATGTGATCACAGTGACCTACAACAAATAAACAATAGTAAACCATAATCGGTAAATTTCAAAACCTACCTGGTGACTGAGCATCTCCCTCACATCGGTTTGTTTCATGATTTCTCGTCCCCAGTGGCGTTCCAGCATGGTATCCTTAACAATGACAGATACAGCTCGCAGGATGAGGGACAGGAAGAGGTTAGCATGAATATAGTTCCTAGTGCAATGCAGTTTCCTGTCAGGGGACATAAGAAAAAACAGAATTTTGTGTATCATGGCATTAAATATGTATTTTTATCTAGTGTCCTTGTTATTGATTTTGTTGGTTTTCTTATTGTCATATAAAGGCACATCATCACTTTCATCACTGTGCACACTAAAACTCATAAAAATGAGTCCCATACATTGTGGGGTATCCGATTTATATTGAGAATTAATGTTGCAGCATGTTATCTGATTACCTATTTGCATTTGAAAGCATTTCTCAGAGCATTTGTCAAAGAGGAGGGACCGAGGAAAGAAGTCAAGCAGACTCTTAGTGGTCCTTACTGTCACCACAACACATGGTCTACCAGCACATCTGTTAGACAGTTTACCTTAAGCTCAGAAGAATGATAAAAGCCGTTATGAGCGTGAAGAGGGACAAGGAATAGCCGACAGTGTACAACATCCTGAAGCTCACCATCAGTTGTTTGAACCACAGCTGTAAAGACAAATCCACACCAGTCAATCTTTGGAAGTCAGACCTCATAAATTACTGATAATTTCATGCTTGAATTAAAGACATGACTGTTGTCTGGAAAATGTGTCATGCAGGAGAGAGAGAAGAAAGTCATAAACCCATCAGACCTCTCCTTTGTTAATACTCTCACAATCTTGCCAACATGAAGCCTTGAATGTCCACTCATTTTCTGATGTGAAAGTGGTATTTTGATAGCATTTTGCCCTATAGTATAGGGAATACGTAGGCATGTGCTGTGCACAGGAGGCTGAAAATCTTTTTGACTCTGAATTAATTTTCTCTAACCCTTATAACGACATGACATAGTGAGATATCTGTCAACTCAAGAGTACTGTCAGGATTACATAATATCTCTCTTGTCAGAATAGAGCAGATAACTCTCACTGTAGCTCTTTATTCACCAAACAACTACAACATTTTGACACATTTTCCCCATTTTGGCCTCCCTGCATCAGTTACATGTGGCCTTATTTAGAACTGATTTCAACTTTTACTGTTTTTTTGAAGGAACTGTACATTCACACATGTTTGTTCTTGTCCTGGCTCATCAGACCTCTGCTCAGGATGAAGTTGGGTGGAGCTTTGTTGTGGCTTACAGTGTGATTTTAGAGCTTTTTCGCTGAAAACAGCTGCCTGCACACTGATGAGAGCGGTGACTCCTGAACCAAAACAGTAAAGTTGCAGGCCAGAAAACCAAAACAGTCATCTGACAGATGCTATTAAGCTCCATAGAGCTGAAGGAACTGCAGAATCAGGTGATAATTGTCTGTGGGCTCATCACTAGAAGCTACATCTTTCACATACATGTAGTCGTGTGATTATTGTTCACTGACATGCTTTTAATAGTTATTTGACTCCTGTAAATCATATGTTGGCTATGCATTTTATGTACACTTGTGAGTATTTAGGAATTGTTTTATTTGTTGTTTTTTTGTATCTGCAAAGAACTTTGTAAAACATGAAAATGATATTAATAAATAATCAGGATTATATTATAAAAATAGAGAGTTAATTGTCTCTGTACCTCCTGAGATGTGACCTCTTTTTCCTCCTCACACTGGGTCATGTCTCTCCAAACCTGTCCACTGTCCTCTCTCTCCCAGAGGCCGTCAGAGCCACACCGCCGACGCACAACACCCTGGGACACTGGAGGAGAAACAGTCAGTCCTTCAGTCATTACCCACTTATTCCTAATTAGGGTCACAGGGGGTTGAAGCCAATTGCAGCATAGGTACACTGGGCAGGTTATTATTCCAGCATAAAGGGAAAGGAAACACAAATATACAGTA
This sequence comes from Macquaria australasica, assembly GCA_005408345.1. NCBI lineage: Eukaryota > Metazoa > Chordata > Actinopteri > Centrarchiformes > Percichthyidae > Macquaria > Macquaria australasica. The sequence continues at coordinate 692,787 of SEMN01000157.1, read as the reverse complement.
CATGTATACTCAGGCACAATGAACACATACACACACATGCGCAAAATAATCAAATCAAGTTTCAGAAATGTTTGTAATATTTAAAAAAACATGTATTCTTAAGTGCTTTAAAGGAATAGTTTGACATTTTGGGAAATACACCTATTTGATTTCTTGCTGAAGGTTAGATGAGGATATTGATACATGTTGTTTTTACACTTGATATTTTGTACAGATTAAACAAGCGAGATATAACATATTAAATAGTGAGCTTTAGAGGTGCTGGTAGGTGGATTTTGTTAAGACAGAGTCAGGCTTGCAGCTCCCCAATTTTTAGTCTTTGTGCTAAGCTAAGCTAACTGTCCCCTGGCTGTAGCTTCTTATTGAATGGATAGGCGTGAGAGTGGTATCAATCTTCTCAGCTAACTCTTGGCAAGAAAGTGAATAAGCGTGTTCCACAAAATGTCCAACTATTCATTCAAGAGACCCCTACACACAGTATGCTTTACTCTCATTCCTAGAGTCAGTTGTGGGGATATAAATGTCAATTTTTGGGGACCTTGAATATCTACAGCAGATTTCCTCTGCACCTGTATTCATTGAGATATTCTCCCCCTAACTGCCCAACACATCGCCACACATCAAACACATACTCAAATGGAAACTGACGCAAACACATTTATATTTCAGTTTGCTGTTCTGTCAAAGTTAGACTCACTAAAAACACGATTTACCTTTGTCATACCAGGGCAGGTAGAAGGGGCATGAGATGTTGACCACAGAGCCAGCAGGAGCATCTGGCCAGCAGGCGTATCTGTCAAATGTCCTGTTACAGAACATGCCCACTACAAAAGCAAACAATATGAAACTGAAAAGATATCTGTGCCTCATTTGACACTTAATTTCCTCTCCTTTTCCGCCTCTTGTCATATTCCCTCTTGCATCATGACTCAATACTAAATGAATGAAGTTTCTCCATACCTTGAAGGAGCGGCTCATTTTCCATCACTTTGATACAGTCTCCTTTATACTGGACCCACTTCCAATAAGTCTCCTCTAAGACTTTCCCGCTGGCCATCTCAAACTGTAAGGACATTTACAAAACAAACAAACAAACAAATACTTTCAAAAAACAAAAAAAACTTTCCTTCACTTTCACATCCAACATTTTATTAAATCTTCTTGAAAGAAATTTCTGAAGATAAAAAATCTAGAGTTTGGTTACTTTAAAAGTCATCCAAGAAAAAATTATTAATGTTGCATTTTACCAAAACTAACCTTTGGCAGCTTGAGGAGCAGCAAGCAGATCAAAGCCATTATGTCTTGTGTTCTGTCCATCACTGCAGACTTGTTTTTCCTTATTGGAAAGACTGAGAGGAGGAAGGAGAACAAAACTATTTAGACTGCTGAAAGACAAAAGACAAAGGACACAAGTGTTAAGTTCAGTAAGTGCTGGCCAAGTTCAAAGACATTTGCTCTGCATTGTCCGTAAAACTGCAATAGCATGGGTTGTTTCAAGAATTTCAAAATGGATGTAAGCCTTTGGACCTATAAAAGTTTATATTGTTGTACATTGTGAATGCTACTTCCTCCTGCACGTCCATCACAAGGAAAGACTTTTCAAGAGAAACTGATGCCTGTTGCTCTGCAATCAATCATGTTCAAAAGATGTGAATTACCATCCATTATCACCAATCTTCTCAATTAGGTTTCCTACCACAAGCACTGAGCCTTTTAAACCAAGGTGACCTAAATGAACTGTTATATGTACATTTTCTAGATGTTTCAGATTTTTTTGAATTCAGTTGCTGAAACCACATTACTAACTTATATGAAAGTTCAACATTGCATGTAACTTAAAAAGCATTTTGCTTTCTTATGGAGTCTGATGTTATTTCCTATTTCCCTCATTTGCCCATTCTCTCATGACCACACGTACATACTGGTAAGAGCGTCAAATCGCTGATTGAGGTGCGCACAAAGCTGATAACCAGCATACTTTAAAAAAAAAGATTATTATTTGAATCCCCTATGCAGAGGATTTAAAAATGTCTGACTGATTTAAAAATGACTGTGGTGACTCCTTGTGGTAAGAAATGGGCTCAAAGTGACACGTACTGCTGTGTCCCATACTACATACTAATGTAAACAGTATGGACTATATTCTGTTTTACAATTAGTATGCAAGAAATCTATGTACTTTTCTGTTTTGTATTAACAGGAAATTATGCAGTATGTGTGCTGACAGACATAAACTGCATGGTGACTTTGAAGCGCCGCTGCGGATTAAACTTAACTAAGAAAAAGCCAAGAACCATCAATTTGATTGAATGTTTTGTAGCTATAAGTAGCTCCTTCATTTTTTTTTACTATGCATATATCTGATAACATAGTCTCTGACTTCATAATATGTCTGGAAAATGTACTTTCTGGTTTCAACAGTTCCCCCCTGCTCTGCTTGAGTATATTATTTCACAATAAGGTTCAATTATTGAGTAAAAAAATCTTAAAATTTACATTGAAATCTTCTCCTTCCATGAAAAAACCATAAACTATGAATATGCAAAATATTATTCATTTCAAAATTTTAACTCCTTGACACATGATGTCTCGTACTTCACTGTAAAGTCCATTCTCAGTGTATGTTCACTGGAGGTTTCAAGTTTCCACATCACATATGTGTAAGTTGCTTACTAAACCCATATTGAACCATGATTGATTTCCTAACTGGTTATGATGTCACAAAATCATCTGGTTCGTCCACTCAGATTTAAGGTTAGTATGCTTACTAACCGGTTTGATTATACCTAATTTTGTTACTTCTCTAGAATAAACATATTAAATACAATCTGTTTAGTATGTAGTATGGAACTGGGAACAGGACTGACTTATTTTTCTACAGACACAACCTTATACCATCAGAATAATAAAAATTTTTCTACAATACATTCTGAAACTCAGTGTGAATGCTACCATCTATATTACCATCATAATTATCACCTACACATTTGTTTCACAGGCTCACTGGCTCTCTGCCTGTAGTCAGTCAGCTCTGATGTCTGTAGTTAAACATCAAAATATAGTGGCAAGGCATTTATTAGCAAAGGGAGCTCAGAGGGCCCCATGTCACCGCCATCTGTGGGGGTCCCACCTCAGGCTCGGCACAGCCTGCCTCTGTGTATCAACAGACTGTCAAAACACTGATTTGATTTCTCTCTCTTGGTAGGTGGCATTTGACAGCCATTGCCTGTGGCAGCTCAAGGAATGAGACCACCATTTGAGTGGCTGTTGAGTGGCAACAATACATTATTATCTAAAGCCAGTAGTGTGTGGGATATCCCTACTCTTAGCCCGGGCCCTACTAAACTCCACTCCTGATCAGGTTTATCCTCAACTGTTCAGGGTTATCCCAAAATCTCAGCATGGAGATCAGTAGTGTGAATTAGTGTAGGAACACAATTGATTGAATCTTTGTTGTCCAATCAGGACAAGCTGTGAATGTTTAAACCATAGATATAAAACAGTAGATGTGACATGTCATAATGACTTGCCATTCCGGGATGGACCCATATGGCAGCCATCTTACCTGGGTCCAGTTTTAAACTCGCTGTAATTGGAACCTGTGGTGAAATAGGCTTATGTTGTCTTTATAATCCTTATATTTTTCTACCAATACACGAATACTGTTTTTATTCAAAGTAATGAGTGTAAGACAACTGTGCATGTCTAGAATGAACCAAAAACGTTACTAAACGTTAAGTAGTAACATTAGAACAACGTTTGCTGATTATAATTTGTCTGTTTAGCTAGGGGTAAAGTTACCTAGTTTACTAACTTTTTGTAGTTTTAGTTGACCCACATGTAAAAAATAAATCTCTCATCCACTCTATACTGACGTGTGGAGTGATGCCAGCCTCCCTGGTCTCTTTGGTCCTTTTAGTAAAGCAATTAAAAGCTGCAAAGCCGACAAACATAGTTGCTGCCCATAGGTGGTGACTGTAAACAATACCCAGGTAAGTATACCAAGAGTTACAACGTAATGTCTACTGTTTAATATCTATGATTTAAACCTGCAGGACTCTGATTTACAAGTGTGAAAACAGCAGCTTACTGAAACAGCAGCTGTAATGGGATTTACAGCTGTTATCGGTCTAATTGCCTCTCAACTTGTTGTGCAGTGCAGACCACATAGGTCTTTTTGGGCTCATTAGGGCTCCATGAAAGACCAAGTGAAATGGCATGAATACATTTAAAATTGGTTCCTCAAATTGACCATTTACGTCTGTGCTTTACACCTGGCAGGAATGTGTTTGTTCTTTTACTATAAGGTAGCAGTTACCTAGGAACCTGCTTCTATTCTATTCTTATAATGTTTTTTCCCCCAATAACAGTCCGTTGAAAGTCTCATGCAGTTAATACAATGCACTGACTCAGTCATCATAAATCATAAAGAAAAGGCAAGCAACACTGTTAAGCAGAACAATAATATCCTTTTCGAGTATCTATAGCAGCCATGAGCAGCTGAACAGCATATAGTATATAGCAAGCTGATAGTTCATGTAGTATTGTAGTTAGGCTTCATAGCACTTCAAAACAGTTTCATTGGTAATACTGTAGGCATTGCATCCCTTAAATTGCACAAAAGTAGGCTATAATGAACTTTTTAAAGATAGCATATATATATATATTTCCTAATCCATATTGCTTTAGTCTAGTTGTAAGACTTAGATTTAGATTAGATACAAAAATAAAAATGACATTGATGAAAAATGATTTGTTCAGTGGCTGTCATAACGAAAAACGATACTTATGTGCCTGAACAGAAATAAAAACCTTCTATTATTATTAATTAAGTTTATTTTTCATACTTACAGAGTGTTTATGTTGTAACATTACCCTTAAAACGTAGGCTACAATGCGTTTTGGATAAAACCCCTTCATTTTGGGACATTTTCTGCATTTAAACAATTCTAGTAAGCTACTGCTGAAAACAAAGAATACAAAACACGAGCGTGTCACTTACAGATAAATGGTCCTTTAGAAAAGGAGAAAGCTGCTCTCAGAGATGCGGTGTGGAGATGCTCCGTCCTGCGCGTTGTGACAGACGGACTGCACCTGAACCTGCACAGAGCAGTCTGTCTGTCCGCGATGCTCACCGATATCTCCACTGCTGTTCATCATTATTGTCGGATGTTGAGTAAACGCATAAAAAGGCAACTCCTCGTTACAGACAGCCTATTGCAGCTTATTGCGTTTTCGCTCTCTATGAATACATTTATCGATTGAATGCATATGAAATGAGGGACCCAACACAATTTTTGTTCGATTCAAAGGCTATCAAATCAAGGGAACTTAACAACTCAAAACCCTGCGTGGAAATCATAGAATTCATCTGTCATTATCTAGAAAGAAAAACAAACAAACAAACAAACAAACAAACAAAAAAAACCCCCATCTAATTCATCAAGATGTAAAAATAAAGTCTTCTTTATTGTCGCCATGCAAACCACTTAGTGCAATCAAGCACATTTATGGCAAATGTCAAGACGGTTAAGACTGAGCTGAATCGAGATGAAGCACAGTGTGATCTCGTTAGCACATACTTATTCACACATATCACTCATTTAAGAAGTACTCACATGAATATGTGAGCATCTTATTTCAAAGGAGACAAGATCAGCATAGTCATGCAGTACCACCTTGTGCCCTGTAAATTGTGGTTTTAAAGTAAGTCAAACTGCTTATAAAAACTATTAAAGTCATTGAATGGATGATGTTTAGCTGAGTTTAATTTTGGGTTTTGGATAATCTAGGTTTAATTTTAGGATTAGGGTAATCCATTTTTGGGTGTAGTTTTCCTTTTAGGATTAAGATTGCCTGGGTTCAATTTTAGTTTTAGAATTAGTCAATGTCTGGTTTAGGTTTAATAGTGCTGAAACAATTAGTCGATTAATCAATTAGTCAATAGACAGAAAATTAATCACCAAGTATTTTGATAATCTTTTAATTGTTGAAGTCATTATTCGAGCCAAAATCTCAAACATTCATCGGTTCCAAATTCTCAGATGATTTGCTCTTTTCACATATCATTGTAAATTAAATATCTCTGAGTTTTGGATTCTTGGTCAGACAAGACAAGCAAATTGAAGACGTCACATTGGGCTCTGGGAAGTCAGGACAGGCATTATTCAAGATTTTACGATATTTTATAGACTAAACGTTTATACGTAAAATAATAGATTAATCAATAATAAATTTGAGCTTGAGGGTCAACCCTAGTTTAATCACAGGGTTAAGATTACCCAGTGTGGAAGTTAGGTTTAATTATAGAATTAGGAATATCTAAATTTAGGGTTAAAAATTGAGTTAGATAAGAAGATAGATACCACTCTCATGTCTGTCTGTTAAATATACAGCCAGCAGCTGGTTATCGTAGTTTAGCACAGAGACTGGAAACAGGGAAGCAGCTAGCCTGGTCCAACAGTAAGAAAATCTGCCCACCAGCACCTCTACAGTCCGTACAAAAACCCAAAGTATAAAAATAAGAATTCGCTGTGTAGGCTACCGGGGGTTATGTGCCAGACTATTTCTTGGCCAGGCACAGTAACTTCCTGGAATCTCCACTACCCAGAGCCAAGAAATAGTTGGGCACATAACCTCCCATAAAGACAATACAAATTGTCATTTTTATACTTGAGTTCTTGTACAGAATAAACAAACTAGATATAAGCACGCTGTTTCCCCCTGTTTCCAGTCTTTGTGCTAAGCTAAGCTAATTGGCTGCTGGCTGTACAGCAGCTTCATATTTAACAGACAGACATGAGAGTGGTATCAATCTTCCTATTTCCCAAATTGTTAAACTTTTGCTTTAATGTTTACTTTACTTTAAAGTTGATTATCTATCAACTACCCGAACCTGCAAACTAAGCATAATGTGTTTTTTTCTTCGTGAATTGGAAAGCTGAAAAGAGGTCGGGCTGTCCACTATGCATATTAACAATAACTGTTTTCCATTGTTGAAGTAAATGTGGAGGAATACAGGGTCATGAGAATAATGTTGTCTCTGATGAGGATAATCTGGAGGGAGTGGGACAAACAGGTGCTGAATGAAAGAGAAGAGATCTGAGAGCAAAGTGGCACATCTGTTTAGAACAAGGATTGATGCTGGACAACAGCAGAATAGACATTTTTGGGGAGTGGGAAAGCCATTTTCCTATAACGTCTCTAAATTCATGTGTGGATCAGTGACAGATATACACTGTAATTTAAATTCCATCTGGAGTCAAAAAGGCGCTAATCTCTTTCCCTCCAGAGCCATCTACACTAACAATTTTCAGAATGAGATTCATAAGAATGATTTTTCCTCCTGGGGAAGTACATGTATTTGAACAGAGACTATAATTAGAATATAATGATGCAGGTTGTTCTTACAGAGCTGCTTTAAATTCTACATCTGGAGTGGCTCCTATTAATGGACATTCAGCTGTATGAAGTCACACATTATCTATTATCTCTTCAACTGTCAATAAAACCATGATCAAAGAAGCTATAATTATCATTATCAGGAGCAATAGAATTGGACGTTTGCCTCCTGAAAGCTCAGCAGGAAAAATACCACAAACAACAGCAGGAGATTTATCTATTTTATTCATTTATTTATTTGTTTTTTGTATTTTTGATTCATTAGACAGTTGAAATTAGAGAGAGGGATGGCAGATTGTTGCATGCTGGGTAGATCTGAACACATCAATCAGTTCTTTTCATGTAATGCTCACAGTGTGCCCAGGTGAGCCCACATTGGCTTCTAAGAAAAATATACTGCATTTAAACTCGGGTCCTTGCAGTTGTGGCTTTCACGTATGTTCCTACAGCTGCTGATGTTTTGCACTCATAGAAAAGTAATGATCACACCCATTCAGTCCTTTGTACTTTAAACTGTCACTCTACATGATTTTTTTTCTATTGTGACCTGCCCACACCTTCACACATGCGCTACAGACATATTCAAAGTAATGGAAGTGTCGCTCCTTTCACTCCCTGTGTGTTATTGTCCAAAATTTCTCTAAAGTTCGCTTGGGTTTGGCTTTGTTCCATGTGTCTTTAAAAGTCTTCAGTCCCTCCTGTTTAAAAGCAACACACTGCCTGAAGCTGACATTAAGGTAGAGATGTTGAATGCATGGGCTTCCATGAGGTTTTGATTATAAAGTAGCTGAGGAGTTTAATTTTCTTGTCATTTTCTTTTATATAGCAGCTCCTTTGTATAGCATTATTATTCATAGACAGACCTCTGGTGATCATCATTTTCCTTTCAGATCTCCCCTTATATAATCTCTCTCAAAATAAAATTAATATGAGGAGATTTTCTTTGTTGACAGTAGGGGAAGTAACTGTGTGTCAAAGATAAAAGCAATTATAATATGACTAATTGCAACTTTAATATAAAAAACATTGCTTAATAAAGTTTTTTTTTAAATAATGTACTGATGAACAGGATAATGAACTGGTCAATACAGTATATCATGACATTAGGCAGCTCAATAATGCTTTAAAATCTAATTGAGAATTCAGTCTGTCACTCCAATTATGGAAAAGTGAATGAGCTTGAACACAATCTGAAGGTATTGTATGCATCCACTGATAGATATGCTAATTAAATAAGGTGAGAAAAGAGTGAGATGGCAAAACGACAAATGCAACAGAACACAAACTAGCTCTTTGGTTTGATGCTGCCAAGATGGGAAAATCTTCCAGCTGATTACTGCTTAGAGCAAAATGGTACTCCGGGGGTTGAAGAACAAAAACTCAAGCAAAGACAGTATAGATAGATCACAAGTGCCATACGACCCTGTTCAAGCCATCTCCTTTGCTGTGGGACCCAATGATGCTTGTTGCAATGGATAACAGTTAAAGCTTTAACAACTGCCTCTGAAGCCAGTTAATTACACTAACTCAACTAGATGCAGGTGGCCTAGGTGTTTTTCCTTTACGTTGCCTGAGTAGTGAAAGTGAGCAGGAAGCTATAGGCAGGCATACATGTGTGCCACACATCCAGTGGCTGAACAGCATTCGACACTGAACAAACATGTCACAGAGGTTCTATGGTTTGAGTATTTTCTCTTCTGTGTTTGATATACAAAATGATTATTGGGAGATTTTAATCTTAAATAACAAAAAAAAAAATGCAATCAAATAAACCTTTGCATTAAATGGCAATTGTCTGTTACAAATGCAATGTATTCATTCAGATTATTATTATTCAAACTTTTCTATTTACTTTTGTTTGCTTTGTGGATAGCCCCTCATCTTCTTTAGAATTTCAAGATATGACTTCCTATTCTGCTTAAATCTCTGCACCCAGCATTATGATAAAATGCTTTTTTGTCTTTATAACAGACAAACAAAAAGAGTAAAATCCATTGTGTAGACAAAGATTTATTTGGCCCAGTACAACAAGTATAGAAGTGTTGGAGTAAATAAAAACGTATACTCTATCCTATACATGTTTTTTGAGCATTGAGTCATGTCAGTATTCTAGTATAAAACCGCTGTTAGGCAAACCTAATAAATCATGTAGCTGACGCAGATTACCCAGAAGTTATGAAGCCAGTCCAGTCCTCCTGAAATAATGTGTAATATCAGCACAGCAGGAACGTAAATGAGTGTGGAATTAAACTCGATTGTGAATGGCAGTGTCCATTTTATCCATGTTATTTCTATACATCACATTCATTTGTGCAAACAGAGCAAATGTACAGAATGACATCTTAATAAGGACAACTGAAGGAAGATGCAGCTCCACGCTGTAATCATTGATGCTGAGTGTATTTTACATGAAAACATTTTTTTTCATCCCTTATGGAAACTGCTACTTCAATAATAATGTCATAATAAATACGTGAATATCTATCTTACAATACAGTGAAACTAATACAACAGTTACAGAGTGATATTCACTACCAACATACAGCTAGAGTTTAACTAAATTACATAGTTTACACCTACTTTTCATAACACTGCATACTCTTATTTCTGTGCTACATGTTTGACCTCCCTCAGCAGAAGCTGTTCAGATGTCCACCACACAGCCTGGAGCATTGGCTCTTATAGCATCAGATATGACCTTTGCCCCAGATTCTCCAATGCCATTTCCCTGCAAACTGCAGAAACACAGAGACAGACAATCTGCTTTTAATAGGAACAGAATGACAGCCGGAGTTGTTGCTTGCTGTTCTGTGTGACACAAACAAACACACACTGGCATACAGTGAAGTGTGTACTGTATATAAGAGAAAATAGGGGAGAGGTGTAAAAAAGAAAACCCACTTTATGTATGTTAATTGGTGGTTTCCCTTCAGGGCTGTTGCAATGAATATGGCTCCATCCATACCCAGAGAGTTCTCCTGCAGACTGATGATGCACACAGAGACAAACATTTCTTAATCAAATGTCCAGTGATTTAAGTGTAAAGCTTTAATTTTCATATATGCTAAATGCTGGATTTGGCTGAACCCACAAACAAACAGGAAGTCCAGTACATATGAATCCAGGAGCTTCCTTGCAGCCATCTGCACCAAGAGTTCACATTTTTAACTAACAGTCACTGTTAATTAACAAACATTGAGAATAAAGCTTGATCACTGTAGATTAATGTTAGCTCACTGCTGTCAGCCCTGTAGGAGGCTGCTGCCTTATGATCAGTGATAAAGTCCTTTGGCCAGATATACTATATCTAAGAAGCTTAATCAAGAGAAATGATTTGAATTGGGAGACCTTAATGTTAAATAACAAAAAAATGTACCAAATAAACCATTGCATTCAATGTCAATTGTCTGTCACAAGTGCAGTATATAAATTCAGATTGAATTTCAGAAAAATTCAGTTTTTTAAAATGTGTTATCCATGGTAAAGTAGGTCAAATAGACTGTATGAAACAAACTAGAACAGTAATTTGGGTGTTCCTACTGTCACCAGCAATGGTCTTATGCTTTCTAAACTGGGCAATTGCTGAAATTTTGGTTCACATGGATCATGATAAGCTCCACTCACGACTTACTTCAACGATTTGAGGCTTCTGTTGCTTTTCAGTGCGTTAGCCAGAGCCTTGGCTCCCTTCATCCCGACAGTGTTCCCACGTAGACTAAAAAAGTGGAAAATGTACTAACATTAATTACAAAACACAACAATAGTTCTCTTACATACATGACAGAGTGTGTCTTTCTCTCTCTTTGTGTCACTTCTTTTTAGTGTTGTTTCAACACAGGGTAAAATCTTAAAAGGGGTTCTTCACCAGGACACCAGGAAATGTCCCGCCCCTCTTCTGGCTTAGGTTCTGTTCTACCAGCCTTCAGTTCACAATGTGTTTTCTCATAGACGGTTTCTTTTGTTGCTGTTTTTGAAAACCTTAAACATGATACAAAGTTTTCGGTACATATTTTAAGCCTGTTCTTCTATGCTGTGTTATTGGGTTTTTTTGTTTTCCACTGTGTTGCTCTGTTAGAAGTAATTGCATATTTTGTTGTCTTTTTTGCCTAATTGTTTGTGTAATTACCTACAGACTGAAATACATTTTCATTTCAATTAAATTGAACTTTCCATAAAGATTGAAAGAAACCCTCTATGAGAAAATACCTTTTCAGGCAGAAGCTGACTCTCTATTATGAATAAAAGCGTAGTACACTTTCTAGAAAAAAAAAGTGTTTATGGATAAAACAACCAGACAAGAATGTCTATTTTGGTTAACCCAAGAAATTAATTAATTTTGGTACAAAGAAAATCCCTGACAATCACATCCAAAACTGAGGACCAGTCAAAAGCTATCAAATCTGTAAAGCAGACAAATGAGAGGGTTTTTCAGTCAGTTACTCGGATACAATCAGCTGTAACTCACAAAGTACAAATCAGCAATGCTACTGAGGAGCAAGGTTGAGCTTTAAAATTACATTGTTTGATTATTATACAGTATATGGCTGAATGTCAAATAACAAAGGAACTGTTATGACACAAGAGAGAGCTTGGACTCACTCTAATGTTTGCAGGGTTTCGTTGGTCATTAGAGCCTCTGCCATTGCAATGGCGCCACTTGTGCCCACTGAGACCCCCTGGAGACTAAAGAGACAGTGAACACATAATAAAATAACAGAAAACAACAAATTGTCTTACATGTAGAAAGCCTTTGTGAGTGTATAATTATACGTATGTGTATAAAAACTGACTTCTGTCATCAGTTTTTATTTATTTTAACTTAAAGACTGAAATAAATATTGATCAATCATTGTACACAATTGTAATGCAAACCATAATGTAAGCAGAGACGCATTGGTTTTCAGGGCTTCAGCAAGGAAAATGACGCCCTCGTTCCCAATAGCATTCTCCTGTAGACTGCACCAAAAGATGGAGACACAGAGACAATTATAAACAAAACAATACAACACTGCTGTGTCTGAAATTTCATATAACTGTTTAGAGGGTGATAAGACCATGATCAGTCAATAAAATCCATCATTTGCTAAAAGTAATTTGATTTCCTGACAGAATACAGTTTTGAAATTTGGGGGAGATCAATTTAATAACAGAGAAAAGAGTGTGTGGAAGAGGGGTGAGTGAAATGAGGCAGACAATGGCAGAAGTCTGAACTATTGGCCTTACTCCAAGAGCTGCATTTTGGTGTTGGAGAGGAGTGCATGGGCCAGAGCTTTAGTAGCAGAGGACTTGATGAAATTCCACTGGAGACTGTAAAAAGAGAAAGAGAGGCACATAAGGTCAACTATGAGGCAGATACTGCATATGTCAATTTTTATATGTCACAAGCACGAACAATAAATGCAAGTAAACATTAGCGATATAAGTATTGTGTTCTGTGATTGTGTGGCTGAGATTTACTGGTTCTATAATATTTAAACCTGCATGAATTGACTTTTTTGACCACTTGGGGGCAGCACAACAAGCAACAAAGCTGACATCACCTTATAAATTTAAAATGGTAAAGAGAGTCTTATTTATATATTGAACAGGCACAGCAAATAGCATTAATTTGACATCATGCTTGTGACAAAAAGTCCAACATTAATGCTTGAATTAGCTCTGTTTTTGGTTTCCACTAATTCTTGAAAAAAGATGCTAAAAAGCTAGTCATTTGATCAATAGTATAAAAATATTAATTAGACCAGCTTTAAGAGGACAAGGGGGAATTCTCATCAAACTTAACAGTTCTTATGCATTGCAATAAATAGCTATTCCCTAATGTTATATATTCTGATACTGTGTTAAACAGTTAAAAATCTCATAATACGGTGCGACTGCATAACTTGTTAGCGCTGAAAAGAGCTTGTTTTACTAGTGGAGTGGATCTGCCTTGTTTATTCTATTCTTGCACCATTATCGTGGTGCTCAGGAACATTTTCAAAGCGAGCGAAGCTGGTGATGCCTGATCTACTTGTGTGCCTATATTCGTGCTTGCATTTGCAACAAGCCTTACTTACTGCAAAGAGGTGAGGCCTTGGTTAAACTTGATTGAGCCAGCTATAGCTTGAACCCCTTCATCATGCAACAGGTTGGCTGTGAGACTGAAATAAGCACACATGCGCACGCACACACACACACACACACACACACACACACACACACACACACACACACACACACACACACACAGTAAAAAAAAGTCTGAATGCTACACAGACACGAGCAATATGTCTACTTTCAAGCTGATAAAACACATGGCTTTGAAGTTTGAAAATTCCACTTAATTAAATTGGGTAAAGGTGATTATAGAAATGATCCTAAAAGCTAGAGTCGATTAATGCCATGAATGTTAAGCTGTGAATGTTACCATATTTCCTCAAGCAGCCACAGCGTACATTAATCTCATGGGATTTACAGTTTTACATCATACAGCAGCCCTGAGTGCCTGGGGGTGTGACATTTTCTGAACAGTCGGATATTTCCATGCCTCTGTGGGGCATCACACTATACACTGCTATCGCTGTAATGAGGTGACTCACTCGAGGTCTTGTAGAGAGTTGTTCTCTTGGAGGGCGTGAGCCATGTTCTTGGCTCCTTCCACCCCGATTGAGTTCTCCCTTAAACTAAGCAAAGAGAAAAATACATAAAAGGGAAAAAAGGGATAAGAAATGACAGTTTTCCCAACTATCTCAATGCCAAGGATGTCTCGTGTCCATATGGCATTTTGTATTTGATAGTATTTATGTACATATAGCATGCAGTCACAATATTAGTATTAATCTAGTAGTGCCAGTCCTTTAGGAAAAGTCAAAAATGGAATATGCAAAGTCAACCCCAGGAACCAATGACAGAAATGCTGAATGAGAGCTTGCACTGAGTTACAGAAGCTAAGGCTAGCCCGAACGTGACATCAAGACTTAGGCTCTTCATATTTCCATATTCTATATTTATATCTCATCTCACTCTCAGTTAGAATAATGTAGTTCCCAAATTAAAATTAAAATATTACTTAAAATAATTGGCTGTAGACTAATAGGAAAACAAGAGAAGAGACAGCACTTTTCATAAACTGTATTACGCCACTAAGTTTAATTATTAATACTTTGTTGAAAGATCAAGTCCTGAATGACATTAGTCTTGGGTTGCTACAGGAAAGATTCAAGTTTAATACTCACTTCAAGGAGACAAGGCCACGGTTCACCCTAAGTGCTTTGGTTAAGGCTGTCATCCCCCTGTTGCTGATTGAGTTACTCTGAAGTCTGCCAAAAGAAAGGTTAAACACAAGCACAATGAATGACCTGCAAGACAAAGTGCATCGTTGTTGCACAGCATGTGAACCAAATTGAAATGACCCACAATCGTAAAATGCATTAACAGAATAGAAAATGATGGATAATGCGGAGGCTACAATGCACTCCTGTGCAGAAGGTACTGACTGAAGCGAGAGCAGAGTGTGGTTGACTGTCAAAGCCTCTGCCAGAGCGATTGTTCCTTTGTCCCCAAGCTGGTTGCTACAAAGACTGCAGACAAGAACAAAAATAGACTAGACACATTAAGAAGAAAATAACATCACTAATCTTGACAATGAGTATGTAACCCAATTACAGGCTCTGTGGTAAACAATGGTATTTATGCTATCTTAACGCAAAGCCTAACCTTTCGCATGAACAAATTAAGCAACAAGTTAGTCTATTAGTGAGCTACTTTACACCTAAACATAGAAGAAAAAGAATGGCTTGTAGTCTTTAAGCCACTGGGCTAAATGTTAAAACAATGTTTGCATTATTGTACCAGCTCAGTAGTTTGTATAACGTGCAGCAAGATATTATCAAGATCAGTACAGTGAATTAATATTTTAATTTAAGATTACATCAGCTTTGTGAGAGTCCGGTTTGTCTTCAACGCATCAGCAATCCTTTTGGCTCCTCCCGCTCCAATCGTATTCTTTTGTATACTGAATCATGACATGCATGAAAGATGTACTGATTACTCCACATCATAAGCATGAACACACAAATATCCTATACCTAAAACAACAACAACAAACACAAGTGAAAATCAGACAAAACTCACTTCAGAGACACCAGTTTGCGGTTGCACTGCAGTACTTCTGCAAGGGCCTGGGCACCTTCCTCCTCAATGGCATTGTTCTGGAAGCTGATGGGGGGTTAGGGAAATTGAGCTATTACATTTTGTAGAAACATAGTGTGTATAAAGCAAAACCTATGGCTATTATACTCACTTGATTGATACCAGGACTTGGTTCATTTTCAGAGCCTCTGCCAGGAACTTTGCACCTTTAGAGCCGATGTTGTTGTTCCGGAGGCTAAATTATAAATAGGTGGTTAGATGATATACAGCAGTGTAGAATCATAAGAGAAACACCATGTAGCAATATACAGTATATGCCCATGAAATATGAAGACCAAGACCATAAGGACTGCAGCAATTTGGGCACTTGGAGATAAGCACAAGCAACTTTTATTTGTTAAAGCTGAAGTATATGAGACAAAATTGTTCTCTGAAGAAATGCTCAAACTATATTCGGGGACCAATATCTACAGAACACCACTCCACTCTGAAGTAATAAGTCAAATGTTCAAGTGAATTATATGTTTCTCCAAAATAACTGCAAGTGACTGCAAGCCACACAGACTACAAAGTATTCATGCTATAGAAATGCAACAAAATGTTCACTGAATGTATGTTTAACAATTGTTTACCAAAACCTTTCTAAACATCTAAGTTAATAAGTTAATATAAGCTGCCAGCAAGCAAAGATGGCTTGTGTAGCTCTAAGCTCGCACTGGTTTACATGAGAGTATAATCGGCTCTGACATGGATTTATTAATATTATTCACAGATATTGTGATCAACCAATGCCAGCAATGGATATGCTGTAATGTATGGCATATTGCAAACAACTGCTGAATGCATTCACATTCATCTCTATTATTTCATCTCATGTCATTCCAAATAAAAGCTTTTGAAAATAAAAGGTTAGCGACAGTTTTTGACCTCTGGAGCACCCTGTTTGGGAAACATTTACATTACAGTTTTTTTAGGCAGAGCATCCAACTTAAGTTTAGTGCAGGAGAAGCACACCAGTTTCCTCTTATTGACTCAAAAGGTTATGTCTGTTTACTTAATTCAGTTGTAATCAGTCAAAGGGAACAAACAGATCTCACTTGAGAGAAATTAGTGTCCGGTTCACCAAGAGGGCTCGACTCAGGGCTTTGGCACCTTTGTTGCTGATGGCATTCTCTGCCAAACTGAGGGGGTGAATAAAAGAGGTTACAATCATATGGTACACAATATTAATGATAATCATATTCATCATCATCACCACACCAGTCCTACTGCCACATGATAATCACTGAGTGTCTCTTACAACCTTGTAATCAACCAGGCTGACACTATCTCGTAATTAAAAAGTTTCACCATTTATGTGAGCAATCAGGCAAGCTCATCTGATACAGTGGTTCAGAACTATTAGACTGTAAATTTAATGTTCTTCACATGATATTTTGTTAAGGAGTTGAAAAGTAAGCCTGATCTCACCTTATCTTCTGGATATGGCAGTCTTTGGCACTCAGGAGGCTTCCCAGCAATTCCATGACATCATCTTTGAAGTGATTATTCTCTAACCTGTGGAGTAGATACGTTATAAGTTTTGCCCCTCAATCTTTCTCCTGAGTTTTAGTTTATTGGGAGACAGTGCTTTGGGGAGCTGACCTGAGATGGCTGCAGTACAGCAGCTGTGGGAGCAAACATTTCACTGTTGTGTAGTTCAGCGAGCCCGTTAAGTTGGTCTGTTCACCACACTCTGGAGACACATGCAGTAGGTAGCCCAGCACAACGCAGTGAGCCCGTGTTAGCTTCCCTCCTAGGCTACCCAGCTGTAAATCCTCCTCTACACTCCGCAATAGCTCTGTGTGTTGCAGCTCCTGTAAACAATAAGCCAGGTTGACTGCACGTAGGGACACAACAGCTCCCCCGCTGACCAAGAGGCCTTGTAAAAATCCTGCTGCCCATGCCTTCTGATTGCCATCATCTTTTCCGAGCGCCAGAAGCCCAGCGAGAGGTTTCAGTGCCACTGAGGACAGCAGGCCTGTCAGAAAGCGCACAAACACATCCAAGTGACCATCTTCAGCCTGTTGTGAGTGCTGAAAGGCGCTTCTAAAGTGGTTCTGGAAACCGATCTTGGGCCAAGACATGGTGCTCTCTGAGAATAAGTCAAAGATGGCCCGCTTGGAGGAGACATGGTAGAAAGTAGCTGCAAGAAACTCCTGCAGAGTCAAATGAGTGAACCGGTATGTTGTGTATATGGCCGACTCCTCCCGAACAAGAACGCCAGCACCAAGACTGCACTGAGTTAACAGTAGATCTATCCCATAGGCCCTGAGGTCCTGCTCACTGAATGTGTACTTGTGTTTGAGCAGCCCATAAAACGCCAGTCGTCCAAGATTTCCCAGCAGTTTACGATTGCTCCCATGGAGCAGCTCTGTTTTTACAGGCTCCCTGCCTCTTGGTTCTCCTACTTCTACCTTCATGGAACAAAAGTGAGCATACAGCTCAGTACAAGTCCTTGGAAGGCTCTCTTGTGTACCACTCTGCATGATGTAGATCAGAGTATCAGCTACTATCCAGCAAATGCATGGTATGTAGCACATCACCATTAAGATCTTATGGGACTCCAAGTGCGCCCATATTTTACTGACAAAATCCCTCTCAGAGAAGTGGTGGTTTAGGAAGAGCTGGATGTCGTTCGGGCTGAATCCTGGGATCTCAGTCACCCTGTCAACCAGTCCTCCAGGGATGAGTGAGGCCACCCCTGGCCTGGAAGTCACCCACACTGCTATGTCGGGGAGCAGATTTCCCTGGATGATGTTAGTTACTAGGTCATCAATGGGCACTTCTTTCTTTGGGTCATTGCAAGGAGCTGCATCGGAGAAATTTAAAGTGCAGCGGAATTCGTCCAAACCATCAAGTATGAGCAGTGTGCGGCAGGAGCTGTTCAGGACCAGACTGGGGTCTGTTAAATGAGGAAAAGCCATTTTCACCAGCCTCTCAGCAGAAACTTTCTCCAGTGAGTTCAGCTCGCAAAAAGTGAAAGGCAAGACGAAGCTCACATCTGTGCAGATGGCCCCTTGGCTCCACTGTCTGATGAAGTGTCGGACCCAGGTTGTCTTGCCAATACCAGCCACCCCGACTGTGAGGGAGACCCTGGGAGGTAAACTGACCCGGGTCAGGGGCTCCAAGAGTTTGGCCAGGCCCAGCTGTCTGAGATGATTTCTTTTCCTTCCTCGAGTCACTCCCACCTGCATTAAATCATGTTCCTTTTGCTGGAGATCGGAAAGTCCGTCAACCAGAAGTAAAGTTCTTGAGGAAATGTTCAGTTTGGGGCAGCTGACAGAATCTCTGTCTCTGTACTGCTCATATCGCTGTAACAGCACCTCTTTGTGCTCCTTCACCATGGGATCTGCAAGAAAAGGAGATTGACTCAGGTTATTGTAACTAAAAATTTACAGTTTTTATTTTTTGATTACCAAGACGTTCAAACAGGTAATGGATTGCATTTATATACTGCTTTTATCCCAATAGTGGTACAAAGTGTTTTCCAAAGCATTACATTTACACGCGCACATTTATACAATGAACACAGCACTGAACAGCTCATCCAGAGCAGTTGGGTGCTAAACATCTTGGTCAATGACACTCTGACATGCTGTTAAGAGGATTCAGGAATCAAACCATCATCCCGGCTATTACTGGATGATCTGCTCTACCACCTGAGCTACCAGATGCCTAAACTATTTGCTGAGAGCAAATTTTTTCTTGACCCTTTAAAAGAATGACCAACACAGAAAGCAAATCCCATTTCATACCACTTACCATGGTTTATGATGAGCTGGGCCACCAGAGAGTCTGAGCTCTCTATGAAGCCCTGGAGGGCATCAGACCCTTGAGTGTCCTTGCCAGTGACAATAGTTGTGAGCATGTTAACCTGGTCCTGCAGCCGGCCCGCTTCCTTGATCTTGGTCTCCTCAGCTGAACTCAGCACATCCACCTTTCTCAGGTGGGTTAACATCCCCTCCAGGAAGGAGGTCGTACTGAAGTGTAACAGCTGGTCTTGATGCTTTTGGATCCAGCCAAGTTCTAAACCAAAACAGAGTGCAGAGAAAACTCTTAAGAAATGATTAATGAGATCAAGCGATAATTAACAAAGAGAATTCCTTGAGCTAGAAAAACCCTTTTTGATGTACAGTAGGAAAACATGCTGCCGTATAAGAGCAGGTTTTCGTCTCTTCATTTTTGTCTTTTTGTCAGACTTCATTACAGAGAGTACTGAAAAAAATTATTTGTCAGTTTTCTAAAAACTATACACTGATGGCAATTTATTAAGGGGTAGATGCCAGTCATTCTTATGTGCACCAGAGGACAATAACTTTTGCAATAAAATGAATTCTGTTATAGCTCTAGGGTTCATGCTGCTACCTACTGCTTCACATAACCATGAGTATTCTATGGCAATTTTCTGATTCATATATGTTTTTTTTGTACTTTCTTTTTTCCTCTGTTGGGTAATCAATTTGCACAATACCTGTAATTCAGAACAAGTCTATTAATAAGATTGTTTTTCTTTTCCTTCCCTAATCTTTACTATGAAATTCACATGTATGGTCAGGTTCCACCCCTTCACTCGATGGCTTGTTCCGTAAAACCTGTCTGTATGTTGATCATCTCCTCTATAACACAAACACACACCTTTCCTAATGCTATTCCATCCCCTCTCTCTCTTCTTTTTAACCATGCTAGCAGCATGGCAATGTCGATCTGTCTGTTGATTGATCGGTCGGTCAGTCCACCGCTTTGGTCCAGACTGAAATATCTCAACAACTACTGGATGCATTACAGTGAAATTTTGTACAGACATGTACTGACTGTTACTCTAGCGTCACCATGAAGTTCACATTTGTGGTTTTGAGTGAAAATGTCTCAACAACTATTGGATGGATTGTCATGAAATATGGTTTAGGCATTTATGTACCCCCAAGGCTGAATTGTATAACGTTGGTGATCATCATCTGGTCAAAATGATGCAGTGCCAATAGCATTCATTCCTAATTCATCCTCAAAAAGGATTTAGGGAGCCACGTGGAGAAAATGATTCACAATGCCTTCTCTGGATCCCAAAAGTCAGGAGATATTGGTGTTGTGTTTGTAATCGATAATAACAATCTATGATGCATCCCATGCTCATGATCTCCTCAAAAGAGCACACAGACACTCATCGATGCAAACATTCATAAACATACAAACACTATTATAATCTAGAATCTGCAGTACATATCAAATGTTACCCTATAATTTAGGTGTTTTGTTGATAATAATCATATTTGTAATCACTTTTTCGTTGCATATAATGAATTGCATTTGTATGCCTTAATTCACATTTTACCCAGTGAGAGTGAGGTATGAAGCAATTCAACATACAATTTAACATACTGCACAACAGCCAATTAAACATATTAACCCAATCAAGGAGAGATCAGGATTTTCTAACAGTCTTTTTTCCAAACTCCAAAAGCCAGTTTAATCAGTGGTAGAGACCTAAATTTAACACCCCGGCACAGTAACGACAGATCATCAATTCCAGCTTGCTTTAAGCTTTCTGCAGCAATTACCATGATCAGCAAGTATCATCAGTGCTTGTGAAACATATGGTGACAGCATTTCCCAAAAATAGAAAGTGGCCAAATCTGTCCCCCATTTTTTTAAACTTCAGAGCATGCTGTTTATTAGATGTCATCAATAATCCATCCAACACAACACCCGGTAGCAAGTTAAATATGTCAGAAGTGAGAGAAAAAATTAGGAGACAACAGAAAACTCTATGGACATAAATGGTTCTCCAGACATTTCATCTACCTGCTTCACTTATAATCCAACTGAAATCAAACACAAATTAAGATTCTTGAATTTAAAGTTATACAAACCTGAAATCTGTCAAGGTGACATTGATATCCATAAAATCTCCTTGGGATATTAAGCGAAGAAAGAATCTGAGTACATTAAAAAGCACTCCTTGGCATGCAAACTGGCAAGTGTTTCCAAAAGAACCGCACCAGCATTTTTGGCATTTTCTGGTTTCTAATTCTTGATAAAGATCAAAGTCAACACCTGTAAGCTTCCTGGGCAGTATCAGGGTTTCCCCCAGGAAACTGGTAAGCGGATGTGGTAAGCGGTATGTCATAGTTTGTGATTAATAGTAACTAGGCAACAGTCACAAACAATAGCTTCACTCATTAAATGTATGGCTTACTCTGTGTGTAGTAGCGTCCCCTGCCATTTTTATCCTAATAATTGAATTAAAGTGTATACACTACATTTCCTACTATGACAGAGGAGGATAATTCAGTGGGAGTGGACCACTGCAGGGAACTTTGAGTATGAACAAGGCCCTAATTCAGTTCTCTGAAAACAACTTAAAAACTCCCACATCAACATGAATAAAATCTACAAAATTAAATTAAACTTGTCTGCAAACAGTCAATAGTGAAATATATTCCAACCAATTTGGTCTTTTAAAAAGTTGACATCAGTCTCCCTTTTGATTTTATAATTTCACAGTCTTAACTGTTTTTGTCTTTTGTCATTTGATCAAGCCGGTCCTTTTATTTTTTTCCCGTAAGTCCTCTGCTGTAGAGGCTTCAGACAGTTTTCACCAATTGCAAATTCAAATCCCCACCAGACTCAGTGTCACCAAACATCGCCACAAAATAATCCTCCTGCTCCTGATGATAGAAAAAAGGTCTTCGGCTGGAAAGAAAAAAAAGACGACCTTGAAACCACTGGTCTCTCTCTCTATCTATCTTATTATAAGTGTAAACTGGTTAAACCCTTCTTTGGCTGTAGTAACCCCCCCCCCCACTCAACATTTGGAAGACTTTAATTACAAACTTCAACCATGAAGGATAGCTTGTCCTTCCATCTGGCTTCATCCATCACAGCTCCTGTTGCTTTGCTGATAAGGCTCTAATCTCACCTCCGTAGCTTAACAGTCATAATAAGAACAGCAGAATGTGAATATGAGTGAATATTATGTGGGTGGCATGGATATTAATGTCAAAGAAATTGAAGATTAATCACAAACTGAAGATTGATCTTCAGTATAATAAAAGTGGATGTCATGTTGGCTCTGTTGTAAATGAAATTACAGTATGTATCTTTTTTCATGTAAATTCCCTTCAATGATGCTATTATAATCATTATTATTACCGATATATTTCCATTGACTACTACCGATTGTCCTCATCTTACTGTCAGGACCAAACATTGCTTTCTTTACCATTATCATCCTCCCAGCCACCCTCTACAGTTGGGACTGGTTGCCATTATGGTTGTTTTTCTGTTGTAATTGTTTTTGCACTCTGTGTATGGTCCTACATGCTTGTTTGCTCAAAATGAATAACAAGAAAGGTTGAAAGGGTCGAAGAGTTTTGGGAAACACAGGAAAGCAGCTTCTGACATTAACCACTCCAAGGCCAACAGCGCATGAGAGACACGAATCTGTTAGAGAAACTCTCACCCTCTGTTTCTGCTTGTGAAGAGACCGAGCAGGGCGTAGACTGGAGATCCACGTAGCAGTCGTCCTGCCACATAATTCGTTTGCTTCGGTCCAGGATAGAATCGTAATGTGCCTTCCTCTCCATGAGAAAGCTTGGTAATTGAAGACCTCAGATGTTCCTGTTTGTGTCTGCACAATACAAAACAGCATCACTTAGACAATGTGCAATTACCATGAACTGAGCACGACAGGCTGTGATGAAGGTTGGTGAAGAAATTAACAGAGGCCTCAATATCTTCCAAAAACGTCTTCCCTAGCCAAATGAATGCTCCAAATGCGAATTTACTATATTGTGTATTAAGACATGCATTACTAGTGTACAGAACAATTTGTTCTAAAGTTTTCACTGATCATTTTAAGATTGAATTGGGGGGGGGGGGGGCACTATTAATGCCAGTAACACGAATTAACATGAATAACCTCAGGCCACACACCTTGATGTTTTTGAGAAAATGCCTTGAGAAACTGGTTTTGTCAAATTTCAATGGCTCTAGATCTATTTTTGAAACATGTTAATCTGGCTTCCTTGCCAAGAATATTGCTCACAGCATATTAGCAAAACTGCAGTGAAAGTACTGCAAACATAAATTTAAATGATGTTTGAGGTTTCACTGAGACAAACGGGAAATGGCAAAGGCCTTCCTGTGTGGTTTGTTGCTGATCACGTAACTTCTCACAAAGGATGCTGATTCAAAAACCCAGACCTCAGATGTATTCGCGACAGCTTGCCAGCTTCCGCTGATAAGTTGTCTAAATGGCCATACCACTTAATAACAAACTAATGGTACTTTAGAAATGTGTTGAGAGTGTCAAACAGTTGTGGCCGTGTTAAACTGACAAACGCATAGTAAAATTACACAATAATCATCAGCAGCAGCAACAACAAGCAAAAACATAAATGGCTGTCATTTGCATGATGCAAGCACGGCAGCAATACACCGTGCGAAGAAAAAAAACTGTAAATTAAATAAAACATGTTAAATATGAGGTACCAGTACATCAGACATGTATTGTAGCTTATGGCAAAGTGAGTTCAAAGTCTACTGAAGATCTTTATTTTATACAGACTCAAGGCCATGATGGAAAGTTAAAGTTTATGAAGTTTTAGAAACCATCTGTAGCTGTGAAGGTTAAACATTTACATTTCAGTGTCCAGTACACAAAACTCAACTCACCATGGGCCTGTTGAAGTTGCCTGTGGGTGTCAACGGATGTAAAATGCTGCCCAAACAGAAGTTTCATATGGTAACGCCATTATTCTCACGAAAGCAGGTGCAGGACAATTTCAAGTGTGAAACTGGAGGAATCTCGAAGGAGTGAAATCTAGCTGAGGACTAGCGAGCAAATTAAACGAGTCACAAATGTGCAGCAGCTTCATCATAAGTCAATACTGTTGCTGGAGATACTGTTTCATGCTGCACCTCTTCCTGTTTCTCTTTTCTGCCTTCCTGTGTTGCGGTTAGCAGGTTTAACAGCGAAAAGAGAGAGAAAAAAAAGTCTGCTTCGTACTTGTGCTTGCAATGTAGCATTGTCCGAGGCCTGGAAGTTTTACCACACTTCAGTCTCTTCTATTTTAGACGGCTACTCAGCTATGCAGAGAGCTGAGATGAGAGATTGTACATGATTACAGGTGTTGAGGCTTGCCAAAGGGAAATAGCTTCAGATTGCAAATGCATCACTAAGTACTACTGCAGACAGGTGATTCACAGTTTCTGGTTATAAAATTGTAAAGCGCGATTCTCTGAGTTGATGTTGGCGGGAAGCCATAAGCACATAATTACACATCTCAAACATACATAATATGTAGGTGCTACACAACACAGATGATCACATATCAACGTGAATCACAGTAGTGCTGAGTGAATGTACCTGCTCTATTCATACACGATCACATCCAAATAAATACAAAAGTAGACTGAACATCTGCTCCCTGAGAACAGTGAGTAGTGACAGGCTAAAGATTATAATAATTGGATATTTGAGAACTAACTGGGCGATGAAAATGGAGCATATCAAACAGAGAGCAGCGACAGAGCGGGACACACACAACAGGTTGAAAAACAACTGTGAAGCTTAATTGCACATCTGTGGAAGTATTTTATTTCAGACCTGCTACATGTGCATTACAGGGGAAAATAAGCTGGAAGACAAACACAGAAAGTTTTTAAATGCAAAGTTTTCTTTCTTCTTCTGTAGACCATGAATATTTACTGCATGTATGTACACAGACTTTAAGTGCCCAGTAAAAAGACTTGTGGGTTTCTGGTTTCTCTTACAGTTGTGTTAGATTTGAATGCTGCTGCTCCTGACCTGTGAATATGCAACTGAGGTTAAAAAAGTACATGTTCTTTGTTCAACCATATACTTCCACTTCTTATGACTGTTGTCAGTGTGCTATATATATATATATATATATATATATATATATATATATATATATATATAAATGCAGTATATATATATATATATATAGGGATGAATGCAATTCTCATGTGCTCTGAGCAGAAGTGTTACATCAAATTGTGCACGAACATATCTCATATTTGTTTCAAGAAGATGCATATCAATATATTATTTGGGGTGTAATCTTGAGGGGCAATTTCCTCCTTCTGCTTTTTTGTTTAAAACTTTCTACATATACCATTTTATACAAAACCTAAAAATATTGATGTTACAATAAAAGACATTTTATGACATTAGACATTACATAGCATAATTTCTAAGGAAAAAACATCATATTTGCTCACTATGAAAGCTAAAAAAAATGCCTTAATGTACATGATTTTGCTGGTTTTCCATCTGTTTTTCTTTTTTTCTTTTTAAATAGTTGAACTTGCTGTAAAACAAATCAGATTTTATGGGCTTAATTTTGCTTGACGGAGGTGTATTAATAAATGTCAGTATTGAGAGATCAGAACTGAGGACAATTGTTCCGAGGAGGAAAATCTCCTCAACAAATTAAATTAAAGCAAACAAACTGTAATTCTATGCACCACAGCAGATGAGTAAGGCAACAATACAAGGTAATAGGCACATCATCTATATTAAAAATGGAGAATATCCAAGCTTATACGTTTGTTTCATGGCACTTTGTATTGGCAATTTTATGATTATTTTAAAATGAAACTTAGATTTTTAGAATCTATTAAAAAAGTGGAATATTTCAGAATATTTCACTTTTTGCTCTGAACTCAGCTAGTTTCTGTATTTCTACAATAAGTTATCATTTCAGATTGGCGATAACTGCCCCCCCCCCTGAGAATACTAACATCATATCCATAGTATTTACATTTATGGCTGCAGCAGAGATGGCTGTACTTTCCCTCTAACAAATGAGGAATCAGCTGATCAAATAACACACAAGTAAAAAGGCACAGTAGAGGTTTCTGAGCCAAAAACAAAAATAAAATAAAAATAAAAATAAACACTAGGGAAACAGAAAATAGCTCTGATTTTCTTAACACCGAGCAACCTCTCATTTCCAAAAACTAATACTCATCAGTACTCTTCATTCAAGAAACTACTTCAACATCATTCTCTCGCATCCCTTTTTCTAATTTTCAATCAAGAAAATGTAAACAGTTTGCTTTAAGTAAGCATACAAAAGTGGTTACAGACACTCATCACAAGTTAGCTAAAGACATTCACATTTAAAAGACAATCAAGCCCTTTGAGTGACTAGAGTCTAAAATGGACTATTACAGCATGTAGCAGGAAAACAAAGCAGGAAGTTGACCGTTTTGAAGTATAAATGTGAGCTTAACAAATATTATCTTGGTTATAAAGTCTTGTTAAAACACTGTAGAATGAGATGAAGCTTCCTGCTTAAATCAAAAGCATGGTTGTTTAAATTTTTTAATTTAAAATGATTTTTTCCACTAACATGAACAAGTCAACAAAAATGACCATTTAGGACTCAAGTATTTTAAAACAAAACCCTCCCTTTTATCTTTCTTTTCCTTTAAAAGGGTAGTAACCAGCACTGTTGACAGGCAAAGGTTGTATCTTGTTTTTAAATTCAACTCATGGGTTGCCTGATTTGATGTCTTAAGTGTCACTGGCGCCATGAAACATCACGTCACACACTGGATGCAACCACACTCTTAACCTCTTAGCCTTTTCATCAGTGATCTCCCACAGACACAGAGAAGGACACTTGTGGTGGCATTCAAACAAACAACTGCACAATCATTTACGTACAGGTCAAATTAACCTCTGATTACCCCCGTCTCCTGCTCTCTCTCTGCTGAAGTCCTCCCTCGCACATGAGCACTTCCAGATGCGAACACAGTGATTCAAAGCCTATTATAGATCTGACAGTCCCTCTGCGTGTTCACTCAGCTCCATGGTGTAATAGTCCAGAGGACGCCTGAGAAAAGAGACAACATTAACACATGCATACACAATCGAGACTTAATGCCTTCAGAGTCTACACATTGCAATTACATTTTTTTCCAGTCACTCACATTTTAAGTTTTCCAGGAGTCATTTATTGATAAAGTTTTATAATTTACCTTTTGATTGTCCCCAGTCTGCCCTAAACCTACCTTATTTACCACCACTACTTCAGTCCGTGATTTGCTGCATTTCCCAAAATGACTGTTAACAACTTCCAGAGCACTGTCGTGAACTTTATTTATTTATTTATTTATTTATTTCTGAGTTACACACACAGGCCCTTACCTGTGTGTGTGGCAATTACTTTGTGGTCATTTGATTAATTGCAGTTTTTTTTTGTTTTTGCAATATGCACAAACAAAAAAGGACAACAAGAACTGAATTGGTGAGGGCCTGAAGATGGCTCCTGCACTTCAGCCTAATCTTGACACCCTCTCCTGTTGAGGGGCCCTAGTTTTAACACCTTTAAAGAGTCACTCCAGTGATTTAGTGTTCCACTTTCAAACATGAAGGAGACACATTAAAAAAAAGAATGGTCAAAGTTTAAGCAGCAGAGGCCGAGATATCCTGACTTTTAGTCTCTAATATGTTTCAAGTTTCAAAAAGGTTAATATCCTGCATTTCCCATGATGCAACTCAGCAGCAGCTTTAGGTTAGACCCTCCCTGTCTGAGCTGTGGGCTCAATAGTGACCATGCCAGTGTTATCCTAGCGTGATTTGCAAAGTAAATAGATTTGAAATGCCTTTTTAAAATATTGCTAATGAGATCATTGGTAGACTTTGTTAAAAGAATAGTGCAACATTTTACGACATTGATTTGCTTTCTTCGCCGGAGTTAGATGAGAAGATCGATACCACCCTCGCATCTGTATGCTAATCTGAAGCTACAGCCAGCAGCAGGTTAGCTTAGCTTAGCATAAAGACTGGAAACAGCTAGCCTGCATTAATATATACCATACAGACATGAGAGTGGCATCAGTCTTCTCATCTAATTCTCAGCAAGAAAGTGAACAAGTGTATTTCCCAAAATGTCAAACCTTTCCTTTAAATATCAGTTATTGGTCATATCTGTATGCTAAGTATCTTCAGTGACAGCTCTAATGTAATCTATCATGGTTGTGGTTCACGTTCTTTCCCTAATACTTCAACACACCCGCAGGCTGCTGCTTTTTCATTTCCCCCTCTAAGAATTTACATTTGAGTGTGACTTCTCTTCATATAATCAAAGCCTTTTCTAAAAAACATTATCTGAGGATTTATCCCTGAGGATCAGGGAGGCAATGACCTATGTGAACGAGAAACAAAAGAAACACATCTTCCCAACAATGGAGCTAAATGAGCATTATTGACGCTCGATTGCACACATTTGTTTTTAAATATTCTATTCACAACACTCAATCACTGTGCAATCGAAAGAAGCATTACAAGTCAAAGGGTTATACAAATGTTAATAATCTGGCTTCGTGAAGATTTCCAGCAAACCAGCATCAGTGTGCACATCCAGCAGAGAAGAGAGAGATAAGGAGAATAATCCAATTATGATTCCTCACCTCCTCCTGTAGAAATACGTGAACAGAGCAGCTCCCAGTCCCAGCAGTAGGAGCACCGCTACTATCAGCCCTATCTGTAACCCCAGGGCAGACGCTAGGAGAGAGTGAAATAAAAACACAGTTACACTTTCTGAACAAGCTGATATGTTTAAACACAACGTGGCAATTCAAACATCCCGATGCAACTTTAAATCAGATTTTCTCATCTAAAGACTTGAATTATGTGTACATGAAAAAGCTTTGCCTCATTACATGTTCACTTACAGTAAACAGTGAGGCTGTTATCAATGTGATAAAATTAAAAACAGTGACACTGGATTACATGCATGCATTATTTCCTGTGAATCCCTCACATGTAGGTAGGTCATTTGAATCCTATACAGACAGGAATGGCGGACTCTGATACCAACTATGAAAAAATTTTTTTTTACACTTTTTGGTACTATGTTTGGTCGATGGCTATAAATATTGCACCTGAGAGAGAAACTATTAAGCATGTGTTTTTGGATATCAGTGTTGACAGATATAGGGGTTGCTTGTGATACTTACAGTAATCACAAAATGTGTAGCTGTTGATAGAGCAAAGACATCTATTCCACTTTAAAGAAAGTCATTCAAAGTGTAATTCATCTGACTTAGAAGAATGTCAGTTTTGTCTTCAAAACCACCACCAGAGTCCAATAAAGATGAAGCAACTTCTCAAAAGCTTAAAAAGGGAAAAGAAATGTCTTCCTTCTTTCAGTGGTACTGTAGAGGGTGGTAAGCATATTAAATAAATTCTTAAAGTGCTCACACTGAGGACAGACTGAGCTACATTTATCAGAATATACTATAACATATAAGACTCCCCGGAGGATTGGTATCTTGTGTATCACACGTTTGTGAGTCAAATGTGTTTCACACTTTTACTTTTCATTCCTTTTCAGATTCTCAGACGCTAAGCATTTAGCCTTTGTCCGTTTCTCTCTAAACCTCATTTACGCCTGGTATTAAAAAGGTGATCTGCGACCCGTGGAGGTTCAAGGCAGCAAAGTCTGAAGATTGAAAGTTTGTGCTATCATACAATAAACAATCTTATTGCGACCTTCATTTTCTATATCTACAATACATGAGATATTTCTGACACAAGGGTTGGAGGCTGCCAAGCTTGGTTTAAAAACCCCAAGGACCATACTGAGAATGTTGAACACGCTAGATCACAGACTATTTATTGATTTCGCTGATAAGTATATGTTTTCTTTTTGAAGTGCTGATGAACTAGCTGTGACGCCAAGCATAAACCGACTGTTCGTGTATGCTATTTTGCGCTGGAGAGCTGGTGTTATGTTGTGAAGAAGGTGCTAACCTGTGCTTGTATAACGGTCCGTGGTTGGAGCAGAGCAGATGTCTCCCTGAGCAGATGAAGGATTCATGTGTGATGTCTGGATGATGAGGGCCTTCTGATGGTCCGACAGTGCCTGGATGTTCCCCCACACTCGCAGCCACCCAGACACACAGGAAAAATTGGCTCCTTGAACATGAAAAAAGACAGACAAATGTTTCATTATCTACATATGAAAGTGTCCAGGACGTGCTTTAGCTTGGTACAAATATACATTCTGTAAACAGGAAACAGGAGATGGGAGTTTACATTTGAAGAGAACAATTCATGTTATTTAATGTCTACGAAGGATGCAAGATGTGATGATGACAAGGAAATAGCCACACCTGAGCCTGTGAGAGAGCAGTGCTCCTGAGTGCTGCTCATCTCCTGCGAGTTGCTACATTTTTACACTGGTGACGCATTGATATCTGTGTTACATTTCATAAGTCAAATTAACCTTCTTGCACCACTTCACTCTTAGTAAAAATAAACCTGGACTCAGCTTGGTGTGTTTCTGCAACATAACCACAGTTCCTTAACTCCACGGTAACAGCGACCTACACCACTGTGTTAATTGTTAGGAGTGAAGTTATACCTCAGTACAAATAAAGTCAGTGGTCTGTAATCTTTTTCACTGAAATCCTTTGATCAAACACACAATTCTTCAAAGCTCAGGGATGAGCCAGTCATTTTTTACATTAAAAATCCAACAAATGTGACAGTTTAAAATGTATAGTGAGCGAAAGTGTCTCACCTTGGAGATACAAGGCAGAGATGCCACAGTGACACCTCTGCTCCAGGTAGTCGGCCACCTCAGCGACCCTCTTCCCCTGGATTAGACCACTGCAGTCTGGGACAAACAGAGAAGAGGAGGTCAGCTTCTATGAAGGCATATTTACTGTGTTATGACCATTAGACAGACTCAGTTTTATATTAATTCCCACATTAAGGTACAGATAGGAAACATGGGGGGAGAACTAGGGACACCGCAGCCAAATGGTATGCGTCTTAATTACAAGGCACCAGATCACACCTCATAGCTGAAGTTGTGTATGCAGTGTTTGTATGCACTTCAAGTATATTTAGAGCCACTATGTGTAGAATGTGTGCGTCAGTTTTATTTATATCGCCCAAAACTACAAATGAAAAATGTGCCTCAGTGATCTTTGAGCATATGACACCCTCTATCCTTAGATCATATTTTATTTATCTATTAAGTTATGATGCCTCACCTCTTGACTGCACCTGCCAGTCACTGGACAGGGGTCCGAGGCAAAGGTCAATGTCACTTGAGAAGGCAGAGCTCGGACAGAGGTTGGTGCTGTGAGGCGTGGGCGAGGAGCTGGTCCAGGAGGCGGGGCTCCTCACCTCACAGCATGAACACCGGCTGAGCGAAACAGGACCATCTTCCACTGACCTGCACATGCACGCAACAGTACATGTATAAACATAATAATATAATAGGCTAATAATAATAATAATAATAATAATAATAATAATGGTGATTAAGTCAAAAAAAAAAAAGCCAGTCTGCCTAGAACGACATAAAGCAATACAGAATGACGGTTTACATGCATACTGATAAGTTTAATGCAATAATGTATTTTGCAACATATACATGGTTATGGTTACAGTAATGCACTTTTAGATTTACAGGAAAAAGCAAATAGGCTACAATGAGCCAATCACTGATAGAAACCACCACACACACACACACACACACACACACACACACACACACACACACACACACACACACACACACACACACACACACACACACACACACACACACACACAGCTGATTGTGACTGATTGAACTATTTACCTCCAACATTTTCCACCTGGACAAAGTTATTATTTTTTTTCCCCTAACACTGCTTCATGCTGCTTTAATTAATTAACATGAAGCACACATTCAATGTGTAAACCTGATCAATCACTGTCATCTGCTGAGCTGAGTTTGACAGATCCTGACCCATGTGGCATTTGCTGTGTGAATAGCACATTTTTTTCTGCTATTTTTTTCCTGAAGGTTTCTATGATTTTATTTAATTCAAGTGTATTCAATTCATATGATGTTAATGGAGGCAGACAAGCCTACGTACAACCAGTGAAAAACCCTTTAATCCTATGAAATATTTTAGCATAATAGGCCTTTTTCCACGGAGGGCATTCTGACACGTCAAAGTAGAAAGAGCACAGGTGTAAATAATACAAGTAATAATGGCTGAATTCCATTTAGCAGCTTCAATTTCAGGGTCCTGGTATTGTGCATGCTGGCTCACAGTCATGGCTTCCTTGAATAGCATGGAGCCATCGTTAATGTTATTAGCAACACCTGTGCTTTTCCTGACTTTGCTGTGAAAAAGGCCTATAAACATGCAACACACTGTCAATAACTGGTCGTATCAGCTTCGTGCTGTACTGTTAGAGGCCCGAACAACATAGCAGGTTGCTAATTCTGGCTAAACATTTTCTTAGATCTCTAATATAAGAAATAATTATAGATAGTAAAGTGAATTAAAGTGTTTAAACATGATTTTCTGTGCTCCTTAGTATTGTCACTTTACTGTGAATGAAGTAGACTTTTTTTTTTTTATCAATGTCAGATGTCCTGTCAGATATTTTCCTAGAACACTGACTGGTTAGTGGGCAGGCTGTTTTGATTTGTTTTGATCATCTCACCTTAACCTGCCCTTGTTTAGCAGCGCAGCATACTGTACGTTGCCATGATAATCTTCCCTGGTTAAAAGAGAACCAGTTGTGATCAAAAAAACATGGTCCTTTGACTAGGTTCTTATTCTGCTCGTGACCTTTACCCAATTAAAATAATTAGATCAAGGCCTTTACACAACATTTTCAATGTCAGATTATAGCCTTAATTGGCCTATCATTGGTGCAACAGTTCAAACATGTTATCAGTGATTCATGCTGTTGGGCTTTTTCCTGAGTTTACCTGAGAGCTGGAATCACTTGTCTCCCTCTGGTGGTGGACAGAGATGAGAGCAGCTGCTGTTTTTCGCTGAACATAAGTACATCTCTGAGACTGGAGTTGGTCAGAGCAGTTCCAGCTCTACAGACACTGAACAGGTCATAGCACAGGACTACTGCTCCTCGCACCGGCACCGTGGAGCCCTCCAGGAAAGTCTGATCTATGCAGGAGAGAGAGGAGGTGAAGGAGTACAGTGAGAGGTGGTGGTGGGAATGGGTACAAAACAGGAAAAAGAAGAGGGCAAAAGGACAGAGAGAGTGTGGGAGAGAGACCGTTATTAAGAATTAGATAGGAAATCTTTTGTTTTATTTCCAACAGTCGTCAATCCCAGAACAACAAGGTCTCCTACTGCCCTCACCTGCTCCAGTGACATTTCCAACGATGTAAAATCCATCCTGGTCAATAGATCCGGTCAATGGAAGGGCAATGACGGTCCCACTGCGCTCCTGGTCAAACACAGTGAGCACCAGGCCCTGCAGGTCTGTCATGGGGGGCCCGTGCAGTTCCACAAAGGCCCTCTGCTGGCTGTGATTGGTCCAATGGCCACTAGCCACCTCACTGATGACCACACCCTCAGGTGCTGGAGGGGGGCGGGGGCAGCTGTTCTCTCTCAGAGGGGTGGGTGGAGCCACCTGTAATAATTGATAAATTTCATACATTCACAATTTCAACGTCTATGAGATATCCAATAAGGATACATCTGTAGTGAAATAAGAGAAAACCGCCCAAAAATTAGCCAAATATTTAAAGAAAATGTTCAACATTTTGCAAAATAATTTTTTTGACGTCGGTTTGTGTACAGATTAAACAAATGAGATATAAAGTGTTAATTGTTTTAGAGGTGCTGGTAGATGGAGTTTGCTTGGAGTTTGGACAGAGCCAGGCCATCTGTTTACCTGTTTCTAGTCTTAGTGCTAAGCTAAGCTAACCGACTGCTGGCTGTAGCTTCATATTTAGTATACAGATATTAGAGTGGTGTCGATATTCTCATCTAACGCTCGGCAAGAAAGTGAATAAGCACATTCCCCAAAATGGCAATTATTGGTTATTTGTATTCATTAGAAATGAGCATTTGTCTTCTTTGTTTTCCACAATGTTGTGTTTCTGCCATTTGTATTAGCCTCTGAGCTAAACTGTTTAATTTCAGCATGCCTTATGAAACCTTCGCCCTTTGTACTCACTGAAAAAGCAGACAGGTCATAGGGGTAAAGGCCTCTACAGCGGCTGAGGGCCTCATCACCAGGCAGAACCTCTGGATCTTCCAGCAGAGGCAGCTGTCCCGGGGTCAGAGCTTTACTCAGCTCCTGCGCCTCCTTATCGGATCCTCTCTGCCGGTACACGACTGCATCCAGCAGACCTTTGGTGGGGATCCCCCTTTGCGCAGCTGACGGTGGGCCATAAGGGCTGCGATAGAGTGCCACAGCATCCGGTCCGTTCTGGATGGTATTGGGGGGCAGGCGGAGT
Source organism: Macquaria australasica (assembly GCA_005408345.1). Lineage (NCBI taxonomy): Eukaryota > Metazoa > Chordata > Actinopteri > Centrarchiformes > Percichthyidae > Macquaria > Macquaria australasica. The sequence goes on along the minus strand of SEMN01000157.1, from coordinate 657,946 downwards.
GATGGAGCAGGCACCAACCTGTCACTTCCCAGCAGAAAGTAGCCCTTAGAAGTGGTAAAGTGTCCACTTAGGCTGATCTCCCTGTAGGGTCTGTTGTTGTGTGCACTGAACAGTAGTATCCAGATGCCCTGCAGCGAGACACGGCGTCCCGATGGGTGCCAAAGCTCGATGTACTCGCCGTCCTCAGCTGCGCCAGGTGTATCAGTGTTCAGCTCATTGATCAGGAAGTCACTGTTCCCCCAGGGTGGGAGGGGAGGCGGTGAATCTGTACCTCCTGGAATCACTAAAGCAGAAAGGAAGGCATTAATTAGCTGCTGTTAAGGGAATAGTTCGACTTCACTTCAGTTTTTGTATGGATTTAACAAACAACATATAACGTGTTAATTAAAGAGCTTTACAGATGCTGGTATGCAGATTTTGTTGCCTTTGGACAGTACCAGACTAGCTGCTTCCATTCTTTGTGCTAAGCTAACTGGCTGTAGCTTCATATTTAACAGACAGATTTAATTTTCTCGTTGACAAGATGAGCGTATTTCCCAAAAGGTCTAACTTTTTCTTTAATCTCAACAGTATTGAATTGTTTAAATAAACATATAAAGCAATTCATTTTGCTTAAAAGGAAAGTACTGATGTGAGTTAGCTATAGTCTATTCGTTACTGTCTTATGGAGACCCTTTGATGACATTTGTGGACAAAAAATGTTGCGTGGAAAATCCTCCATTTGACCCTTTAGCTGAGGCCTATTTAAAATATAAACAACCCCCCTTTTATTACATGCAAGATGAAAGTTATACATGATGTTGCTCCTCTGTTTTGTGGAATATTAATGCTGGTGTTACTGTTTTTCAGGACCATACAGTATAAAACGGAGAGACAGAAGGACGCCTTGTTGCAAAGCTGAAGAATCATTCATACAGAAATGAAAAATGGTAAAACACAGTATCTTTTCCCAATGTATACAATATCCGCAATGTCCATAATCTCTCCATTAGAGAATACAGTGGGACTAAGTGTCATGTGTAATAAGAGATATATGATTTAAATCATAAATAAATAATAAAGTTTATTACATTGCGTTTGATTTACACTCGTCACCCACAATCTACAAAACATATTTAATTCAAAGCAGCCTAATTCTGTGTTTTGTTGAACAATTTGAAACATTTAGAGTGATGTTATTACCTTGTCACGGCGTTGAACAATGTTCACAGGAAACAAAAGGTGTCCTACTTTACAGACTGCTAGCGTAGCCCTATAATATAATGAACAATGCCATGAAGGTGCCACATTTACTGAAGCACCAACGAACGTGTGGCTTATGTTAACAGCATGTTTGAGTCCCGTGAGAATGTGAAAGTGTCTTGAACTATTTTCTGCAGCACGTTTTGTTGTTTTGAGACAGAAAAAACCAGCCCTGAGCCAAATCCACAGGGATTTGATTTGATTTGATTTTTCTATACAATACCTAACAGAAGGCAACAGATGGCAGTATTGCATAATGACGTGGCATACAACTGATTTCTTGGAAATATGAACTTATTAATATTTGTTATTTATGACAAGATGAAAGACTGTGAGGAACTCTGTTGTCATTTTTATATACGTATATACTGTGAGGAGTAAAAAACCTGATGTCCCTTAATTTTAATATTTATTATAGAAAGAAGCTTAGTCCATTGGTAAAACGCTAACTACACAGTAGCGTAGCACAGTAGCAGTTTATAGTAAGATTGGCACTGTATCACTGAAAGGAGCACATTGCTTTTATACTAATGAAACAATAACAGCCAACACATTCATCAGCAAGAGAAAGCAAGAACATTGATTCACTTTAAGTGAACATAGGCCTATATGGCTAAAAGTTTAAAAGGAATACTTCAACAATTTGGAAAATACAATTATTTGTTTTTTTCCAAAGGAAGAAAAAGTCAGGTGATAATTCTCCCCTTTCACATACAAGTGGTTATGTAATCCATTCTTAATATAAAAATATTGATTATAGCCGCTTTAAGGACACACAAAATGTGTTGTGGTGAGAAACAACTGTTTTTACGAGAAACCTCCCAAATTATCTAGGGCTTGTGATATGTCCTTTTCTCTAAACTTTATATTGATTATATTACATGAGTCAAATAGAAACTTGCATGCCAGTTTGCAGGCATTAAGGTCTCAGAGCCCCGTAGTTATGACTCAGTGTACATCACATCAGGAATGCCACTGAGTACATTGTAATACCCTGTTGCCCAGATGAGGTGGGTGTTGATCTCGTCTAGTTTCTCCTAAAATGAGTGAAAGCCTCATCAGACTATAAGATGAAACAATAAAACTGAAAATAGACAAGCTGGACGAGATGTGACTACAGCGATGTTTCACTACAGAATATTGATTCTCACACAAAAACTTGTTTTTAATCAGATTTTTGTCAGATTCCTTGTAATGATTGTAACAGAAAACTGAGCCTAAATGCCTTCTGATAGGGATAGGGGGATTTAAACCTGACTGAGTGTTTAAACTGGGATCTAAATTTGCAGCTATTGCTACCGCTTTTAGTTGACTGGTTGGCCTACTGTATTCTATTAAAAAATCAGAAGAGTATAGGCTTGTTTACTGCTATTTATGTGGAGACCCTTGTTGGCGCTGTCCCCTGACAGAGGTGCTGAAACTCAAAGGATAATTCTAGTTGGGTCTTAATCTTATATTTTCTCAATTATGACTGAGAACATTGAACTAATATAATTAATAAGATCTGGAAACATGCTGTCATTGCTACAACAAAGCCTAAAGAGGCAAGAAACGAGCAGTCAGATGACCAGAGAAGTCATAGACAACAAACAGTTTAGCCAGATGATCTAAATCACTTCATTTGGAGGTAAAAACTAAAGAGAGCGCACCCAGAATAATCTCTCCCTGCTTGGTGTTCATGCAAAACTGGGTTAAATGGACTTTTGTGTTAGTTAAGGCAGAGCTGTTTGGTGTCAGGTGTGTAATTCATGCTCAGTATCATTGGCTCATTGATGCATCATCCTTTTATGGCTACCAGCTGACCAGTAACATCCAATCATTCATACTAGGGGGCCTTTATAAACTGTCAGTTCTCACCATTACTCTGCTGATTCCCTCATGCCAGCACTGCTTCCTGCTGCAGCTCCCTCCACCTCCCCAACCTCCTACTTATGTGACTGATGGATTGGTATTGTTGACTTGCTCCTTCAAAGAGCAGGGCCCTTCCCACAAAATCTGACTTTCCTGATGCGTCTCTGATTTAAGTACTGCTGGTTACAGTTGAACCAACAGCCTTTTAGTTTGGTTAAGCTGTAGGTTTGTTTAAAACCGGCCTTATCTGGGTGTAACCCAGGGCAGGGCTGACATCTCATGCTTAATATTGTAATAAATAAAGATCAGAATTAGAATTGATCCAGCCAGCCAGACACAGGCGGCCCACTCAGAGACTGTACTTGGCTTGACGTGTCCTATTATAAAGTCTTCTTGCAGATTATAAGGATGTTGAGATTCAAAGATCTTTTCTTCGAAAAAGCAGTTGAGAAAACAATCTCACCATAAGGTGCATTTAGTAGTTGTTCTGGAGCTTTCAGTCATATCACACGATCTTCATAAGGATGTTACTTTATCTTAATCATCTTATTTAAAAATATACAGTTTGTAACCTTATTTATGTGACTTAATCAAGCTGCACCCTACAATATTTAACTTATGATCTGTTCGAGGGATGGGGAAGGAGTCCACGTGGTAAACCACAGGCTTTTCTCAACCTCAATATGTGTGAAAGCACAACTGATTTCTCTAACAAACAGGCGCTAACAATCTCTAACAATCATCTTTGATTTCTCCTAATAGAGGTTCCTTCTTGGAGCAACATCTCCCACCAACTCCCAGTTCTTTAATTTGCAATACTTGTTCCAGTGATGTAGCTTTGTTCCCAGTTCCTCAGCTGGTTAATGATAAACTCTATAACTTCCCCGAGGTCAGCACACAGTCTGCGTTTGAGGATGTGCATTCGGAGTGGCCGAATTACAAATATCTTTCTGAGAACTACTCCATGGTTCCCCAAGATGAAAAAAAAAATCATCTTGAAAGTATCCATGTTTGCATGCATATACACGTAGCTCGTTTATGCCACATGTGCCAAGTATTCAACAATTACCACCAGTCTCTCCATGCAGATGAGTCATCCTAATTTTCTCACAGCCACACATGATCTCTCTCTCACGTTATTAAGCCATGGCTGAGCATAATATTTTGTTTCACAAATGTCACCACAGCATCTCTTTACTGTCTACATCTCATTTACAGCAACAATTAGTCATGCATGCTGTTTGAAATCACATTTAACATTTACACATTATTGTTTGTTGCAATATAAAAATGATAAAATTAGGAAATTAAGTACTGTTCCAGCTAACAAAGAAGATAGATGAGGCAATGGTTGCCATGTGACATGTTTTTGAGGTATTATTTCTTTCTCTTGGTGGGTGATTTATAGTTACCAGAGCATAATGTAATGCATAGACTTATTTAAAAACATTTAAGTTGAGCAGAATTAAGTAACAATAAAGCAGACACTAACTAATTCTAATCTCATTTGGGTTCCGTTGGACAGATCGAACTTAAAGTAATAGCATGTACAAACTGATATGTTTTTTTATTTGGCTAGATCATAAATGAGTGAGATAACATGTCAGAATATCACACATATAAAGTGCCATTGGTTTAATATTTGCTAATAAAATGTGAGGAGCTCAAGCATCCAATCAATTGCACAATGCTACAACAACTACTACTACTACTACTACTACTACTACTGCCTGCGAAGCCCACTGTGTTACCTATTCCCTTCCTTACTACCTGTGAACTACAGAGAGAAAGCAAAAATATGTTTTTGGTGTCAAACGTATTAGTAACAACTAGCTTGAGCTGGCTAAAATGTGCCTGGCTAAAAAAGGTGGATTGAAATCCTTTTTTTTTTTTTTCTGCAGTGTATCAAACACACAGATCTCAATAATGCTGAACATCGATTATACACTCACCAATACTGTGAGGGCAGATCTTTGGCCAGGGGCACTGGTTGGGCTGTCCAGGAGTTTGCGGGGCCTCCCAGAAGACACCAGGATCTCTGGTCCAGGTGGCCACACCACAGCGACTCAGACAGAAGCCTCCCTCTCTCAAACTGACAAAATAATGAAATTATTTATCACTTACGAATTGACCCTTATTTTGAAGGGTTATATCATTGCAATTGGTTAGTGTTGGAGGACACATTCATATTTTGCAGTCATGGCTCCAGGGATGGCAATGTCAGTCGGTCAGGATGAATCCTACTGACTTTAGTAATGCCCTGACTTTTCCTCTAGCGCCACCAGCAGGTCAAAGTTTGAACTTACCCTGTGAAATATCTCAAAGATTACAAGATGAATTGCCATGACATTTGGTACACTCATTCATGTCCCCCGCAGGATGAAGTCATAACTTTGGTGATCCTCTGACTTTTCCTCCAGCCATCATCGGGTCAAAACTTGAATTGGTCTGATACTTTGGTTTATGAAAAAACACCTGCAAAACTAATGACATTCCCAACAGCATCAGTTGGGAATGTTTAGCATGCTAAACTAAGATAGTGAACATGGTAGACATTAAAACTGCTAATCTTCAGCATGTTAGCATTGTCATTGTGAGCATGTTAGCATTTTGCTCAAAGCACTATTGCCCTTAAGTACAGCGTCACAGAGCCGCTAGCGTGTCTGTAAACTCTTAGTCTTGTTGTATAATGCTCAATTTTTTATCAGAGAGGTGTTAATTAAACTTGCTGGTCAAATTTGACTGCAAATATCTAGTTAAGTGTCTTTGAGTCAATGTGAGTGAGAGTGTACTTGAGAGTACTAATATACCATGATGACACACACCAAACAGGGAAAAATGAATTAATGGAAAATACAAAGAGGAAGGGTGGTCACAAGCTGACCCTTTCCCCCACCGAGTGAAAGACGTTTAACAAAATGTGTTTCACAACAATTGAAACTATGGCCTCAAAACTAACCTCTGAACATTAGTAAGACATCTGATAGTCGCACCAAAACACATCGTGAGCTTCACCAAAGCGGTATTGTTTCTTTGCACCTCTTGTATGTACTGCAGTCATATTGGGTTGTTTTTACTTTTGAAGTTAAAGTCTAAACTATCGTAGTGTCTTGCCTGTTGCTGAGTTGGTAGGGCTGTCTGCCTGGGATGAGAGTCTCTGTGAGGTTGGCACTAGGCTTGTTTCCAGGTCCAGCAAACACAAATGCATCTAGAGGCTGTATCCGGCTCAGTGCACTGCCCACGGGGAAGTCAGAGGCTCTGCCACTGTAAATAGCCACTGCCCCAGACTCGTCTCCTGAGAAGAAATCGTAACAGGAACAAAGAATTTACAATAAAACGAAAGTGAATGAATGAATGAAAATTGACCGAAACACAACAAAGCGTCCACATGTGAAACCTGAAGAACTAAAAAGATGAAACAATACAACAATACACTTAACAGTGTGGGTAAAGTGCCATTATTAAAAGGCGTTAGAGCAAGATCATGACAACCCTCATCACACTGACCTTTCATGTACTTCTTCTCTATGGTCATGGAGATCAACCCATTCCTGGAGGTGTCCACACGCACGTCCACACTCACACTGACCCTGTCTGTTTTACCATCCAACACAACCAGTACCAGAGGACCTGCAGCTGGAGCCTCTGTTAGCTCCACAAGCCCGTCCACCTGCCCTCCTCCCAGCTTCAGCTCAGTAATGACAGGAATGGATGCAGGGGCGGCAGGCGGGGTGCAGTTATTCCTCTGACCCGGGGAGGGTGAGGACACCTGAAAGCCCCAGCGATCTTCAGACAGCAGGCACCTCTCAATTGACTCATCCCCCTCGAGTGCTGTTTCATCCTCAACGAAGGCTGGTTCCCAGGGTGTCAGAATTTCAGCCAGGAACTCTGCGCCCCCAGTGCGGCGAGTCATGTACACTACGGCGTCCACCAGCCCGATGGCCGAGACGTTCATCTTCTCACTGTAGCGAGCAGCAGATGTGTGGTAGAGGACGATGGCGTCTGGGCCGTTCTGGACTGTGTTGGGGGGCAGGAGAATGGCCGGTTTGGGCAGCATGTCCACCGAGCCCACCAGGAAGAATCCCCTGTCATCTGTGCTGTGGCCTTTGAGGTCCAGGACCTTGTAGGCTACGTTTCCATTCCCATTGTAGAACACAAGGGTGTAGCCATCCAGTGAAGCCCGTTGTCCACTGGTGTGATACAACTCCACAAACTCAGTGGTGTCCAGTCTGGGGTTGTCGGCGTTAATCTCGCTGATGATGAGGCAGGGGTCACCACTGACTACCACCACCAGGCAGAGACAGGCCACACAGGCCAGAGTGACCACCATGGTTTACAGCTTCTCGGAAATACCTGCACAGGGGAGCTTCTGCAAAAAAACAAAACAAAACAGACCACCAGTTGCATTCCTCAGTAAAACAAAAGAACTGAGTGAGTGTTAATACAGTAGTTTACTGTGACTTTATTTAAAAGGACACCACAGCTGAAACACAATCTGAGCCACAGAAAAGGCTACTGTGTTCACAGTACTGTGATAAAATCTTATGTTTACAACTTGCAGACCAGACTCCCTAGAGGAGAAACCTCATAATATCATGAATGAGTCTTCTATGAGTCTATTTTTTGTCCATGGTGACACTGGGAGTGCACGTCTTCTGCATGAGTCATGTAATGTTGCGAAACACACTGGCAAGCATTTAGAAACGTTGCATGAAATGGATAAACAGGATTAAGAAACTTAACGGACGGATAATGTCAAATCAATTGGAGCTGTGTCACTTTAAAGGTTTAAGTCAAACATATAAGGGAAATTTACCAATTCCATTTCATCCCTAGATCACTCAAAGTCGTCACAGCTTTAACGTTAGCTTATAAAAATGAGTCTTAAAGAGGCTACATTAGTTTGCACGACATTCACTCTCTTTAAACCACGTTGGGACAAAAAAAAAAAGACGTCTTTGAGATGAAAGAAGAGTCTATGGAGTTAAAATCTGCCCTGAAATTATCTCCCATCTCACGACAGTTATTCCAGTCACGGTTAGGCTGCTGTGCATGCGTCTTTCCGTCGAGAAAAAAAAGAAAAAAAGAAAAGCGCTGTCAATCTGCTTTCTCTCACTGCCACACAAGGTCCTAAAAAGGCTTCGTCACTTACTATATTTTCTTGGTCCTTTGTCGGCCAGGTGTCGCTTGTTGCACACGTCGAAGCCTCTCAGTTGAATGTGAAATCGTCACCCGTCGGAAGTAATTTTGTTAAAGTTTTGTTTTCTGCCCTCCGCCGCTCCCTTCATTCACAAAGCAGCACTTTCTCCCCCCGGAGTGTGGGCGGTCAGACTGACTGAGGGGGATGATGCCTGCCAGGGAAGCTCTCTCTCTCTCTTTCTCTCTTTTATTTTTTTTCTACGGCTCAGTTCACCATTCAGCCATCCGCAGCTGAAGACAAAACACCAGTAAACCCAGTGAAACCTAATGCTTGTAGAATAAAAAGGCGGGGTAAGTGTAAACCCCATGTAACCCCCAGCAGATTTGCCACTATACAAAATGTATTTATACTGTGAAACTGTGGTAATTTATGTTTTTAGAGCAAAATGATCCCATGGCCTTGAGCTCATCCCAAGTAGCCTTGTTAAAGACCTGAAGGGGGCCCCTTACCTCACTTTGAAATAGGGGAGAGCGGGTTCAGTTGTAACATTTCAATGACAGCCTAAGTCCCGACAACCATCGGGTTTAGCTTTGACCTCACAATGTAGTTTTGGTTTTTGAGTGGTTTCCCTAAAAAGCTGTGTTCAGTGGTGGACGAAGAACTCAGATATTTTACTTAGTAAAAGTAGAAATATGTTGTTGCAAGTAAAAATGCTGCATTCAAAATTTTACTTAAGTAAAAGGACAAAATCATTAGCATCAAAATATACTTAAGATGCAAAAAGTAAAAGTGCTCATTATGCAAAATGGCCAGTTTACCACTTGCTGTATTAATACATAAGATTTTCTGTTGGCTGTATATTCTAAGATGAACTCTACTTGCATAACTTCAACAATAAAGCTCCCATTTTCAAACATAGAAGTGGTTGTTCTCTGGGGCTGTAATCAAAATATAAATAATTATAATATATATAGTGATGTATAATATAATATTTACATAGCAAAACACAGAAAATAGATAATAATGAGGTATTAGATAAGTAGGCTACACTAATACAGACAGAAGAACCTCTAATAAAATGAATGTAAGGGCAAAATTTCCTATTACCAGATATGTATTCAAGTAATAACCTGTTTTCTTTAACCAGCACTTTGAGTACTTTGATATGTTCTCTCTTGGGTCTCTTCTGACGTAAAGTACATTGGTATCCTGTTTTGGTTTGGCTTCTGAAGGACAACTTGTTTGCTACAGGGGTGATAGGAGAACAGTCTGCCCTGTGTACTGATACTTGGATATGACACTTTTATTCTTTTACTTAATTAAATTTACAAAAGACAACTGTTTGTTGGATCATCATTTTATTTGTTCACTTCTCCACAAGGAAATACCAAATTTCCACCACAACGAACACCTCAAAGAGAGAATGGCTGTAATTTGAAGCTGGAAGCTGAAAAAAAAAAATCAACATTAATTTCATCAAATACATGTTCATAATCCATCATAAATTATTTACATATAGACATACTGAACTGTAATGTGCACAAACAGTTGTATTGACTTTCTAAACATATAAGAAGATGTTAAAATATAATATATATATATAACTGACCCCAAGCTCCTGTATTCTATACAATTTTCAGAGCAAAACTAAGTTCCTAAAGGAATATCATGAAACCATAATAGATTAAAGAAATGCAATGAACAAAAAAGGTTATCATTAGAAATTCACCCAAGTACCACAACACTGTAAGTTTCTATAAGAATATTACATTTTATATAAAGATACCAACATAAAAATACCATTAAGTGCAATAATGTGTGTGTAAACTCATTGCAGATCCTACAGGAGCATCACTGCTGGAGAAAATTATAATGATTTTTCATATATATATTTAGTAGTCTACATATACATATCAGTTGATTAATTAGACTTAATTTACTTTTTAGGGCTACTAACACATTTCCTGGAAGAGGGTTAATATCCTGAGCACCTTGATTCATGCCTCTTTTGAGAATTAGAAGAATGTGTGACAAATGGTTCAATATGTTGCCACACAAACCGAAAAGACTACAAGGTTGCTGTGAAACCTTTTCAGCCTCTGTCCTGCTGCAAACATCTACATGAATTCATCTGACATGTTGCCCTTCCAGTGAAATCGTTTAATGCTAAATTGACCACAACAAATGTGGGGACGTTGTTGCGCTATTACTCAGTCAATAGGCACAAAGTTTCATTTCTGCTTCCTGTGGAACCAGTATCAAAAAATATAGCCACATGAGGTGTCTGTGGCCAGGGAGTTTACAATATGTTGAAAGAGCAGAAAGTCAGATTTTTTGAAATTTTTAATAAACCAACTACATTTACCTTTATTTAAGTTTTTGATTAACATTCATTCATTTATATATTTATTTTTATTTAGCTGAATTACCAGTAATTATTTCTTTCTTTGAGAGCACACACACAGCGAGGTGCAGATCCGTGTAAGCTTGTAAGTCCATAAAAATTAAAACACGTCGCACAACTGTTCTCTAGTACACCATGCTATTTTCACCAAACGTTTTCCTAACGTATGCCCTGATGAAGGCAATGTAGCCAAAAACGTTTGGTGAATAAGGCATGGTGTACTAGAGAACAGTTGTGCGACGTGTTTTAATTTTTATGGAATTACCAGTAATTAACATACAAATTACTACTATGATTAAACTTTTACATACTGTGCATGTTATTATTTTCTTAATCATCTGTATTACTCTTAATGTAAATTAATTTGTCTGTTTGCAGAGTATGATTATATTCAGCCACTTATCTAGTGACCATACTGTGCAAATGAATTTCTTGAATCGTGTGAATTATGAATATTCAGTATCTGAGTTGGGGCAAATATTATCGTCAGGGTGCAGCAGAGAGATAAATTGATAAAATATCAATACTGTAATATTAAACCTAACATAGTCTTGGATTTGAGTTATCGTAAAATGTTGTTATAGCTTGAATGTTTTTTTTTCTTGCTCTCAAAAACTGTGCTGCAGTAAACTTTTCTGAATTTATATGGCTGCAAAATGAACAGCAAAGGCCTTTGTCTGTTTGGTCCACATCATAAGTGACTGTTTCTCAGCGTTTGTTGCGTCTAAATGTCTTCTGAAAGAGATATTTCCAGAATATGGTCTACTGGCGTTTTGACTGGTCAAAAAGAAGTAGCTAAAAATAGTTGGTTTTGTCTATATCAGCACTGTTTGTGGTCTTGGGTTAGGTTAGGGTAGAGATTACTTTTAGCCTGAGCTCAGGGTTAAGGGTTACAAAGTCTGTGCTGATGAAGTCGGCAAGGTGAAGTTTTCAGTGGTTAGTCATTTAAAGTGGTTATTTAAGTATATTTTCAGCAGCTGATTGTTCATTCAGATATTTAAGTTAAATCAATATTCAATATAACAAAGTTCCTCTGTTGTCAGGAAACAGGCAGAAAAAAGAGGTGACGTGAGTTGCCACATAAAAGGAACTGAAAATATTGTACTTCGGCTTTCATATGAACGAAAAAGCGTTCTAGTCTGTGTCAGAGGTTATTTATAATGCAGACGGCTAATATCCAAGACAAGATCACATATGTGTTCACTGTGGTTGCATGTTAGTTTTTGAATGGATTTTCTGGTTTTGCTCATCGTTTTGAAGGCCAGGATTGATCTGTGAACGAGATATTTCTGTGACCTTTTGAGCCCAGATAATAATTTGATGTCCACAATATTTTATCATAACCTGCCTGCTGAATTTAATCTGACTACATCAGTATTGTTCAGTATTAGAAGTTAAATGTAGTGCATAAAGTAGTGCATAAAACTCACATTTATAGACCTCTTTTAGTGAATCACCCGTTATCCTTTTAGTGTTTTTATCATGTTTTTACATTGCTTTTTATCATTCCTGATGATTTTCTTTTTGGTTTTCATTTACTCCTTATGTTGTATACTGTGTATTTAAAAAGTGCATAAGAACTTTTTCCAAAACTCAGACTTTTGGACTTGCCGGTTAAAGCCTTGTATTTCATGTTTGCAGTCGTGTAGCTATACTATCACGTAGGTGGATGTCTTAGAAGCATAAAATCACAATAACCACCCATATTTTCACACTGAGGCCACCATACTGATCTCATTCATGTGAGATGAACCACTCTATAGTAAACAATATTTAGGAAGTGAGAAAATAAGTGAAAAAGAAGTTGTTTTAGTGTTAGAAAAAGGCGCAGTCTCTAAAAGGAAGCGGAGACCGTGGAAGTTGTGGTGTATCACAAATTAGAAATGTGTCAGATTTTGTACACTTGCTGTTCTTCATGAATTTTCACATTTCAGCTTGAGCCCATTTTGAAAACAGCCATCTCTGTTGTTTTGTTGCTTCATCATTAACAGCCAAACTCTGAGATTATCTACTTTGTTTTTACAAGCCTTGTTGCAGTAATACAACCTCTTTTGAAATGTGGGTGACTTTAATATCTCTTAACACCACAAGATGGCCCTATAAGCATGGGTGTGTGTTTTATCTGACGTATTGCAGGCTTGTGGACAAAATTAAACTGTCAGCTGGGGAAAATAAGCAAAAATGCCTCTAATAAGAGAGATTCCCTGAGGTGAAACTGTTTATAGGTGATTCTGCCTGTACAGGAAGGTCTTTCTCTGATATTCTGGTGAATGTGTGGTGTTCGCTTGTGTGTGTGTGTGTGTGTTGCTATTTGACGTGACTGGGTTTATTTTTGACACAGATAAAGGTCAGTTGAAATGTTAATGATGTACACACTTTGTTTATGGTGTGTACATGAGGTTGGCACTGCAGTGCGAGCAGGCATAGGAACATTTCAATTGAATTTCTGTCAAAACGCTGCTCGCTTTTCAAGAGTCAACAACCCGTTGACAAGGTACATCTAATTCATTCGGCTGGTTTGTTTTGATGACTCACTACTTAGATGTCGTTAGATCTGGTGGTGGAAAATACTCTTCCCTGCAGATAATGTGGAAAGATGGTATGCTCAGTGTAACATAGGAGATCAACTTAATTAATTTGGAGATTTAATATAGGCTCATCTGTCTCCCAGAATCATTAGTAAGTCAATTGGAGTTTCATTTATATGTAACCAAGGCGAAGGTGAACTGAATCAACTTCAGCTGACAGAGTATTAATCAACAGTGACAAAGTGTTATAATGCCAATTCAGTGCAATACATCAAATAAAGTTAATTTTAGTTCAGAAATGTACATAGTGGCGTTAGTGGTTCAGGCAGATAGCAGTTCATGACGATTGCAAAGCTGTTTCTGGCTACCTTAACAGACCCTGAACCCACTGTTTTCTTTGGTTTAGTATATCATTTATCAGATAAATACAAAGCCACTCAAAGTAATCCGAATCTCCATGCCAGCGCTGCAAAATACAGCAGGAGCAGGAGCAGTCAAATAAAAGCACAGAACATCCTGCCCCAGACTCCACATGGAAGACCACCTACAGTCTAAAATCTAGGCATATTCCATTGCAGTATTGCAATGTTAAAATATTTCCACTCACACTGTATGAAGTTCTGCTTGGATGCAGATTGACTAACCTGAGGGGAATTTAGACTTTTTCATGTAACCGTTGCAAATACAGAAAACAAACTATTGTTCTCATATTTGTGACTCCATTTTTGGTGTCTTTTACATTTGAACTTAATTACAAACAGTAACACATTTCCTTTAGGGGTTGCTCAAGGGAAGTTTTCTAAACATCTGACCTTTTAGATGTTAAGCCAGTTAGTGAATAGTTAACATTTAAGAGAGGCAAGGTTTCTAATTGACTGCCAAAAGCTCAAGGCTCATTATAGATGTATTACAATTCTTGACATGTCACCTTACAAATGGCATACATACATTCTTTTATTTTCTCACAAATACAGTTTCATTAAAACAAAGGCTAGTTCCTGAAACAGCAGGGCACTGTAGCTTTTAGCAAACTTAGCTCAAACAGGAGGAAACATTTTCTGGGGACTATTTTAAGCTGCGGATGAATACACATTTGGTACATCAGTGAGGATCAATTAATTGTTGGTTTTGGTCTTTTAATGGGATTTGTTGACAATAAGAAAAATATAGAACATCACCAGACTTGGTGCCACCTTGCTGCTTCGGATTACCTGGGCGTCAGCAACCTGGCCTGACATAACTAACGTCATCATTGGCCTTTTGTATGATCTTTTGTTCATCCTGTGTATAAATACGCAGTACCCTATCTGCAGCTATCTCACACCAAAAATTGCTTTGCATGCTGCTGACCCTAAAAGCTTCCCTGATGTGCCTCAAGCTAATTTTTCACTTCATTAGCCTGGACAGACATAAAAACTGGGACGCTGTGAGGACAAAGCAGGTTTGTGTATATATCCACCGCAGGAAAGCATGGGACAATGCAGTGAAGAGGGAGGCCATGTTAACTGGAATGTTTGAACACTACAGTTCTCAAAGGCGTAATGACAATGAATTATGTGATAAGAAAGGGCAGCAATGCATCACAGAGAGTCACATGTGACTGTGTAGAAGTATTTCCACCTATATGTGTGTCGATACGTGATTGCACACACGTGCACGGTATAACCAGGAGGTGATGGCAGGGTCTGACTTTGACGAATAATGTGGGAAGGTCTGTTTTCTCTCCCCCTCCCTCTCTCTCTCTCTCCTTTCCTTCCTCTCTGTCTTGCACACACAGAGGAAGCTTTCTACCACTTCTCCTTTTTTTAAAGAAAGCTCCCAAAGCACCTCATCAGCATTCAACATGCATCACCAGCTCACTGCATCCAATCACGTGCGCTTGCCCTACAGAGTGCATGTTTGTGTGTGTGATGGAGGGAGACAGGCAGAGACAGGCAGGGAAAATCCCTTTGTGTTCCCTGTGAATCCCCAAGGTCATGTAAAGGCACTCGTGAACAGATCCGAGACAGGCACCAAGTGTGAGGTGGAGATGATGTTCCAGGTCAAAGTGTGGGATTAGGATTTTGTACCGTACATTTAGGTTAATGGCAGTCAAAGGCATCACCAACGTGCTTCTGGCTGAGCAGATGTTGTGTTGGATTATTGATCCAAAGTAATGCTTTGTCTCCGTTTTGACGACGCTAACTTTCTCCAGTGAATATCCCCCACATAATCTGCGGGTTAATCCGAAAGGGTTAACTGCTGAGAGGGGATGATAGGTGTGAGAGCAGGAGCTTGGCCACAACTCGATTTCTCAGAGAGATTGCAGTCATGTTTGATACCCTGTTTCCATGGCAACCGGCGACCGTGGTGTACCTGACCTACATATGTGCTGTACGTACACAAACACGCGCTAACCATCTGTTACAGTCGCTTTGTACAGTGGCTCGTGGGGACTTTGTGTGGTTGTTGAATGAGACTATCAGCTATGACAAGAACAAACAGAGGAACCATGAGCTGCTTTCACCATTTTTGAGAAGCTGTCAATGATTTGTGTCAACAATGGCCGGAAGTCACACTGAGACAAGCTGTGTTTACAATAGGCACTGTGAACCTATAAGGGTATTATTATAAGTATGTTGACATGTAATTTGCGACAAGATGGCAATACTTATTATAATTTGCGACAAGATGGCAATACTTATTATAATTTGTGCCACAAATAGTTACTATAATATACATCATTCAAAAAAATGTAACTCAGAGAGAACAGTTCAGTGGTTTGACAGTAAACTCACTTTACTGCTATACTACTTTATTGCAGTAGTGGAACATAACTAAGTACTGTAATTAAGTACAATGGTGAGGTACTTGTACTTTACTTGAGTAATTCCATTTTATGCTACTTGATACTTCTACTCCACTACATGTCAGAGGCAGATTTTATGCTTCTTACTTCACTAGATTTATATGACAGCTATAGTTACTATAGTTAACCAACACATAAATTATAATGCATTATGATTGATTAAGGTACCATGTGAAGCAGTTTAAAATTAGCCCCACATTTGCCAGACGCAACATTAAAGTGATGCTTACACATAAATGCATCAATAATTGTAATCTAATTATGGTATTTTAAGTATATGTGATGCTGATACTCATGTACTTTTACTTAAAAATTGAAATGCATGACTTTTACTTTTAATATTTCTACACTCGTATTGCTGCTTTTACTTAACGAAAAGATCTGAGTACGTCTTCCACTTTTGTTATATTGCTTTTTTGTCAGTTACATTTCTTAAAGCATACATCAACTTAACATTACTACACTTCAATCAGGAGAGACTTCATTGAGTGAACAAATATTTATTGACGCGTGCATAATAAAGTTGAGAAATGTGAAGAGTCTTTGGCGATTAGACCCCATCGTGACGTCATCATGCGGCTTCATGGATGGAGTCAGACACTGGTGGTGGCGGTGGTGGACTTCTGATGAGCTCGACCCGGGAACTGAATGTGGTGAACTGGAGGTGAACGGGGTGGAGGAGGGTCGCAATGATTCCACACTGAAATGACTGCTGACAGCATGCGAGGGGAGAGCAGATTTAAAGTTTGACAGCAGCAACATGATTGGCTGATGCAGATCATGGCGAGATCTGGTTGGATAAGAGAAAGAGTAAACGCCCATAATCATCTGATTAAGAAAGCAATAAGAGAGCAAGAGAGAGAGAGAGAGAGAGATGTGAATGAATGAGGCATAAAGAAAGTGTTCCTGATAGAACTTACGCTGAGCTTCATGTGGATGTTTAAAAATGTTTTAGTAAAAAAGAAATTCCATCTACTACATCCTTTCATTGTATTTTGATGCATTTATAGACACGTGGCCGTGTGTTGTTAGTATAAAAATATTCATTATGGCTGCTTTGACTAAAATAGTCTTTCTTTGGTTGAATTGTTCACCACTCTACATGTGCAACTTGTGAGTTGGGGGAGTAGGCGTCACTTCATGTTCAGAGCTAAAAGGTCTAAAAGGCAGAAAACAATAGCATGCATAGATGTCGAGCTTATCCATACTTCATGTAGCTTCTGCCCTCTTGCTTGCCCCCTTTCTCTTTTTCTCTGCATTTTCTATTATTTTCAGGATGTTCTCTCTCTCTCTCTCTCTCTCTCTCTCTCTCTCCTGGGTGCGCTATAATCCAAAATAGCTGTTACTTCTCCTCTTCGTCTTGCTCTTTTCCACTTCTCTCCCCTCCCCTCCATGTTTCATCGATTCTGCCTAGACAGGGCAGGGGACAGTGTTCCCCTGTGGGACATTCTGGGTAATAAATCTTATTCCTGTCTACATGTGGAGGCTCATGGGATGGTTCTGGCCCACTTTTCACCCAGACAAATATATCCACAAAATGGAGGAAAGTGGGCCAAAAAAGTAGCATAGAGGTGCATCTGAATAAGTATGTTTGCTAAAAGCCAGCTAGTTCTTTTATCCCGATAAGAGCAGCGCCACCAAGTGACAATAATGTTTTAACATATTGTTTCTCATTGTAAGACTGAGGACTTGGTTCCTAATTCACCAAGAAGAAGGTTCCTGCTGCACACAAGAGTATAAGTACCACTATAGAAGTTTCCAGCCTGTTTTTCTGTTAACTGTTTGAACAATTTATCCATCCATCCATGTCAGCTGACATTGGGCGAGACTGGTCGCCAGTCAGTCACAGTCAATTAACCTAACCTGCATGTCTTTGGATGGTGGGAGGAAGCCGGAGTACCCGGAGAAAACCCACACAGGGAGAACATGCAAACCCCACGCAGAAGGGCCCCAGCCGACCGGTGGGTTCTTGCTGTGAGGTGACAGTGCTAACCACTGCACAACCCGTGTCACCCTGAACCATTTATCCATTACTTTTATTGCAGGTGAGCAGGTGGGTGGTGCAGTCAGGTGGTCGGGAACGGCAGGCACAGGGGTTACTGCAGGTCAGGAGGGAGTGGAAGGGTCTGAAATGACAGGAGTGTTATTGTATGCAGGTAAATGAACAGGCTGGAAGAGGAAAATGGCAAGAAGGTAATATTATTCCACCGTTTATCCATTACATTTCACCATTCTAACCATTTATATATTCCTTTAAGCTATTCCACCATTTATCCAAAACTTTCAACTATCTATTTCAACTGTTCCATTACTTTTAGCTAACTATTTTAACCATTTAACCGTTACTTTTATCTATTTCAGCCATTTATTCATTACTTTTGGCTAGCTTCAATATGTAGATATATTTATTAAATCAAATCATAATTTCAATTTTTTCAAATAAGTCAAGCTAGTCATCAACTTTCTATGTGGCAACTGCAGAAGAAGTACCTGTGGTTGGGAATGGGACTATATAAAACAAAATAAATTTAAATTATATACATAATATTAATTTAAATTATATACATAAAATTAATGTAACACTAGTTATCTTTCAAACTTGTTTCCCTGTGAAATCAATTTAATAATGATTATAATTATATTGTTTTCATTTAATCTCATTTTGAATCAGAGTGTAATTGAATGTTGGCATGAGGAGGCTATCATAAATTAGATCCTTCTACAAGCTTGCAGCATTACATACCGCTGTTATATTAACTCAGTCAGTCGCAGCATTGTTGTTTTTCATATCTTCATGCAACAGCTGTATGTCTTAAGATATATAACTTCATGAATAATGAAAAGCTTCAATAATGCCAGGTGTTATAAAAGAAAGTCTGGTCATTACAGTATAATGCTAAAGGCCATATCAGGACCAGAATATGCAATGGATGACTCATTTCCTTAAAAATACTCTGTTCTCCGCACTTTATTGGTCTGTCTTTCACAATAATCTTCTAACTTTTTCTTAGACCTCTTTCCCCTCTCATTTCTATTCATCACTAAGACGAGGGAAAGAGCGAGCCCAGTACACGTCTCCTGGGAGAAAACACATGAAAATACAAGACCGAGATCCACATCTATTAGCATCTGTTGTGCTGATAATTGAGCCAGGAGAATAAAGCCACGTAATGATCGTGTCATGTCACAGATTTGTGACAAAACAGGACTATTTGTGTAGCACTTACACAATCACATATCGCAAAACTACCGTCTGATTCTGTACAAACTTCGTTGCACTGATTGGAAAGTCAGAGTGAAGATGAAAGTGCACTTTGGGACAGTAAAGTGGCCTTGTCAGATTCAGTAATGTAAAAGTGGAGTATGCTAGGGAGCACCAACTGTCCAAAACAGGAGAAACACGCATCCTTTTTCCACAGCAGGTTGCTCACCAGTATCTGCAAAGCACAGCAGCTGCAAGTACAAGAAAGTAAAAGTAAACGTACAGATGGCTACCTCTCTTAATCCAGACAAGACCAGACATGCAAACTGAAAAAGAAATGAGATCTGAGTGCATGATAATAATGCAATTTCTTTGGGTCGGGATGTGTCATTTATCCTGTGAGTTCAGTCCACAAATCAAATAACATTTCTATTGTTTCAGTCTTTTGGACATTGCTATAAACCAAAACATGGACAACAGATCGGCATAAAATTCAGATTTCTGAAACTCCTAAAAATCATACTTTACATGATCACACACACACACACACACACACACACAGAATGAGCAGCCATAAATGAGTATCGCTGTGGCTTTTGGCTATAATTGC
This sequence comes from Macquaria australasica, assembly GCA_005408345.1. Taxonomy (NCBI): domain Eukaryota; kingdom Metazoa; phylum Chordata; class Actinopteri; order Centrarchiformes; family Percichthyidae; genus Macquaria; species Macquaria australasica. The sequence continues at coordinate 638,121 of SEMN01000157.1, read as the reverse complement.
ACATCTTCACCTTTGCTATCTCTTCTTCCAGGAACTGGTTTCATATCTTGTGTAGTTCAGCTACACGCGGTCCTGGGAATCTTCCTGCCTGACTGTGTCATAATAATTAAAAATGGAATTTATAGTCTGGAGAGCAACTGTTTCTGAGGGTTCATTAATTTTTAATGGTTTTCCAGAATGGGAATGGGGGGAAATTACGTAAGATAATACATCACACCTTGGAAGTCACGCAACCCAAACAATATTAAGCGTCGCTTTGTCAGTGAGTCCACTTTGAGATCTTGCTCCAAATATACATGTGGACTGCTTTTGACCGTTAACAGTAATCATTTTCTTTCTATACAGTGTAATATCTGTGAATATATACGTATATATATATATATATATAAATATATATATATATATATACGTATATACCTATCAAATACAAGAACACCTTATAACAGAAGTGCATTCAAAGATAAGTTTTAAAAGAAATGCTGGGTTCAAATTCTCCCATATTTTCATTTTAGACAGTTAATTTCCTCAGAGTTGCCCACAGGAGACTGTTTCTGCTGGCACGAAGTCTTGAGACACAGCACTGTGCGTGCTGATACACTATGTATCAGAAGCGACCACAATTAGCCTGGAAAGCCTTCTCTATCCCTGAAGTGCCTTTTTTTCACTTTCATCTCTCCAGCAACATAAGTGAGCTATTTTTGACTGCCTCACTAGTGATGAATACCTCAGAAAAACCAAAACAAATGAAGATAACCTTCTTTGTTGGGAGCTTTTTGTGGGGTTTTTTCTTCCCTGAGCTGAAGGCGAGCTGGTTGACTTGGCACCCGGATTAATCACATCTGAATGTCTCCTTTCATTTAGTAGATTTCCCTCCATGCCTAGTCTCATTGTTTTCCCCACAGCTGTCATTGTTTTCATCCAGAGACATTTTGACAGGCAAAGCGATATGACACTTGAAAGTACAATGTGATCAATAGATATCATTGGCTTGGAGTGCATTTCTGCATGCATAAATAGAGTTTTCTTTTAGAGAAATAGTAGTCGCAATCCTCATGCATGGAAACACATACATGTACATACTCAGACAGCTAGGCATGTAGACATATAGGCTGCTATGGAGAGAGTTCTAAGTGCGTCACCATTTGTTATGGAAAAATCCTGTTGGACCCTTCTCTCCTCCTGCCACAATTACAACATTAAGAGGAAGCTTTTGTTTCACAGCAACAACACATGCAGTCTTGTCACACAGTTCTTCCTTTGAAAACATTTGTGAAGACATAAAACGCTGAAGGGATCCACGCAGTATGTGTCCTGTCTCTTCCTGTGTAGGTTATTGCAAGCATGAATCTTAGCGTCTTCAGTGTAGAGGAGAATAAAGTAATTATTCACTGATTTACTGTTGGAAAAGAGTACATCACTGTATCAATATTCTCTGAAAAGGTGCATATGATGAAAGTATGACTCATAACAAATATAGACTGCAAATGTACGATTCTATTTTATCTTCCTCAATCACCGACGACCACCAAATTATCTTTTTTACATGGAAACCTGAAGGTTAGACCGCTATTCCTTCAACACGACTCTTGCCCCAGGCTTCAGGCTGTCAGCAAAGTGAATCGATTGCTCTGATGACAGGAGTCCTGATTGGTCACCACCCTGGGAATATTGTGCACAGCTGCAGCTGGGATTGGCTGCCGGCGGCTGTGCTGAAAATGATCACAGCAGGTTTAAGAATGTTAAAGGGTGCTTTTCCATGCACAGAGCCCGGGTGTGCTCCCAGTCTGCAAGGTCACAGGCGCATAATCCTCATCGTTTACACGTCTGCATATTCAATCACTGCTGCCTAATGAGTTGTACAAATTGAATCATATAGAAGGTTGTTTAGTTCGCCACCAGGTCCTGAATAGAGTGTGAGAAGGACGGGGTCTCATTTCCTCACTGTCAGCCACACACGAGTCTTATCCATGAAGACACAAAACTATAACCCAACTTCAAAAAGTGATTATCATGTGTATTCTCCGCGGCCTCAGTGGTGTGTGTGTGTGTCGTCGTTAATCTCATGGGCTCACACAGGCTTTGGATAATTGTGTATTAGTCACACTGATCTTTTAACTATATTTGTTGTTCACTTAATTCTGTGCACCCCTTTTAGTGCTGTGCCGACCGTTTTCACGTTGTTGTTTCTATGCTGACGTTTATCTCAAGACATAGAAACTAACATCACAACTTCCTGTGTTTATATCACTGCCTGCAGTAAAAATTGTCTCTGCATATATAATTTGTTTTTTTTTTCCAACATGTTTTTCTTTAAATATATTTAGCAAAATGTTTGGTGAATTGCTTTCATGCTGTTCATGTTTTGTTAAACAAACCTGTCATGTCTAAGCCTATTCTAACACATCTTGCTGCATGGTGGTGCTGTTTATTTATTTAAGGGTGTGCTAAAAAGGCAAAGTTCCTCAGTGAACATAGGCTGCTTGCTGTGTTTATTTCTGCTTGTTTGCATAAGTGCTTATGTGCATGACTGGTGGTGTCCTGAGAGAGGACGTGTAATATGATTTGACAAATATGTACTTTTGACTGCCAATGACAATGCTGATGTGGATGTTTTTACATTGAATTCATCAAGAGTCAGTATTTTGTGGCATTGTCTCTTTACATTTTCCCATTTACATGCATTGAATTACATGTGTTTCGTTTTCAGCCCAAATTTTATTTCCGTCAGAGCAAAATCCTTGGACACTAAAACTTTCCACTTCTACTAATCCATCCATCCATTTCTCCACCGCTTATCCGGTACTGCGTTGCCGTGGCAACTGGGTGATCAGAGCCACCCAGGCGTCCTTTTCCCCAGCAATATCGTTCAGCTCCTCCTGGGAGATCCCAAATACTCCCAGGCCACCTGGAACATGTAGTCCCCCAGCGTGTCCAAGGAGTCCTCCCCGCTGTTTGCACCACTGTTCTCAAAGGGAGACACCCTGGTCCATCCTTACCAGGTGCACTACCCACAGAGGAGGTTCATAATGAAAACCAATTTGAAAATCAAGAGCTTTGCTTTGTGGCTCACAGAGGAACAAATGTGCACAACTCACAAATCTCAACAACGGGACGTACAGACTTGAGCATTAAGAAAGCTGATTAGTTGATCCAACTCCAATCCAGAGATGAGTTTGTAACATAAAATAAAAAACACATAAATGTTATACTCAAAGACCATACAGGTATAAAATAAACAGCCACACGAAAATCTCCAAACAACCCCTGTGCAAGTCCATCATATCCCAGCCAAGCCCTGTTTGCTTCCCCTTGAAGAGCTTAGTGAAGCGGCTGTGCACTGCTCTTTACCAGACAAGCTTTTGCCAAACCGACCAGTTAGTCCTCATCCTTTTTTTGTCTTTCTTTCTAAAAAAGTTAAAAGTTTCCAAGTTCAGCGTCTTCTTCGCCTCCCTCTGGTGCACCAAACCGTAATGGGCTCATCACTGCCCCCCTGAGGCCTGGGAGAAGAAAACACAGACTCCGACTACGGTTGGCGAGAACTGCAGTTGTAGTGGATGTTTTTTCCCAAACACAGGGGCAAGGGGCAACAAAGAGCCCACTCCACACTCGAAAACAAACTTTGACTAGAGATTTGTGCTTTCTCCAAAGTATTTTTAAATAGTACGTTTCGGTTTTACAAGAGTGAAGACTTCAAGGACAGAGTAGTTGGTTTTGCAAATGTACGTCTGGTTAACTTTAACCCCTGCGATGTGGTCTGTCTGCTGTCCCAAAGGCCTCAGTGTGCTGAAGAAAATGGGTCAGACAGGGATAGTGAAGAGGGACAGAGACCCGGGAACACACAGCTGGCCTCAGCTTGCTGCTCCAACTTGCAGACACACACACACACACACACACACACACACTGCTGCACTGAGGGAGGAGGCTGCTCAGTGCATCAGGGAAATCAATTGTCCAGAAGAATAACACTGAGCTGCAGATGAAGATCTGATGACTGTGTGTGTGTGTGTGTGTGTGTGTGTGTGTGTGTGTGTGTGTGTTGGGAGGGGGGGCTAAGCGTTCAGTATGTACACATCTTTTTGCAGAGAAGCTTGCTCACCTTCTGGTTTATCTCTTAATCATCATCCTCTTTTGTCACTTAAATCGACAAAATCAATTAAATTCATTCGTTTTTTCAAAATGCACACAAGCTGCATTTGCATATGGACCCTAAAATGTGCAGTCAATATTGATATTACCACATTGATACATATCACAGTCACGTCAGCCTGTTTAATCTCTTCAGACGTATGTGTTTCCATCACATATGTCCCGATTATATTTATAGTAGCTCGTCAGAATCAGCGCCAAGATCACGTCTGCCAAGGACAGATGGCACTTCCCCTGTAAGCCACAGCTTTTTAATAAAGAGCATGGCATAAAGAGTATGGACTGAGGGAGAAATGAACAAGGCTGAAAATAATCGCCAGATAAAGAGAATATATTCTGTGTATGCAACCAAACAAATCAGAACACTGTAAAGCAGAAAAGGGAAAATGTTTTCACAGAGGTTTGAGTCACACATCTTAAGCTCAGAGGATCATATTGAACTGACAAATTCACCTGACTGAGTCCTTTTTTAACCACGGTTAACTGAATTTTCGATTCCCTGTTTAGATTCCCTGGCAAGTGTGCAGGGTAGAGTATTTTTGGTCTTCTTTTAATAACTGCCAGTTTAGATGTGATCCATCTTTAGCGATCCAGGCTGGGGCATCTCTGACGCCGATGATGATGTAAGAGCTTCAGTGGGACATGACTGTGAGGGACGCATCATTTTGGCATTTCTGTACAGACAGGAATGCAAGCACAAAACTTCATTTAAGTTTGTGGTAAATATGTATGATTTACTTTCACGAAAATACTTTAAGAGCCCCATTAAAATTATTTTGTTATTAGCCAGTTCACCACAGAGGCTACAGCTGCCCCGTTTTCTTCACCACTTCCATTTCTAAAAAGCTTGTTGTCCCTTGAAGATAAGAGAGAGCCGATTAATGAGAGATAAGTCCCAGAGCAATAATAGCACGCCAGCTTTCAGTGTCAGGGATGAGCTTCCCTGAAGCTCTGCTGTGCTCGAAATGCTGCTTTGATGTCCTTCTAATGTCATCAACTTCCAGGATTTCTGTAATGTTTGGCAGCCTATTGAATCAAAGCACAATTTAAGTCTATGGAGAGGATTTGGATGGGAAGATATTATGTTGTAGAGAGCAAAATAAGGAGCATTACATTTTGGATAAGCGAAATCTTTGTATAAGCTGTCACGTGAGTGTAGTGTCAAAGACCATCTTTAGCCTTAGTTTTAGATTTGAAGATTTGATTTCAACAAACAAAAAACACACCAAAAACACAGATTCAATCCAGTACGGGACCTGCAAGCAAAGACAAATAATATCAAATTATATAAAACAAACTAATAACAAATAGCATAACAATAAGTGTTATGTATGAACAATGAAAGCATGAAGTGATAAATACACCAAATGTTAATATAACCTACTTCCATTGTGTCCTAGTCCATCCTAAAACATGATAACAACAAAGACTGCTTTGCCTAGGCTACAAGTGATAGCTGTGACATGCAGATTTAATTATTGTGGGTATTACTCATTATACAAATAGTACATTTTACTAATTCACCCATATCTCCTCTTTAAATTTCCATTAATAAAAAGTTTTTACGCCTGTTTTTAAAAACTGTATCTCACGTCATCCTGTTGAGCTAAAAAGATACTTGGTCTTACTATAAATGTATTTTTAGTAGAGATGTCCTAAGTCAATCCTCAGAATCAGGACTGGGGCTTTTTGGATAGTTGACAGTATACAGGCAAACAGGAAACATGGGGAGAGAGAGAACCTCATCTGGAATCAAACCGGTTATGTTGTGGTCGTGTGTTATGCATCTTAACCACTGGTCCACCATGCACAACGCATCCGGTCCAGAAACTTTATTGTGGATCAGTATCAGCTATAAAAAGCCTAATCCATTTCCTATTCTTTGTTTGTTTGCTTTGAGTACACCAGCTGTCAAAAACTTCCCATCATGCTCTGCTGCAAAAAATTGGAACCACGCAGTGTTCAAGCAGAGCCATCCTCCTAACACTCATCTCTGCCCCCTGTTTTTCTCCTCTCCTGCTTTATATTCTCTCCTTTACATTTCCTTCATGCCCACTTTCCTTCATGCCCACTTTCTCCATCCTCCCCCTCTATAAGTCCCTTTCTTTCTATTTCCCCTATTACTTTAACCTAACCCATTCCCCTTTCTTCCCTCCACACTTCACATACTCGTCTTTATGGATGAGGGTGCATTGCAAAAACCACTCTAGCCCCCCAGGATCTTTAAGTAGGTCTGACGTAGCTGCATGGGAAGAATGACGCAGATGTATTCATGAGAGTAGGTGGTGTAATCTAATGAGAGCAACAGACAGAGGGGGGAAGTGGCAAAAGGGAAACAGGGGAAGAAGGCAGGGAGAAGAGCAAGAAATGAAAGAAGACAAGGAAATGGGAGTGGAAAAGGAGGTGACTGAGGCAGACAGATGAAGAGGGGGAATGTGAGAGGGGACAGATTGATGAATGAATGTTTGTGCATGCCACGGTGAGGCAAATGCCAATTTACTACACCAAGCAAGTGTTTCAAATTGAAGTGATGTTTAGAAAGGGGCTGGAGGGGGATCCATTCGGATTTAAAGCTCCCCCTTGTTTTCATCTTCAAATCCCTCCTGAATGGAGTTTGAAAAAGACCAAAATAAACTCAGCAAATTATTTAACCATTACCAGAGAGTGATTATTTGCACATTGCCAAAACACTGTGCATTGCACTGTATCAAAATAACAGCCACAAGCTTAAGTATCAGCAGAGCTACACTTGACTAAAACTGGACTACACGAGCTGAATAGCAATCTCCTGCATCCTGCAAGCTTTTGAGTTCTGCAGAGATGATTGACCTCACAAGCCCTTTGTAGAAATGTATAAAGATGTATGCGTTCTATGTTAAATATATGGACCTGTTTCTGCTCATATTTAGAATTATTCCCTTTATTAAACCTGCAATAACACATTTTTTAGCCACCACAATGAGCAGAAACTCTCCATAAAGCTCTGCAAAGCTGAAGGGAGCTGCAGATTCAGGTGATAATTCTTCTGTATAGGCTCATCACTACAAGCGACCCCTTTCTCATTGTCACACTGTTGTTATAAAAATATTGATTTCTGCTCCATGTATGTTCAGTTACACGTGTGACACCTCATGCTGTGTTTGTGTGAGAGAGAGCAGTGTGCTCAAGAAAGTCTTCGGCTACATCGATTTCCATAGTGCGGCAATCTGTGGTGAATTACATCTAAATCTGTTTTTATTGGGAACAGCATCACTTAAAGCTCAACCAGTGTGAATAAAAAACAAGCCTCTTTAAACACACAGAGAACGTGGCTGTGCACATAATAGGATATATATCCTGGACTGCTGGTAATAGTGTTTGAGAACATGCAGTGCCCCTGTGAGCGTGAGCTTATGCCCTAAATAGTGTTTTTCACCTTATCTGCCTATTAGCCTGTCAGCAGGGCGCCTGATGAAGAGATGAATGAATTTCAATGAAACCTGGTAAACAGACTGACTTTGATCTGAAATTCGGATAAAATGCGTATAAAATTATAGATATGAACATTCCACAGTGTAAACATCATGTATGAAGAGTTGGAACAAGCTGATACAGAGTATATGTCGGGCACTGTGGAGAGGACTCAGAAGCAGACAACACAGAAGTCTCTTAAGATAGTTTTAATGTGAAAAAGTCAAACAAACAATGGGCTGGGCAGAAGCAGAAACAGAGGGCAGGCCGGGGTCAAAAATCCAAAAAGGTCAGGCAGTGAAGCAAAGGTACAGGCAGGGGTTAGGCAAAATCCTTGTTGTCTAGAAAACAGAGCAAAAGTCACTATAAGGTCACAGAAAACAGGGCTTGAGCAAATGGCTTGAGAGCGACTGAGGCTAAAATAGGAATCCTGGCTGGCTTGATTGTGCAGGTGATTGTTTGCAGGGAGCAGCTCCTAAAAGACACACCCACACAGCAAAACCACTAGAGAGCAGGAGTACCAGGTCCGCCTGTGACAGTGTATATACTGATACTGTCTGACACTGTGGAATGAGATGGTTTTTACAACCATTATGCTTCGTAAGGGGGAAAACAGGTGTGAAAGTGGTCCAGTCACATTTGTGTGAATGACACAAGGCGAAAATTGAAAATTGAAATGTAGTGAGTGCCTTGCTCATTAGCAAACACTGTGTAAATAAGCAACCCGGGACTTTCTCCCACAATTTATGTGACGTTGTACCAAGCAGCACTTCGTTTTTGTTTGTGTCTGTAATCCTGGAGGCCACGGACCCCAGAAAGATGCTGTAATATGCTAGAATAGCTGAGGAATACGGACATATCTATTAACTCTTACTTTTGTTTTCTGAAGTTTTTGTTTTTGTGATTTCACATTGATATATATATAAATATAAATAATGTACATTGTACTAGCAGGGTTGTAGCTTGGATTTTGGAAATATGTCATTACTCCCCTCAGAAAAATTCAACCAGACACCAAAAAGAAAGTCTCTACTTTTTCTTATTAATTGCATTTTTTAAATGTTATTATATATTTAATCGTTGAATTATAATTTCTGTAAATTTGAATTAACCATATGAAAGTATAAATGCTGCCTTCCCCACATTACAAGGAATAAACTAGTTGAGAAATGCTCAATCCCTCATTCGGCCTAAAAGCAGTCAAATATAAACATCACGAGTCTGAAAGTACTGGAATTTGTAGCTTGTAAAATATCCAACATGTGTACATTTTAAATTGTACAACGTAAACTCCCTCCATGTTGTTAAAGCTCCCAAATTACCAGAAAAAAATACATAGGACATGCATGACCTCAGTGGTAGCTATATGGCCCTGTGTACACGAATGTTTGTGATCAGGTTTGTGTGAGAGAAAACATAATTCGTTGTACTTTACCTCTCTAGGAACATCTCTCTTCACCTACGTCAGTGATCTTCAGCCTGTATAACTACATACAGTATATAACATCCTCCTTCAGCAGAAGCAGCTGAGATACACATCCACCCCCTCTTCACGCGCTTGTATTAATAAAGCTCATACTGAACAGACTAGACCTCTATTTGTCTATTTTAATATCATTTTAAATAAAGTGTTAACGGCACATCCAGAAATGAACCTGAACCAGGAAATGAGCTGCTTTCTGAAATCCTTTATGTGTATAAGCAAAACCACTGTGTGTGCAGAGACGTTGTTCCCTCTAGGTGATGGGAACACTAACATGTGTAACTAACTTATTTAATAATTTAGCTGATGATGAGGAGGATGATTGCAGCTCGGCACAAAGCGCAGCAGTGTTTCGCTCCCTCCTCAACATGAGTGTAGCGGACTCATCAGGACGGCATAAAAACACAATTATCATATTTCTGAAGTGTTCCAACTGTCCTGGGCTAATCAGTCAAGTACAAAATGACAAAGGTTTTGAATAAGCACACTGCATGCCACACATTACCCACATCACTATTTACTGTACTCTATATTAAAGCATTTTCGATGATAGTTGGGAATAAAACCTTCATGCATGCAAAGGGAAGATATGAGGAAAAATTTATGAAGACGGGGACGTAGAGGATACGAATGTGTTCTTGCCACTTTGGCGTACTTCCTGGAGTCTTCTTTCTGTGGAGTGCTAAGTCCTTGAGAGGACATATTTATGTGAGACAAAAACAAAAGAACAAAATGAACGTGAGCAGGAAAACGAAGCTCATCTACATGAGGTGAAAGAGAAAAGACCTGCAATTATTCTTTTACAAGTGTGGGGAATTAATGCCTGGGTAAAACAATACAGTGCATTACAATGACTAATGCAAAATGCTAAGTGAATTCACTTGGAAAGCACAGTGCTGATTTGTTATCGTGAGCATGGTTTCATTGGCTGAGTCTGAGTAATTGCAAAAATAAAAGAGAAATGAATCTGATACAAAAGGTCTTTTAAAGGGTTGAAAATGTGTGTTTAAGCAGACTTAGGTAACCCCAGCCAGTTAGCAAACTTTATTTTTTCTTTCACGCTAGAAAAGAAAACTTTAATAAAACAAACTTTGGAAACTATCATATAAGGGTAATAGCTGGGTGTTTTTCCTGTGATTACGATGAAAGTTATGTGCCTTGTACTGTCAGTATCACTAAAGCACCTTAATCACAGTAGAAAATGCTCGCCGGATTATTATCCACCACAGTGAAATGAATAGATTTGTGCAGGGCAAAAAAGGAATAAGCTCACTGCAGACAATACTTCTGATTCCATTTATCACGGTAATTTATCCAAAACAGCGATGCCCACAGCAGCACAGAGGGCTTGCTGAGGAGAGCAGAGAGGAAGCTTGTAGACTACCTTTTGTTTGCTGCTAGGCAACCTCAACTTTAAAGCTGTTGATTGGCAGTAGTGTGTTTGTGTATATGTGGTGTATGTGTCCGTCGCCAGCATGTGTATCCCTTTTTCCTCCAAAGCCACACTTCCTGCTTTAGAGTTTCATGATGGCAAACATTTGCTTGATGGCTGCCTGAAATGCACTGTCCGTCCAAGCTGCTTTCAAACTGAGGAACGCCGTAATTGTTTACAGTCGAAGCTGCTTTTAACTTCCAAATTGCTCCCCTGCATTGCTCCATCTGTTTAGATTTGGGCCAGCCTTCCCAAGACTCAGCCGGTTCAGTCAGACAGGCCAAAGTACTTTAAGAACGATTAAATTTTAAAGTCTTTTCCTGTTGCCTGCCATTGTACAGCATCGGCGACCAAGCTTTCAAGAAATGCTTACGTAATGTGGCAAATTTAATCAACCGCTGAGTGTGTTGCGTAATAAGCTTTAACCAGAACCTCAGAACATATTGTAATTATATTTGGGCGACCTGATCCTGATATAGAGGACATAATGGGTCATTTGATGCTTAATCAGGTGCTGTTAATGCTTTTATTTTTATTGTATTGACTGGGCTTATTCTCAGGTTCAGTTTGCGTTTCATGAGCTCTGATTACAGCTCTGGTCTGATTGCTGTAGGCGGAGCTGGATCTTTTTCCAGACTCATTTCTGATGTAACTGGCAAGAGTTTAGACAGAGAAATTCTCATGTGAATTCAGCCCAGTGAAACTTATGTAATCAATAGGTGAAGGCCATAGTTCTCATTATTCTTCGGAAAAGTATAGCAGGACATTACGTGATGTGCATGCATAATAAGGGTTGTCATTTAAGATGTTATCAGTGGTTAAGAAATCATTTGCTTTACAGTTGAATGATACATCTTTATTATAAACACATAGATGAACAGCACAACAGGTTGTGAAATTACATAAGTGAGATAGATGGGTAAATCTACACACATCACCAACAGGTGCAAGTGTATTGGAAACCAAACATTTGGGAAAAAAGTAACGTCTGCACACTTGCTCCAATTCACGTATTTATTTAAATATGAGAAGACCAGCTGGACCTGATAATGGGTAGTAGTGTAACATGTAGAATATTAAGGCTGAATACTGTTTTCCTAAGAGTAGTCATTACAGGTGGGGTTAAAACGCATAAACAGGGACTGGAGGAAGTATTCAGATTTAGAACAATCTAAAAATACTCCATTACAAGTGAAGGTCCTGTGTTCAAAAAGTAAAAGTATTATCAGCTAAATGTGTAAAAAGTAAAAGTACTCGTGAGAAAAATGGCCCCTGTGACTGATGTATTATTATATATTACATCATTAGATTGTTAATAAAATGTACATAATAAAATGTTGTAGCTGGTCGTGTTTGAGTAGTTGACCATGGTATTAAAATAAGTAAAGATGAGTTGTACACAATACATATTCAGAATGTATAAGTATTACTGTATATCAAAACAAAATATCTATAGATCACCAACAATAAAACAATGATCTTTTCTGTGCCTGTCAAGACTTTATTATTATCATATTACATTATTTTACAGTCCTGATGTAGAGTTGAAATGGTTAAAACACCCTCCCTTCAAAGAAGAAGACTATTAATATCTCCTCCTCTTCTCGGGCTTCTCATGTGCTCGCTGCCGATGTATCTCAGGGAGGGAGAACACTTTGTCACAGCTACATCGGCCGTCGTTACAAGGACGGCTTCTGTGTTTGCCTTTTCTGGGTTTTAAGACTCGCATAAGTGACGACACGTTGGCACATGATCAGACAGATTACATTGTTGGTGGAAATACATTGTGGTGTCAAAAAATCCTTCATTAATGTTTGTTTGTTTTTTTCACTGCAGTTCATTGTTGTCCTGTAAAAACCACATATCTCCAAAATGTCAACTTTTCATGAGCTAAGAAACAACTGCACCGTTTTCAGCTTTGTGACAATGTATTTTTAGATATTCCAGTGGTTTTTTTTTAATGGCTTATTTAGCTTAAAAAGTAGGAGAATTTCCCAACCTTAAGGAAAGACTTAATCATTCAGTTAATCTTTAAAAATCTAAATCAACACAGAACACTGAGGTACATACTTTTCATTGGACAGAAACAATTTGTAATACTTTGTTAGTTAGTTATTAATTAATTTCTTTATGGCCCAGATGTTCTGCAGCCAAGAGGATCCGTCACTTTCATGTGGCTCGCACCCTGCAAGGCATCTGTATCTATTACAAAAACAAATGAACAAACCCTTTAGAAGTGCTTCTTATTGTAAAGTTGTGCCATGCATATTAAATTAGGCACTCTGAACATTTAATTTATTTGAATAAAGATTTACCCACATTTCTCTGACCTCTTGTTCCCTTTTTATTAAGAACAGTCCATTGCTCAAACAAAGGTATATTATTTGAGGACCTGTCAGTGTAAGAGAAGGGAAGTAATTCACTGGACGCACGCTTACTTTGATAAATATTATGTCACTCTGTGTTGACAACCGGGGCTCTTTGGAACAAAGATCTCATTTCACCCTGAATTAAATTATTTATGTTGTTCTGAATGAAGTGCAAAGACTGAGTGCTCATGTTTGAAAAGAGGAAGAGAAATTGCCTCCCTTCCCGGTCTGAATATCACAGATATGATGAGGGAAAGGAGCATTTTTCTAGCTCACAATAATCAATCCGTCTCTTGGTGCGCAGCAGTGAGTTTCTCTGTTTGCTGCAAAGCTTCAGGTTTTGACAAATGCTGCTTTTCAAGTTTCTGCTCTGAGATCAGTTTGACCTTCAGTTGTTTGGTGACCTCATCAGCCAAGCAATATCCTCCAGTGCTCGAGCAGACTCTCGGCTCGCTTTAATGATGTGTTATAATTGAAGAGCGAGTAGAACTGTCTTAATTACATTATATACAATGAGATAATTAATGAGGTAGTCTATGCCGCCTTGTATTTTTAGTGTTAATGCAGTTAATGAGATGCAGAGCTACTGTGTTCTCCTGCTTTTGAGAAGAGTGTCGCCAAGTCATTTCTTTTCTTTTATTAACACAAAACACTCAGATTGGCAAATAAAGTCAAATAAGAAACCCTCCAAGCTGCTGGTTTCCCAAAGCATCTCATCTTTTTTCATAATGTATTATCTTTTACAGGAGTGGATGGCTCTCTCAGTAGGATTCCTGTTTGCTTCATAAAAGCCATTTCTCTCCTCCACCGTTTTAATGACAAACAACAAGCATCCAGTCATATCCTGTTACCAACTATGGCGTTGAAGTGAGATTACCCTGGCAACATAGGCGGGTGTGTTTACACCAGATGCAAAGCAACCACTTCAGACGGCATGGGACTTGTTTTAATCACCTCTTGGAAACCAGCCGTGTGCGTTATCACCCCAATCAAACGTTGTTCTCCACCTCACAGAAACAACACCAAGATCACAGGTTGTGACAAGAGATCCAGAGCAGCGTGAAGCTGTCGGTAGTGAAATCAATGAGTGTGATTCACTCCTTCACTTCATTCACAGGGGTGTACAGTATGACTCACTCGGGTCTCAACTTGTAGCACATAAACATATGTCTAACTTTTTTCAGTTCTTTTCTATTTTCAGCCACATGAGCATCTGAATCAGCCTGTGTTTCCTGTATCAGTGCAGCAGTTCTACAGTACTGTATGCAGTGGTGGAGCAACTTATATTATTATGTATGTTAGATTTTATAATTGTGTTTTACAAGAGGATAACTTGTTTTGTGTGTAAAATGTTCATCTGAAAAGTAACTACTAACTAATAAATGTAGTGTGGTGAGTAAAAAGTACAATATTTCCCTCTGAAATATAGAGCAGTAGAAGTGTTAAGTAAACAAAATGGAAATACTCTTTACGCTTTATTTCAAAGGACCATATTTTCATGGAAAGAACGATGTTATTTGGTGCTAATTGTGGAGAAAATAGAGGCAAAATTCTGTTATTTCAGTTATTAGAGTTTAGTTTGTCACAATGGCTTTATCTGCAGTTGTTGATTTCCCGAGGTACGTTCCTTGAAAGACCTGCTCCATTTGAACCCAAGTGAATATTCATTCATTATCAAATTTTTTATTGGAAACTATGTTCTTAATATATGTTGAATTGTACACTCGCCTGTAGACAAATGTCATTTTTTAACATGCTCAGCTGACCTCTGACCAAAAGGTTCATTGTAATTAAGTGAAATATAGTGCTTTTAAATAAAATACTTTTATTTGACAGCTGTAGGTGCTAGTTACTTAACTCATTAAGATTTTTCATACTCTCCAGGAAATCAGTAGGAATTTATTTAGAAGAAATTAAGAAATTACAGCCTCATAATATAAATAAAATAGTTACTGAAATACTCAAGTAAAGTAGAAGCACCTCAAAATTGCACTTAAGTACAGTACTTCACCACTAAGTGTATGTATAATAAGAGCTTGAACTTTTAATGTCAAGCTGTGCCTCATAAAGTCAGGTTTCAAATTCATCTCAGCAATTTCAATATTTTGAATTGAACCGCTCAATACGAGCGTGACAAATTTCAATACCATCTCCCCTGGCTCTAATCTTCTTCCATAAGTATGTCACACCACAGCTGAAATAGATTCATTCTTTCGCTGGCGGTGGACCTCATGCTGTGCTGGGTCACCTCTCATACTGGAGCTGGCTGAATTATGTGTTACAGACAGGGGAGCATATTCCCAGAGTGTCTCCGGTGCACACTCGTCCATGGCTGTTGGTGGTGCCATGGGTTTTGAGGTGAGTAAGTCTAGTGTGTGTGACGTCAAAGCTGAGGCTTCTTCATTAGCTGTCAGTGCAGCAGGACAGCGAGCTCCATCAACCAGCCACTAATGTTCAAAAAGTGCAGGGACAGGATATAATGTAGCAGTCAGTTATTTGATTCAAGGTGAGAAAAAGAGGCCAGTCAGATAAATGTGTTCACACGAGGAGGCTGACTTCCTTTTTCCATCCAGATCACTGCAGCCTCATTCTGTGATTCACTGCAGCTTCAGGCAACACAAACACTGAGATCCAGAAGATGTCTGTAGTTTATGAGGCTGCGTGTTTTGCACAGAGTACAACAGGTTCAGGCTAAATCATATGGAAAATGCTTTCAAAATCAAGTCAGGTTTTTTTTTTCCTTTAGGTGAAAAATGTTACTTCTGCACTTCATAGGGATCAGCAAAAAATAAAACACATTTAATACTTGCTCAAGGTCACATGTGGGACCCACGGATAATTGTGTGCACCTTTGGAGAAACCATACTGTGAGGTGATCCTATTGGGTCAGTAGTATTGTCCTTCAGTGAAGATAAATGGAGGATTACTGTATATTTAATGTCTCGGTGTCATCTGACAGGCCCCTAGGTGTTGACCACTCAGTAGTTGGATGGATGTACAAAACGCATTAAATCGTATTTATATTTATTTATTTGAATTTGAATTTCCATGGTTGGTGGTAGTGAGGCTATCCATTTGTTATTTGGTGATGATTGATCTAATATTATGTGGTAGTATGAGTAGCAGTTTCTTGGCTTTGTTGATAGATACATTTTTTCGGGCAACACCCAGGAAAAAATAAAAACAATGTCATATTATACGGTACATTATGGGGCAGAGAAAAATGGAAGACGATTAACCAGCTATGGCACATAGGGATTTTTAACACAGGAAATATTAAATACTAAGGTTCCTTGGTTAGGTGGTTTTATGCTTCATCATGGGGAGTACAACGCAGAATTATAAACAGTTATAATGTCTCCTGTGTGTGTCAAGTCGGAGTTAATAACTCAAATAACGTCACTTGGCGTTTGGCGTTTAACAGTTAAGGAGGGTCTAAAGAAAGAGTTGCATAATGGGAAGTAGGGCAGCAACTAATGATTGTTTTCATAATTGATTAATCGTTTAGTCTATGAAATGTCCTCCAGACCCCCAGATCCCCCGAACATACATGACAAAGCCCAAAATCTTCACATTTGAAATGCTGGAACCAGTGAGTGTTTGGCATTTTTGCTTGAAATATGCCTGAAGCAATTAATTGCTTATCAATATAGTTGCCGATTGACTGATTGGTTAAGCAACTAATTGTTTCAGCTCTTTCTGGGTTTTTAGAGCTTGGGACTAAAAATCAGGATGTCTCGGCCACTGCATGGAGGCGCAATGCTATATTGCTGGAGTAGCCCACTTGACACACAGCACACAAAGTCATGGAAGACAGGAATGTGATTTCAGATCAAACAAATGTAAAGAAATGAGAGAAATCTTTCGCAGTTAAATATTAAAGTTTTAAAATTAGACTTCCAGTACTTTGACAGTAAACAAAGAACATGGCATTGGCTGATCATGGAGAGAGAGAGAGTAAACTATTGTGGTGTTTACTCACCACAGGTGCATTCACTGTCACACAGTGTTTCAGTGCTCTTTAACCACAGCATGCAGTGAGGGGACCTCACCAAGGGGGGCGACCAATGCCAACTGGCTATTTTCTCAATAATAAAAAATCCATGTCTCTGCAGGTGTCTTAAATACCCCTCACATTAATTGAGAGACTGACTGGAGGGGAGCCACTGAACAGGGCTGCAAATGAAAGCACTGATGGAAAGTGTTACCTACCTTATAGTTTGTTGTTAAATGTCACAGCTATTAATGTGGGCAGCTCAAATATTGGCTTCCTTACAGAAAGGTGAATCTTGTTCAGGTCTGTTTGTAATCAGGGGGAATGATTAATCTCTGCTTGTCTTAGACAAATAAGAAGCCATTTAAATTATCCAGTCAAGACAATGCAGGAAATCATCTCGCGTGTCCAACCGGAGATGACGCTTTGCTTTCCTGCTATCGGGGAATTGTGGTGGACATGAATCATCTCTGCAGAGCAGCTAGCTGTAATTCTTCTTTCACAGCTGCACCGCTTGTTTCCCCACTTGTTACCGAAACTCATTAGCAGATAATTGAAAGTAACGACACTGATTATGAGAAGCGCTTGAGCAGCATCCCAGGGGTCTTTGCAATTTACAAGCTGGCAATGACATGCGGACGATGCAATTGTCTTCCACAATCCAAAAGGGAGTTGTGCTGTTTACAGGCAAGAACAAAATAATAGCTTTGGGTTATGATTCATTATTATGTTGTGTTTCAGCATGTCTGTCTCAATACCACCAATGCAAGTTGTCTGAATTTGCAGCGCGTTGGTGTATTTGCAGCGTGTTCTCTAAATGCTGCAGGTGTGTTGTCAAATTGATGAAGATGTTGTCTTGATTTGCTTGTGTTTTGTCTATTTGCGTGTGTTTTCTTGAGTTACATTGCATTGAGCTCTCAGGGCTACCGTACATAATTGTCACGTGTCCACATTGTGTGCGTTTGTATTATTTGAGGACTTATTATCAGTATGTAAATATCCGTCCTCTTTTTGCATTTACTTTACTGTATCTTGTACCCAAATCCAGTTTAACGTGCCCAGTATCATCAGACTGACAGCCAAGCATTACAGTTATGGAGGATATTCTGGGTCATAATTCAAATAGAAATAGAAAGTTAAAAAAGATAAAAGTATTATTTTACTACACTACTAGGAATAATCAGACTATAATTATAAAAGTCCAAATAAGATTTCACAAATATGTATTTGATGTTGTGATATTATTATTCACAAAACACTTCATTTTATCTATTTGAAGTTGTTTTGACCCTCAACTAAACTTTGCTAAGATTTTCTAGCGGAGACAAAGGATACAAAAAATAGCTTAAATACAGCAATAACAAACGCTCTCTTTCTCTTCTGTGATCAATCTTTTTTCTTCTCAAATGTTTTCTAAGCAAAGATAAAGGAATTACAAGTCTAAAAGCTCAAGCTCCCTTGTTGTTGATTTGGTATGGTTATTTTGCTTTCATATTTCTGTTTGTTGCTTATTGTCATTCACATATGCATTTAAAGACATAATGTAGAGAAGTATCATTAAGCTTCCCTGGTGGAAGTGGAGCATCACAGATTAGTTATATATAACAGGGCGGTGGATTTGTCCTTTAGGCTGGAGCTGAAGACCTGGAAGAATTGAAGCATGGGAGATAACAGATGTTGGTGGATGACACACACAGGTCTTGTGTACACATTCAGACTTCAAAATGCAGGGATAATTTCTGCCCTGAGGGGTGATAGTAAGAATATGACTGAAAATATGAAGCTGCCCAGGGTCATGAATCATCTGGAGCCACAGCAGTCTCCACAGTGTGAACAACAGGATTCTTCATGATTGACAGAATTCAATTGTGACTTTTGAATTCAAGCAGTAAAACAGGATTAAGACACAATTTGTGGACACCTGAGCATATAACATGCACACAATATGAATATGTGTTTTCATATTGGGTTGTGCTTATTTCAGGATCTCTTTAATTACATTGCAGTATGCTTCCATGGCGCATCTTAAATCCATCTAAAATGCTATTAAACCCACACAATCTGCAATTAAATTAGATTGTGATAGCTTGAATGTTAAATTGACATTTTGCCCTGAGGGTGGCACGAGAGGAGAGTTCACAGATGAAAGAAGATGCAAACGTTTTAGCTTTTAGAGGCATGGATGTTATCAGTACATTTAATGGCAATCTTCCTGTTTGATTTAGATTTTTCAGAGCAAATTTCATGTGGCAGTCTGCTCAGTAGTTATCTAGATGTTTTGAAAAATAATTGTTTAAAAAAATAGTTTAAATCATGTCTGGATTTTTGGTTGCATTTTGGAGGAAATGGATGCTATCCTACAGTCATTGCAAGACACAGGAGTCACAGTACCTAATATGCACAAACAGTACTGTATACTGTAGCCTGGATGCTTGTCTGTGCAGAGGATGCCAGTTGTGTTCTGAGGTCCAGATATGGTAAAATGCAGCACAAACAGGCATCCTCCAGCATAAAGAGCAACCCGCGCTGGAGACAGAACGCCCACTCATAATAACTCAACATAAAGAACAAAATGTTTCAGCATTATCAACCAAAACAAAATTACACAATCAAATACTCAGTAAGTGCTCATACAGTAGCTCCTCAGTGAGGAATGTGGTGCTGGTTTCTACAACAAGACAAAAAAAAAAAATTCAGAGCTCTTCTAAACTGGGATCGTCTCAGTTGCTATAGCAATGGTGGAAGACGATCACATACTGTCTGAGAGTTTATGTCTGGCGCTGACAAAATTTAGTGGCATACCTCAGGCAACACACATACAGTACACACAAAGAGGTTTCTCATGGAATCCAGGTTTGCAGCGACTTAAAAACAGAACAGATTTAGGATGAACCAGCTTATTTTCTCATGACTCCACTGGTCTGAATCTACATTGTTTGGCGCACACTCACTTTGTCCTTGTGTGACTCCTTCTCTAGCACACACGCAAACACATTTGTCCCAGTTGACACATCCCTTCCTGCTCATACCCCTCTCTCTCCTCTCTGCCCTGGCATTCTTTCCCTCTCTTTCCCTTTCGCTTCCCAGCTCTCCAGCTGTGATCAGACACTATTTCACATGAACGCCTGAGTCTAGATCTAAGGGAATGGGGAACATCCCTTCACACTCAGCCCCTGCTGAGATCACTATCAATATCCCAAGTTTCCGACTTTCGAATCTTCGGCTGCATTTCTAGCGTCATGCCTGCAGCTGTTTTGCAAAATGCATCGGGGACAGAAGAATAGTTCATGGTGCATCTGATGGTTTGAGTGTGATTCATCTCTAGGTGCAGAGGCAGGAAGCTGAGGTGACGCAGGAGGTTTATTACTGTACAATATGTTCCCTGTGGTGTTAAAAGATGCAGAAAATAATACTACTCTGTAGTCTGCAACTTAGAAAACTTAAAAATACCTTTGTTCTTTGTTTACTATGCATTCAACCTCCAGAAGAATGCTTCGCCTCTATTTGTTTGCCCACTTACACAGCTGAACTTCCTTTGATGAAAACCCCATTAGGTGGTTTATGAAAAGACACAACAGCTGCATCTTTTTATTGTTCAGCAGAAAGACAGAAATGTTCAGTAATTACATGCCTGTGACCTCTGTTTGCCCAAATCTGTCCTCATCTTCATCTGTGAAATAACTCTGGAATGGATATACAGTATTTCCAGGCAGAATTTAGAGGTTGTGAGATACATGCACAGCCAGATGTTTGAGCTCAACCCTCTCTGTCCGAGGTTAAAAGCTACATACAAACTTTAGGATTCACTTGTTTCATTAAAACTGTCTTTAAAATGTTTAACAATCCAGCCACACTTGGAATACGTGCTGCAAGAACACCTGAATTATTTATTTTTCTTCGAGTTCACTTTGATTCATACACCCCGGCGAAGCTACACGCATTTGACAGCCTCTTTTTTCTGACACACATTTCATGCTGTGATAACATCATGTTGAGAGGATGAGTGGGACTTTTTTTAGGCAGGGTTTCTGCTGGCACTTACTTGAAATGTTGTCATATTTGTCCAAGTGGTACATCATAGAGATCAGGGTGAAACCTGGCAATTGACAGTTGAGATACGCTGACGTGAATCAGGACAGCTAATGGTCTCCTCGTCAGTCACACAGTCACCTCATGTTACCGACATTAGCCCTTGCTGAGAGAGCATAACTGAACAGGATTTAACATGATTTTATGGAGACAGCTGCATCCAGAGAGATCACTTTCCTAGCCATCCACACTCTGGACCACCTACTGAAGGCTTAACATCCAGATTCCTCCGGTCCTGTGAATCAATTTGGTTTATAGCTGACGGTTTTTAAAAGCCGCAGCTAAGAAATAATCCAGCATTGCTGAACCTTTAGAGGGTCAGTTCAGCCCAATCTGAAAAAAACAAAACATGTTTTCCTACTTAACCCTATTGGAATCTAGCCGAGAAGATAGTTGTGGAGATCAGGAATAATGCAACAGCAACATGAGATATCCTGAGAAACTCTGACATTGTTTCTGGAAAGACAAGTTGCTGTGTTGATGCTTTGGCCAGAAAATAATAGATAGCATGGGATATAAATGAGGGAAATATTTGTGCTTCCATTAAATTCAAGTGTGGCCTGCATTAAATGCCTCCACTTTTTGCCTCAGTCTGAGTTCAGCATCTTCCACCTTCTCAGCTGAGCATTGGGGCTAGCACAATTAGGTCTCTTACATTGCCACTAGGTTGCTGTAGCCCTTAAAGGGCAGAGAACAGGCTATCACAAAGGACAGGCTTCCACTCACTACACAAGCCCTGCGTGTCATGGTTGACCTTTCCTTTCTCTTGCACTGTCTTAACTGATTAGCTTTTCTCAGTGGCAGATACACCACAGCTTAGCGCCGCTGTCTAAACTCAGTCTGATAAAAACTTGAGCAAACTCCTCCACTCTGGCACAACAGCTGAGTATGAAGGGGTGGCGGGCTGATAGCTGTTCTCATCTTCAGTGCCGTATTCTAACCGTCCTTGAACTCACTTGCTCTTTGAGGGCAGCAGATAACTCCTATCTACAGATGTGTTAATTGGGCTTTCTGAAGGAAGTAAGCATATTAAAATAGTCTTGGGGCTCGCTGGCAAACCAGACCAAAGCCTCGGGAAATCACATGTGATTCAAGCTGACCTTCATCTAATGTGCAGTCTGGGGACCATACAAAGCTGGGCCGAATTAGCTTTGCCTACACTGGCAGAAAAAATACACAGTGCTACAGCATTTCAAATTACCCACAGAAATACACTGGAGTCGTAAAATGTGGTGCATAAATTTATTTCAACATATATTAACATTTTGTTCATTCTTTTTTTTTTTTTTGTTAAAGACACAATACATACAGTATTTACATTCGATTCTACAACACTTGCTGGCAGATAACTGTTAGATCATTGGATCAGGATGAAGTGGGTGAACGGAAGGCTACTCTCTAGAGCTTCAGTAAAACTTGATAGAATTTGACACCTCATCATTAAACTTGACAATTCCTGTCATAACAGTCAATGAGAAACAACATTGCAACAGCTGACAGTAGTCTAACGATGCTAATGTCTACATGATGTGTAACAGAGCCACAGCTGCTCACATCAGAACACTGTCACTTGTCAAGTGGGGGGGCTACAAGTATACATACGTGACGTTGCATCACGTTATGATGTGTCATGTTATGATGCGTCATGTTATGATCTGCCATGTTATGATCTGCCATGTTACGTTGCCTCATGTTATGATGCGTCACGTTATGATGCGTCAAATTATGATCTGTCATGTTACGTTGCGTCATGTTACGATGCGTCACATTGAGTTGCCTCATGTTATGATGTGTCATGTTATGATGCGTCACGTTATGATGCGTTACATTATGATGCGGCACGTTATGAAATGCCATGTTAAGAAGTGCCATGTTATGAAGTGCCGTGTTAAGAAGTGCCATGTCATGCGTCATGTTATGATGCGTTACATAATGTTGCGTTATTTAACATTTTGCAGTATGTTACGCCATGTTACATTAAGTTACATTATGTTGCATTAAGTTATTTTGAGTTGCGTTACACTGAGTTGCATTACTTTATATGACCTTATGCAAACCGTCCATCTAATCCCTGTGTATGTAGATCCTGCATCATCACACAGACCGAATAGCCAGCAACAGCCAGCATCTTAGCACACAATACATCCCTTTGACTGTGTGTGTGTGTGTGTGTGTGTGTGGGGGGGGGGGGTTGGTGACCAGTTGTTTCATTTGGGCTCAATTAGACTTAATTTTCAAGAAGAGGACAGAAGCTGAACCAGAGGAGCACCGGCACTGTCACTATAGCGATAGAGCTGATGGGCTGTCATGGGAGGAGTGGGGAAATAAGGAAAGTACAAGCACACATTCACGCACGCATACACACACACCCACAGACATAGACACGCACACACCTGACTGACATAACAGTAACGCAATCGAAGCAAGAAAAATAACGGTAATGAGCACGCATTGAAGCGCTCACACTGAACATACTGAGCTTTTTAGATGCTTTCATAATTAGCAGTAAGTCTTTGGAAGCTGTAGCTGTGTGCTGTTCAGGATCAATCATCAGCTCACAGAACATCAATGGCTGACACAGAGGTCATCCCTCCAGACAAAAAACACCTGGGCTCTGCTATTTGAGTGATACATTTGGATGAATTCCCAGACAGAGGCAGGAAGATGATATTAAAGGTGAGCACAGGGGGTGCAGCAACATGTTCTGAGCAGTCGGGATTGTGTGTTAACGTTGCATCTTGATAATCAAATATTGGAACAAGTGACGACCTGCAAAGCAGCCCTCAGTGGCTTTCACTGATTGAATGAAGACAGAATGGGCTGTACTCACTGACAACCAGGAAGCACGGTGATTTTACACAGGAAATGGATGTTGCTCGTGATAAGGTGACGGGAAAATGCAGAAATGAGTGATGTCTATTCACCAATTCGTGTGTCATACCTGGGTCAAGAAAACGTGGTCCAGTTCAGATAAAACCGAAAACAATAAAAGAGAAGAGCAGCTGCTACCATGTTATTCATTGTGATAGGCTCTAGATTATATTTCTATATTATAATTTGTTGTGATATACTGTACATTCTGTCATATTTTGTTGCTACATACAGTGCATTGCCCCGACAGTAACTGTAAAACCCTAAAACCCCTTTCCCTGTCGTAGAAAATTAGTACCGCTACATAATTGGAACTACCTGATATTACAGTGCACTCCTAGAAATATCAAATTATTTACATTATAGAGTCATAGTTTTCACTAAGAGTTCTCCTCCTTTACAAAAATCTTGTGCTTTAGCATTTGAAACACACACACACACACACATACACATCCAAACACACAGAGAAGGTATAAAAGAAACAATAAAAAGACATTTCTTCTCCTCTTCTTTGTTCAACACCTTTTTCACTCAGAAAATGTACAGTCCCTGTACTCTATTGTGTTACACTGGGAATGAATCTCATTGAGAGCAGTTCAAAAGTGGCAGATGTGTTTTACTGCCAGTCAATGGATTTCCATTATTAATAAAACAGGAAGTGACCCACTGAAGTGTCCTGAGGTGATGCCTATCACTGAGAATACGTCTCTAAGTCTAGACACCTACATGAAAAGACATCTCATACAAACTGCTACATTTAGGTTTCTTTTTTTTCTCCTTTTCTCTTTATAACACTTTTATGCATTGGAAGTCGGCAGGAAGTCTGAGAAATGGCAATTGAGTGTAGTTGCGTATCACCCCCAGATCACCGGCCTCCGACTGAACAGCATCACCTGATCAGTTTTGGCCTCCCCGGAGCTTATATTCTCAGATAAATAAACACTATTAAAGAGACATGGAGTGATGAGTGAGAAAAGACAGAATCCGCTTTTATGGAGTATCTAATTATATAATCATTAGCACCACCACAGTGTATGGGCAGAAAACACAAATGTCTGGACGGCAGAACAAGCTGCTGAGAGGAGCAACATCAGCAGACTCTTAAACACTGCCTGCATGGCTTCTCAGCTTTGGGAAGCAGTCTTTGGTCACAAATCAAAACCTAAACGGCATGTGCCAGTGATAAGCTGTCCAAGTCTGTACCGCTGATTGATGATGTCCATTTCCACAGCCGGGGATGTGATCCTGAGCTTCTCTTTCATGGTTAAAGTACATCTCCTGTTTTTCACTGGAGTCTCTGTGGTAGTCATTAACACCTCTTCACAGCTTGTTATTACTGTGAAAAGCCATCTTGTCGCCTCTGCTAACATTAGTGTGGTCACACACAGATTTCGATGGCAGTTGCCATCACCATCTGGCTTTTGTTCTTGTCTCGGCCTGGAGACTGGTGTTGTCCGGACTCCTCTCTGGGAGATAACGGGTCGGAGAGGACACTACGTTTGAGGGGTGCCGGCCGCAGGCAGGATGTTCCTGGAGGGGTGGAGGGCTCAGGGTGTCTGTGGGAGGAACGTGATGAAGTGGAGGACGAGGAAGAAGTGCAACTGCCAGTGCACACTCCCGAGCTTGACCTCTCACCTCTCTTGGCTCGGCAAGATGCTCTGCGCCTGAGCTCGCTGACCAGCTCATACTTGACAAAGCAGAAGACGTCCTTGACTCCACAGCGTTTTTCTGGCTCAGCGGCGAGCAGCCTCTGAAACATGCGCAAGGCATCATCAGTGAAGCGGCGCCACTGAGACGGGTAGGTTCCCACAGGACACCCTGCTTTCTGCCAACGTCGAAACTCCTCGTAGAAGGCGTCGGCCGGCAGCGCTGCCTCCCAGGGGAAATTGCCTGTCAGCATACAGAAGACCAGCACGCCGAACGCCCACACATCCAGACTGGTGGTCACAAGGAAACCCTCAGCACGGCTAGCACGGCACACCTCTGGTGCTGTATAGGGGATGGTGCCACTCACCCGTTTCACACGACAGCCAACGCGTCGGGTCATACCGAAATCGGCCAGTTTGATGCGGCGGCACTCGCGGTCAAATAGGAGGACATTCTCAGGTTTGACATCCCGATGCACCAGATTTTTACTGTGCATAAAGTCCAGGGCCAAGCCAAGTTGTTGCATGCAGCGTTTGACCATTTCCTCTGGCAGACCCACCTGAGAAGAAGAGAAAGTGGGGGGAAGGAGAAAGTGTTTCAGTTTCAGCTTTTAGGTTAACACGGGGTCAACAATACAATGAAATGTGTTGGACAATGAAAACAGGTCAGCTTAGAAATAAGAGCACTAGTCGCTATAACAGCACTAGTTAAGGAACACAAAATAAGACAAGAATAGAACTTTAATGAGAGACAGAAAGAGAGAAAAATAGGGAAGATTTTGATTAATGCAGTCTAAAAGACACAGTACATTGTGTAGGAGGCAAGACTATGGGAGGTGATACAAGAAAAGAGCTTGTGGTGAGTAGGTTACTGTTAAAAAGAATAGGTGATGGTTATATTGAGTGAAGGCATGAAAGTACAGGGTGAGAAGTGTTACGCTCCAAAAAGGAAAACTGAAACAAAAGAGTCTCCGCTGCAACCATTTTTAATGAGTCTTTAGAAGAACCTTGAAGTGAAGCACTCCCAGCACATCAACTGGAATAGCACTAAAGCAAAGTGAGAGCTCCGCGCGGAGAGAGAACCGGGACGAAGACAAGGCTCCAATCCCAGGAGAGCTTGTTAAAACCGCCATGTCTGAACAAGACGACTGATTGGAGCTGCTCTGGCTGAGTGAGGATGGTGACTGGTGGAAGGAAGGATGATAGCTTTACCTGTGGGGGGATGATGTCGAAAAGGTCCCCAGCGGGGGCATATTCTTGTCCAAATACATAGCTGTCCTCCGTCTCAAAAAGCACGTCTAGGACTTTGATAATGAAAGGGCTGCAGCTAAGTGAGCCTGTTAGACTGTACTCTCGCAGGAAACTCTTGAGCTTCGTCTTGTTCTTGGTAACAAACTTCAGCGCCATTTTGTTGCCTACAAAAATCAGATATAAACATGTAGAAAATTAGACACAATTAAGCTCTGGTGTATTAAACCTGTACATCAAATAAGCAGTGCCAACATTTTACTGTTCAAAACCTTCCAAGTGTTATCCAAAGAATTTGGAAGTGTTACCTGACACTCGAAGGGAGCGGAGACATTTCCAACTACCCAACCCTGACTTTGTAACAGCTGCTACATTCATATAAACATGTACAGTGGATGAATCTCACCTCCATTACACACATACAACCAGCTGTTCGTGATCACAGCTGCAGAAATACAGAGGCTCTTTAGTGCTCTCCGCCGCCCTCTCAGCCTCACTCTGCACTCTTTACAATGCTTAGTTATACCACTTTCAGACTGAGCCAGCTCTCTAACCTTGATTTTCTTACAACCAAGGATTAAACAGTAGACCTAAAAAAATCCTTAACAAACCCTTTCAACTGTGCTGAAATTATTTTCTTGGCACTGTGCCTTGAGACTTTATAACACGCTGATCTGCCTTAACTGGTTATCCTCATAATGTGGATTTGCTTTCCAAAATTAATTTTTTGTATTTATGCTTTATTAGATGGTTGACAACTAATAAGACAAGGTTAGCGGACATTTTGAACCCCTGATGCCTTAACCATCTCACCCTGCGTCCGGTGTGCCACCAAGTCCACCTTGCCGTACGTGCCCTTCCCCAGCTCACGGATGTGCTCATATTGCTTGGCAACGTCTGCTGCCGACAGAGAGGTGATGGCCAGGGCCTGCATGTCCTCCACAGGAACCCCTCCGCAGTAGCCCATCTTGGATGTAGGGGAGCCCCCGCCGCTGCCCACCCGTCCCGGCCCAGATGGAGAAAGAGACAGGCTCGCCTTGACGCTGTGGGGCAGACTAAATGAAGGGGAGAGAAAACTGCTTAGAGCCAGGTTTTCTTCTGCTATGATGATGGCAGAAGATATAAATGCTGTGCATGTTTGTGTTCATGACAGAATGCTCTTCACTATCTTTATGTTTGTTGGCGCACATCAATATATTCTTGTCTTGTACATCGTGTCCCAAAGGGTGGTTAAATCAGGAAGGCTTTAACAGACCTTCATTTCCATACAATCAATTCAGGGAAGGCATCAACAGGGGAAGTGCTTTCAGTAAATGTATTGGACTTCCTGCTGTCCCTCTAGATCACTCTGGCCAGCTTTCAGCTACGGCTGGTCTCAGACAGCACTTACTGGCAGACAGCTATGGGAAAATCAATATGGCCAGGTAGAAGGACTAACAAATGGAAACAAATGGAGAGAGCTGACAGCTTCAAGGTGTATACATGCTGGTAAGGCATGCCATCAATCATCTGTGACCACTCTGAAGTTTTCATACATGCTACACTAGAATCAGTGGGGCTGTGAGAAAAGAGGGTTGCTTAGTTTTGCCTGGAAAACACATTTGGTTTGCAGAGCGGTCGTTCTAAGTATTTTGGTCACATTGCTGAAGCTGAAAAAAAGAAAAAAAGAGAGAAAATACTGCAACAGAAAAGTTATTGCTGATTTTCGAAAGTGCCAAGTTTGAAATAGGTCAAACTGATCCTAGCAGGGAAAAATATAGCTGCTTTAATAGCAAGCTCAGATGGAGTCAGACACCCTAAATGTGCCAACTGACGACAAATTAAAAATCAGAGATGAGTGACTGTGCATGTTAGCGTCGGTTACAGTGTTTGAGCAAACGGTAAGTAAAATGAAAGACAACTAAAGCTATTGAACAAACCGCACAAAATGGACCTTCTGAGGAAATGAAGTGGATCAGACTAATGATCTTACCCATTGTCTCTGTCTCTCTTCAACCCCCCTCCCTACACACACACAATCAAATTTAATCATCCAATCATGCACAGCACGCACACATACGCACACTAATAGGCATCAAATCAGCACAAACAATTTTGCTGATGGCCTTTTATCATCATCCATCATTCAAAGACAACTGCTTTGCTCTTTGTTCTTCTCTCCTTGCAGCCAGTTTCTCAGCACCACTGGTTTAAACGAGAGCATCACAAATATGTCTGTGACGAGTGTCAGGTGCATATTGAGGGGAAATAGAGCTGAAATAATGCACAGTGGCTAATGTACAGTTTATGAAAACAAGTTTTGTTCAGACACTCTGGAGGTGTTGAGGTTCTTTAGCTATCTAGTGGGAAGAGCGTGATAAATATAGCTATTAGACAGCAAAAACAAAAATAGGATGCGACCATTTGCAGCCTTGTGTTCTTGGCTCATTACTCTTTGTCGAAGAAAAAACACAGCACTGCAAATAGAAAGAGTGCCCTGTGTACTGTATGTATCTCTGTAAATAACACTTGCTTCTTGATTTTATCATAAGCATGGAGATGGTTATATAAGAGGCTATGAATATTGTAGCCTACTCATGCTGAGCGGGCCCACTGTATAGCCTTCAGCAGGTCAACACGAAAGTTGATCATTATCCAGATCAGTCTGTGGTCCAGGTTTGGTGATTAAACATTTAAACAGGACAGACAGACAGACTGGAAGCACATTTCCTCTGACCGCCCACCCTGCATGGCCCTATGGCCTCCGATCAGCGAGAAATGAAGCAGAGCAAAGGGAGCGCTTGTTTACTGGCACTTCTACCACTCAGCTCCACGGGCAGAATGTGCAGCACTCTGGCATGGATCTTAATCACATTACTCAGCTCCCACCAAGACAAAAGCACACCCCACCCAAAAGCACGGGATGCTTTGCACTCATTTCCGTTGCAGAACTGGATTAAGAGTCCTGAAATGTGATGAGTGGTTGGGAGCTGGTGCTCTCTGCAGCTGTGATGACGGCGTATATGTGAACCAGAAACTGCAGTGTAGTGCCCCGGAGGTGTGGGGATGAAGTTATGTGGTATCTGGGAGATGACTGCGTGTGAGTATTTGGGTGGGGGGTCGGGGGAAGGGTGGTCTGGTGTATCAGTCGCACTGTGACACTATATCAAAGGCCCTTTGTGTTCCTACCTCTGAGAGGGAGCAGCTGTGAGCCTCAGTCGAGCATTCGTGCTCAACTACAGCCACATGCCCCACTGATCTCCCATGCTGCCCTCTGCTCCTCTCCTGTCCTCTCAGGTGGCTAAAGACAAGGTAACAGCAACACTCTGCACATACAGATGAGGATTTGGCTTCAGACACATTTTAATGTCTGTGGGATTTTGAGCCAGCCACACTCATTGTTAATCATCTGTAAGCCTTTTAAAAACAGATCTCTGGGCTGCTCACTTGTTTTTGTCACTAAGGTAAGACCTTGTAACTTCAACATTTGGGATTTTTGTGTTTTAATTGTAATGAAAAATCCTCTGACATTTGAGTGTCTGAAACTTGTTCAAAACCGTCTGAAAATCTCAGTAAATAAACTCAAAAATGCACAGTCTAAAAACAAGCCTGTTTTTCTAATTCCTAAAAAGTGGAGATATGAGGTTTTCACTCAGCAGCAACAATCTGTTTTCCAGCCACTAATTTCCCCTCAAATACAGATTGACAATCTCGCTCCATTTAGCAATTACTCAAACAGAGGCTAAGTGCATTCGAAGTGTTACCCTCTTGAAAAACCAGGTTGCTCTCAGAAAAAGGCAAAACATCCAGTTTTACGTCCTAATAAGCACAGCAACGGTCTGGAAACCCGTTGTGGCTGACTCCATGCGTCACACATGAGATTAAACTGCTGGAGCAGTTGACCTTTTCATCTATAAACACTTAGCTGGAGATGAGAACAGAGATGAACCCTGTGATGCCACTGGCAATCGTCTCTCTTGTCACAGACTGTCTCTTAACAGCCTCAGACTGTGTTCTTGTCCGGTGTGTTTCTAGCCTCTGACCTCTGAGGGTTACACTTGTGAGTTTAGGTCTTACTGTGGACTTTTTTTCATTAAGAAGTCTGGTCAAGTTTCAAGTGTTCTCAGAGACAAGCTTTATTTTTAGCCATGCCAGCACTAGCGTGGCTCTATATGACAATGTTGGTATGTCGCTTGGTCGATCTGTCCACTACTTTGATCCAGACTAAAATATCTCAACAACTATTGGCTGGAAATTTTCTGCTATTGGAAACTATTGGAAATTTTGCGCAGACATTCATGATCTCCAGAGGATGAATCCGACTGACTTTGGTGATCCCCTGACTTTTCCCCTAGCGCCAACATGAAGTTCCCAGTTGTGGTTTTGAGCGAAAAGTCACAACAACTATTGGATGGATTGTCATAAAATGTGGTACAAAAATCATGTTCCCATGTTTCAGGATGAACTGTAAAAACTGGCATGGCTGCAGACTCTTTCTTGTTCACATATTTAAGTACGTTCAAGGTCGTCTTCAGTAACAAGGCTATTTGTTCTCTAAAGACTAACTGTAGTAACGTTAACAACTCGTTCACATAGGAGACTGAGCTTGCGAGTGGACACGTTTTATCTGTGGTTTTGTCATGTGACTCTCATCGGGGACAATAATTGTGCATTCAGTGAGCTATTGGCTCTCCCAGAGTAAATTATGTGAGCGATACAGTTGCAATGAACTGTGACAAGACATTGATTAGCGCATAAAGACTTCATAGAGGTGAGGTTCAAGCATGAATACAGATTCACACATAGGAGATGAACTAAATTGAAGTTGTGGAAAAGATTCAATTTCAGGCAATAAAATTTATGTTGCACTTTCATCTGTGACAAATGCATTTGAATGTAAACAAAGCATCTATCTAGTGTGTGAGGGGGAGTATCAGAGTCAGCAGCTTTACACACAGTGTTTGCCCTTTTTAGTCCAGCCCTCCTTCCTCCTCTCCTCTTTGTCTCTTGTCTGTTCCAGAAAATGTAAACAAGGGACTAATGAAAGAAATAAATAGATTGCAGAGCCTGCCTCACGTCTCTACCTCTCTCCATTACTAATGGACTAGTTGCTTTGCTCTCGGCAGAAGAGTCATTATGGGTGAAGACTGATCTCCCGTGTCCAATTTACTGTCAAAATGCCCAACGTGCCTTGCCTCTGGGTCAAAGGGAAAACAGTGAGTGAAAGACGATGTGACTGATGTGGTTTCTGTCACTGTCTGCCTGAAAACCGCATAGACACACATATAGATGGTATATATTTTTGTCTATCTGCCAGTGTCCCTCAGTGTGGATGCGTCGGATGATAACAAATCACTATGATCCTAAACAATCTATCACTCCATCAAGAGCTAAATGGGCTTCCTCGTGACAGCCAGTTGCAGTCAGGACACTCTGTTCCCTACTCAGGACAAAAAAAACAGAATCACCTTCCTTTGCAGCACAGAACATCAGAGCCGGTGAGTTGGTGGGTTTAGTGCCTCCATCAACACACGGCTGAAGAAACCTCCTGCTGTGCTGTGATAGGTGAACCAGCGGCCTGGGCCACGGACACTCACTTTGACAAATCACCCGCTCTCAGCTTTGCCTGCCTGCCCATATGGAGGATCCCTGCTGGGACAGAGTGCTGTGTAACCCATCCCTGACTTGCCTCGCCTCTACTCTCCTTTCCATCAACCACCCCCCCTCTCTACTGTATGTTACACACCCCATGGAGCTACCGCCTGCTGAAAGTTTCTGGCGGAAACGCTGCTGGCCACTGGCCCGTCTGCTGGGATGACCTAAGACCTCGAGGAGGGATATCCCAAGGTTAAAGGGATCCAAACAATGACTGAGAGTGGAAATTGGTTATGGGTGGTGGTACTACAAGGACACTTGGCTTGAGTGCTGTATGTTGACGACACATGTCCATCAAAGAAAAACTGGGCACAACAACAAAATATGTAAGAACAACACCAACAACAAAACATACCCACTGCAGAATACATCAGTATTGTAGTTTGGGATTAAGGTTTTGGGATAAGAAACTGTAGAGCATATGATTATAAATGCCATGTCATCGTCACCCTACTTGTTTATCATGTCCTGCAAAAAAAATAATTTAGCTGTGAAATATCACTGCAATGAGCTACCCAGGGAACATAGTGTACCTAACCCCCACTCTACCCCAATCCAGTAGCCTCAAGATCCAACATGAGGCTCCATGTGACCAGAGAGAGAGAGAGAGGGAGGATTGGGGGAATCCAGTGAGACTGAACTGAAGCATCCCTCCCTTTGTACCACATGCTATAGACTGCGTCCCTTTGATGTCAAATACATGGTGGAAATGGGACTCTAATATGAGCTAAAAAAATGGGGTCTAAGGGGGGGTAAATGATGTAACAGCACTGCTAAGGAGGACATTGCTTCTTCTTTTTTTTCTCAGACCATTTCACCCTCCACTTTAAGGCAAACTAACAATATATGGTGATTTGTGACACACAATAGCCTCTAATCACAATCACACAATCAATGCACTAATGTTGATTGATGAGGCTGCATTCAACCTCTCTCTCTCTCTCTCTCTCGCTCTCTCTCTCTCTCTCTCTCTCTCTCTCTCTCTCTCTCTTTCTCTCTCTCTCCCTCTCTCATTCAAATTCAACTATGCTCTCTAATTGCGTGACTGGATACTAGCCAAGCATAGGACACAATGTAAAATACAAGACAACTAAAAACAAGAACATACTGTACATAAATCACTGATTAACCAAATAATACAGTTATAAATCGTTAATTATCGTTAATAGGGGAAATGGAGAACATGAATTACAGTAAACACACACATGATTGCAAATTATGCATAGTTTACACTCATATTCATACTATGAAAACGCCCACACATATACACATGTACACAGTATGTACGTTGATTGACAGGGGTATCATTATAGGCAGCTGTTTTGTCACTGACATAATGGCAGGTTAGGATGTAATCTGCAGATATTTGTGTTGTCTCTTTATTTTCACTCAGCAGGGCACACACTTTTGAACAAGAGAGTCCTCTATGTGTCCTAATTGACAGTGTTTGCATCATTTCTGTTCTCTGAGCAGCCATGTTTTCCTACAGAAGCTAATCTATTGATAGACCGTGTCTGCTGATTCTGGTATCCTTTTACTAAACTGATTCAAATTTTGTAAGACGTTGTTTTAACGTCACTTTGCCTTTCTTTGAGATTTGTGGCTATGTGAGGGGCAACGATGGGTGTAGCTGCTGTGTCTGTGCCAGCTATTGGATTGGGTCGTTTCCTGGGATCTGCTGTTTCCATATGAAGCCATAATATTGCAGCAATACTCCTTTAATCTGTTTGCTGTGGCAACAGATACCCTCCTAGTTCTGCAGGCCACGTTTGGGACATCTCTATGAAACTCCTAGAATGTTTTTGCTTTATTCAAGTTCGATTTTAAGGAAGATTTGGTCTTATAATTAAGTTTGCAAAGTGGGCTCCACTTTCATTAAATATCCCATGCTAAAATATGCATGTGTCTACTCTTTAAGGTGTGTTTGTTTTCAGATTACTAATGTTAAAAGTGCAG
Source organism: Macquaria australasica (assembly GCA_005408345.1). Taxonomy (NCBI): domain Eukaryota; kingdom Metazoa; phylum Chordata; class Actinopteri; order Centrarchiformes; family Percichthyidae; genus Macquaria; species Macquaria australasica. Next base: position 603,803 of record SEMN01000157.1, on the reverse strand, counting down.
CATTTTCTACCATTGTCATGTATATTAAATGTGATGATTAATTCAGGTGGAACTGAATGCTTAGTATAATTGCTTATGTTTAAACAGTATAAAACAATGGCAGCATACTGTCTGCATAAAGATTTTACAGTGTTTGGGGCAATGATGCACATTACTGCTCCAGGTAGGGCAACTTTGAATCTGAATTTGATTTTGGTAGGAACTACTCTTTTAAAGTAAGGTCCAAACCATCACTGCTGCTTCTCTCAACCAATACAATGTTTGTGACAAAAGCAAATCCATGTGTATTGGCTGCTGTTGCGTTTCATTTAGCCTAGAGTCCATTACCAGCCTCCAGGCTTTGCTTTTACGGGGTTTGCTCTATCAAATCAGCTGCTCATTTAAATGCATTAGACCGCATTAACGATGAGATATCACCTGTCTGCCCTGGACAAAGTATAAAAGGGCCATTAAAAGTGGAGTGCCCCGGATGCCCTCGCATCCATCTACCACAGACTGAATCACAAAAGCAGGACAAAGTATAAAAGGGCCATTAAAAGTGGAGTGCCCCGGATGCCCTCGCATCCATCTACCACAGACTGAATCACAAAAGCAGGGTGAAACAAATAGGTGCGAGTATCACGAGTAATATGGGTGAAAATAGAAATTAAGTCGCAGCTCAGCCATTAACACTAGTTAGAGTTAATCATAGCCTAATGGCAAATAAAGCTGTAGCGCTGTATAATAACTGCTGACACTGACACTTTATTATACAGCGGGCTTTCAAAGATGAATGTATTATTCATATGAATACTGTCCACGAGAGTGAGTCAAAGTTCAGACAGCACAAAGTTACCCACAATCAGTGCATCAGAAAACAAATCCAAGCTCTTCAAATAAAAAACAACTGCACAATATTAAAAAAATCAAAACCCAAGCACTTAGGCTTTCAATGATCGATTTTGATATATATTAATAGACATTTTACAACCCTTATTTTTGTCTCCCTGTCTTTCTTACAGTAGCCTATCTTGTAGACTGACCCGGTTTCAGGCACCTCAGGGTGCACGATGTGCATCTAGGTGTTACTCACCTGCTGGCGACCTGTCTCTCTCCTCCATGGTCCTGCATCCGCTCGGCGAGCAGAGCTGCTCAGCTCTGGTCCGCTGGGGTCTGCGGGAAACTGATGGATGGATCTCCTCGTTTGAAGGAAGTTATCGACCAGGTGCTAAGCAAACCGCGCAGGTCCCTCAAAAACCTCAAAACCCTTCAGTTTCTCAGCTGACAAAGCTTGGATGAGGTCCGTCGTTGTGCTTCGCCTTCTTCCCGAGCAAGACGATTCCTGTCCTGTATCTGGAGATGTTCTTCAGTGTGTGACTTTCTTTTGGAGGCGGATTAAATCAAAGCATCATCTGATTCTGGATGCTGAGATGAGGACACAGGCTGGGATCCCTCCTCTGAGCGCCCACCATCTCAACCTGCCAGCAGCGGGAGGAGGGTGCGTGTTTATCTTTCGCTCCTCCAGTGGTCCGCATGACCCAGTTCAGCACCACACACACACTGACACAAACCCATTCATTCACATCCACACAGGGGGGGTCAGCAAACCTCTGCTCTCTGCAGCATGCATGGACAAATCTGCATCTCCCCGCTCTCTCTAAACTCAGCGTCTTGCTCTCACTGTCGGCCCGTCAACCTGTTTTGTCCGTCGGTCAAGCTGGACTATGGGGATGAGAGGGGGGGGGTTGGTCTCAGATGTTGCTCCTCTGCTGGTCCTACCAGTCAGCTCCCTCATTGTTCACCGTCTCCACCCTCTGGCAAACTAATACGCTCACGTGTCCCGGGTCCTAGCGCCTGGATGCTCCCATCCAACCGTCCAACCTCAATGCGTCCATGAGCTTTTTCACTTTTGATTCATGCTTTGAAGGAACAAGCTGCTCCACTCTTGCATAATTCAACAGCTTATGGCCTCAAGTACTTCACGCAGTGACTTTGCCAACTGTCCTTATTAGGTAACAGCGAGGCAAGACTTTCAATTAATTCACTGCCCTGGCAGCTCCCCTTTACTGTACATGTTTAACAACAGGCCTCCTGCCAGGCATGTTTGCCAACCAGAACAGACTGGACTGAGAAAACAGCATCGACATGGGATAAGTTAACAGGGATAAGTTAACAGGGATAAGTTAACTTTAATGCTTCATCACCAAAGACCACTGATCAGGTGGCTTGATGGGTTTGGAGAGCTGGAATGATTGGAAGCTGTTTTACATAAATAAAGATTGTGCTCATGAAGTTCCTTGGTAAATCTTGATCAGTCTTGGTCAGTCACACAATGACTTATTTTAATTTCTATAACTTATGTTTGTTTTTGTTTCCTGCATATACTTTTTCGGTCTACTCTACTCGGTTTCTACTTTTTCAACTATGTGTGTTCTCCAAGCCCAGATTCACATTGAAGAGATGCAGGTCAGGCTCGGACTATATGAAGAGTGTAAGATAAGCTGTTCAGGATCAGGACGAAAGGAAGACAGGGGAATATGATCTTCCTGTTTCCTGAAAAAAAAAATTGACCCGGGGTTGTTTTTATCCTGGTTGAGGAGGTGGGTGGATATTGAATAGCTGCATCTTCAGCACCTCTTTGAGACATTCAGGTGTCTCACACAGCAGAGCTAGGCCAAACAGGCAGCGAGGCAAAGCGTTTCCTCGGGGTTATCCTGGGAACAGAGCTGTCATAAATCATAGTGAAGGTCAAGCACTGTGGGCTGACAGCGGAGAGCACAGAGGGTCAAACACACCGGGGGGACACACCTCTGAGCTGTGAACAAATAGAGCAGGTCTGCTCCTCCCTCTCCTCCGCTCCCCTCCTTAGACACTAGATCCACGTCCTAATTTTTACTTTTTATGTGTCACCTCAAGTTTTCCAAATCTTGTTGCAAAGGGATGGCCTTGTTTTTTCACTGTCCTCAAATTCATCTTCGTGCAGAGTTTACGCTGTTACTTTGTGTCCTACAGTAGCTGCCCTATAAACTGCAGTGTCATAGTGGAGCATTTACACAGGGCCTCAAGCTGAGGGGGTCTCTTGAAGTTTGTGGAGTGATATGCCTTTGTGCACCACAATTAGATTAAACTTTTATTTCACCTGCTCTGTTTTTAGAGCAGGGCTAGGACTAGAATCCACCACAAAACCAAAAAATAAAACTTGCTCAAAAAAGGATGCAGTTTATGTGTTCCTCTTTGTGTGCAGACAAAATCGTGGACAACCATGAAAGTATGCCTTAAACTGTCAGGGCACGCCATAAACTCCACTTAATGTGTTTGTTATTTGATGAGTAAATTAATCTTGTGAGAGGGAGAGTTATATTTGCCATGGATGATTTTGTCATTAGGAAATGTGGAGGAAATAGGAGGGAAGTAGAGTGGGGCCGAAGTCATCTTGCAGATGGCGCACATTATTCTCATTATTCTTGTCTATAAATTACTATGAATATGTCGACTTTCGAACAATATTTACTTTAAAAACGTTTCCCTGTGGAACATGCTTTGAAATCTTAACCCCATCCCAAACTCTCTACTTTTGGTAGAAAAGCTCTCCAACTAAATCTCTGGAGAATTGAGCAACATTGTTTGAACAGCAGGTACTTTTTTTATTTATTTTTTTACTTTAGAGAACATGTGGAGTAACATTTAGGCAGAGAGAAAAAAAATCTAAGTATTGAATTCAAAAGCATGCTGCTGGTGTTCAAAGCTCTACCCCGCCCTCACACCTCCAGGCATTGGTGTGACCCTCCACAACATCCCCTCTCTGTCTCTTATTTTAGCTCTCT
>SEMN01001569.1:40000-42812 GCA_005408345.1 Macquaria australasica | reverse complement strand
CGGTGTGTGAGTACTCAGTAACAGTGAGAGTACTCGGTAACGGTGTGTGTGTACTCAGTAACAGAGTACTCGGTAACAGTGTGTGAGTACTCAGTAACAGTGAGTACTCAGTAACAGTGAGAGTACTCGGTAACGGTGTGTGAGTACTCGGTAACAGTGAGAGTACTCGGTAACAGTGAGAGTACTCGGTAACAGTGTGAGTACTCGGTAACGGTGTGTGAGTACTCAGTAACAGTGAGAGTACTCGGTAACAGTGTACTCAGTAACAGAGTGAGTGTACTCGGTAACTGAGTACTCAGTAACAGTGTGAGTACTTGGTAACTGTGAGTACTTGAGTACTCAGTAACAGTGTGAGTGTACTCAGTAACTGAGTACTCAGTAACAGTGTGAGTACTCAGTAACTGAGTGTACTCAGTAACTGAGTGTACTCAGTAACAGTGTGAGTACTCAGTAACAGTGTGAGTGTACTCAGTAACAGTGTGAGTACTCACTAACAGTGTGAGTACTCAGTAAGTGTGTGAGTACTCAGTAACAGTGTGAGTACTCAGTAACAGTGTGAGTACTCAGTAACAGTGTGAGTACTCAGTAACAGTGTGAGTACTCAGTAACAGTGTGAGTACTCAGTAACAGTGTGAGTACTCACTAACAGTGTGAGTACTCAGTAACAGTGTGAGTACTCAGTAACAGTGTGAGTACTCACTAACAGTGTGAGTACTCAGTAACAGTGTGAGTACTGTACGCAGACAGAAATAAAACACAGATTTATCTTTGAGCCTCTAAAACTGTCATGTGTGGAAGTTATGCTAGCTTGTGACGCTACAGTGACTTCCTGTTTACATAGCTGGCTGCTCCTGATTGGACGGCGCTACAGATGTTTCCTAGCAACAGATTTACACGTCACTAAAGTCTTTACCAGCTGAGACGTTTCTGAAGTTTAATGGTGAAACCTGATTTAGTGAATCAGTTAGAAACTAGTTACTGAGGACTCAGCAAGGACTCTGGAGAATCAGCTGATCTTCATCTAATTCACCAAAACAGATCCAAAAATCCAAAAATAAGATTATTAGTTCACAAGTCAGAAGAAAAAGTTGTATTGTAACACACACACACACACAGAGCAAAGAAGGGTCAACTCTCATATTCATGCACTCTGACAATGTGTGAATGTCATTAGATTAGAAATGTCAGTCTATTTATGTCCTGTATGCAAACACACACACACACACACACACACACACACACACACACACACACACACAGGAGACAGAAAAGTTCTTCTTCTCTCTCACCTTTGCTGCAGCGCTGCTCGATGCCAGGAAGTCGTCCATGCTGTGTTTGTTGTTTGTTTGTTTGTTGTTTTCCTCTCTGTCAGTCAGGCTCATCTCTGCTGCTCTGACTGTCCTCACTGTCAAATCACATTTAAAACATCAGCACTTCCTTTCTGACCTATCAAAATAAAACCTTTGCAACATGAGGTTGTACGCCCTCTTTTAAGGAAGAATTCTCTCAGACGTACTGAGATGTTGAACATGGAAAAGTGGAGTTTTTAAACAAATTCTACTAAACTGACAGCCCTGTTTTTGGAACGTTACTAAAAATGTCATATAACCATGACTCAGACAGGATTTCTTTCTTCAGGTGAAACATGCACCTGAGGTTTTCTGCACAGAAGAGAAGAGATATAACTTTGCTCATCTCATCACATTCTAAATCTGAATATATAAATAAAAATACTAAACTAAATATCAACATTGTATAAATATACCATACACAAAGTAAAATAAAATATACATATACGATAAATAAAATACAAATGATGGTGCAATGTTCTGAATGAATAAAGGTAAATATCTGAAAGCTGCTACAGGTTGAAGGATATTTTACTTTAGTACAAATGTTACGAACTACAAACAGAAATATGAATCAAAGAAAATAGAAGAATCGAAGGAAATAATATGATGCATCTCAATGTAACAAACAGAAAAATGAAAACAGGTGTTCATCACTGCGAGTAGAAAACTACATAACAGGTCAGCAGGAAAACAGCAGATAGTGTTTGATGCAGGATAATAACAGATAAGTTGTATTGTACTAACTTTTCAGATGTGAATTTATGGCATTATAAGAAGTCTAATAACTCCAGTCATAATAAAACTCAGCATCATTCAGTGTTTCTGTACAAACTGGTGTTAAATTCACTCCCTCCTTAAATACTGTGTGTACTCTAGCTCAGGAGAGATGCAGTGTTTTGTAATACCGCTTGTCCCGGGCGAGCGGAGACTACCACTGACTTCAATCACGGATGACTTCGGCGACAAACTCCGCTCTTTCGGTCCATCACGGTTCATAACGTCCCGACCCAGAGTCTCTACGCCGGGGAGCCACATTTAATAACCTCCTTTAGACGTAAGAGCGGAGCTCGTAAACGATGATCCGAGTTTAACGGCGGGACTGAGCGCACCGCCCATCGAAGTTACCGCGTACAACAAATCTAACGACCGAGACTGTCGACGCTTCAGCGAAAAGGTAAAACTTTTGTCCAACTCGTGAACTATATTTCTGCCCTGATGTGGCTTTTTGCTAATAACATTACGTATGTTAAAGGTCTAAACGAGTCAGACGGAACGTATCGGTTAATAAATCACTCAGTGCTTGAACTGACGCCAAACTCCATTCAAATTACTACTCATTCCTGGTGCTTTGATTAATAGCATATGCTCCAATAAATTACGGATTAAGTTACTTTACTGTCTTAAACATTTGGTTCCATATTTCAATTCGGCCCATTATTTGAACAAAACAACCCATTTGT
>SEMN01001569.1:0-35000 GCA_005408345.1 Macquaria australasica | reverse complement strand
GACATATTTTACTATTGTTTGGTGTCTTCAGGACACCAGAGAACTGATGTGTGTGTCTTCAGGTCTGGATCTGGACCTGGAACAGCTTCTCTGTGGTCTCTGACCTCTGATGTGTTGTGTGTGTGCAGGTCTGGATCTGGACCTGGAGGAGAGCTCCTCTGTGGCGACGGCGGGCGGCTCAGACGACCAGCGGGGGTCCACAGACTCCGCATCCTTCTCCATCCCCAGCCTGGAGCTGTCAGACGGGGTCACAGCCACAGGAAAGTCCCTGGACGTGGACGACGGCCTGTCCTCGTCCTACTCTGCTCTGGGTGTGGAGGGCTGCTCTCCGTCCACCGAGGTTCCCAGTCTGAAGGATGAAGAGACACATGAAGAGACGTCCTCTGGTAGGTTATTGTGGGTCTTTGAGTTCAGGGTGAAGCTCTTCACTCGGTCAAGAAGAAAGAAGAAAGAAAAACAGTCTGACTTCACTGTTGATCACAGTGTTTGAGAAGATGAACGATGTGATTAACTACCTGTTGTGTTTCTGCTTTTTCTGTGATTATAAAAATAACATTATTATCATTTTGGGCTGAAAAATATGTTGTTTTTGGCTTTGACATTGTGTTATGTTGAAGTCCCAGAATAATCATGAAATCAAAACAGTTTTCAAAATAAAATAATCGAGAAAACTACGATTTAAAACATTTGAGACGCTGCAGTTTAGAGCACAGAGCGGTTTGAAAGACGCTCAGACGTCGATCATATGACTCTTCACAGCCTTCCTGTTTGCTGCTTTGGTTTCCTGATTTCTGTGATATCAGCTCATCACTGATGTGTTGGTATTATTGATTATGGAAGTCGATTAGTAACAAGAAATGTTGTGTTATATCAAAGATGTGTTTGAGGTAATTTAGAAACAGAGTTAGTCCACCAGAGGTGGAGCTGGACTGTAGCTACGTACATTTACTGCAGTACTGCACTTAAGTACAAATGTGAGGTACTTCTACTCCATATCTCAGAGGGAATTATTGAACTTTTTACTACATTTATCTGACAGCTTTAGTTACAGATTCAGATTTTTACACAAAACACATGAGTTTATAAAATCTGATGTTCGGTTATAAATGAAACTCCCAACAGTTTATAGAAGTACAGCTGATCGATCAGTCCATTAATCAACAAGTCAACTGACAGAATATGAATGACGTGATTTTTGCTTCTCAGATGTAAAGATTTGCTGCTTTGCCTTTGAATGATGTTAATAATGTTAATGTTGTTAATGATGTTGAGGTTTAGACTGTTGGTTTTCTACTTTTAATACTTGAACTACAGTTTACTGATTATACTCACAGACTTTTACTGAAGGAACAGTTTCAATGCAGGATTTTTACTTGGAACAGAGTATGTTTACAGTGTGTATTAGTACTTTTACTGCAGTAAAGGATCCGAGTACTTCCTCGTCCACTGCTTAGGCTCTCTGTGTGACTGTAGTTGTCCTCCTGTCCACAGGGGGCGCTGCAGCTGCTCCTCCTGCTGCCCCCTCCACAGCTGCTGCTGCTGCTGCTGCAGTCTCGGAGGCCGGGCCGTCCATGCCGGCGTATTACCTGGTGAAGTGGATCACCTGGAAGGAGAAGAAGACTCCCATCATCACTCAGAGTGAGAACGGACCCTGCCCCCTGCTGGCCATCATGAACACTCTCTTCCTGCGCTGGAAGGTGAGACTCTTTATTGATGTCAACAAAGAAAATATCAGATACTCATCAGGTATCACAGCACTCTTCAAACATTTAACATTAAAAGTACAGTAAGAAAAACACAACAGCACGTGATCGTATCGTCAGCATTATCACCTGACTCTGTAAATATCTTCAGGTTTCTCAAATCTGGATGATTCACCTGCTTAACAAAGTACATGTACTCAAGTACTGTACCCAAGTACAATTTTGAGGTACTTGTACTTTAATTGAGTATTTCCATTTTATGCTACTTTCTACTTCTACTCCACATCTCAGAGGGAAATATTGTACTTTTTACTGCATTTATCTGACAGCTTTAGTTACTTTGCAGATTCAGATTATTAAAACAAAATATAAATGATGATGTAGTATTGTATATTAAACTACCATCAGAATATAAAGTAATTTACCTGCTGCAACATTAAAGTGATGAACACATTAATGCATCAGTCATTAGAATCCATCTTTTATTGCAGTATAAGTTCAGAGTGCTTCTTCCTCTGAGTGAACTGACCCTTTAATCCTCATTCAGAGACATTTTGATTTCCTAAGATCTTTGCAGTATTTGTACTTGTTAGTAAGTCTGTTTGTGTTTTCAGGCTAAACTTCCGGCTCAGACTGAAGTCGTCACCACCGAGGACCTGATGGCTCACCTGGGTAAGGTCACACCTGTCGGTTTATCTCTGAGGAGGTTCTGGACAGCGATTAGTTACTGCTTCTTCTACTGTCAATAATAAAGAGCAGCTGCACCACGAGACGCTCCTGTCCAGAGTCACAGTGACGATCCTGATTATTGATCACAAGTCTTTGATCGTTTTACTGCATCGAACTGTGATTGGCTGATGTGTGTGTGTGTGTGTGTTGTGTAGGAGAGTGTGTGCTGTCTGTTACACCCAGAGAGAAGGCTGACGGGATGGAGCTCAACTTCCAACAGGTACACACACACACACACACAGGAAACCAGGTGACTTTCAAAATAAAGTTCAGACAGGCAACTTCAACATGACAACTGTTTACCTGTGGAGTCATAAATGACTTGTGACCCTGTGTGTGTGTGTGTGTGTGTCAGAACATGAGTGATGCCATGGCAGTGCTCCCTAAACTGTCCACAGGTCTGGATGTTAACGTGCGTTTCACCGGAGTGACGGACTTTGAATACACACCGGAGTGTATCGTGTTCGACCTGCTGGACATCCCGCTGTACCACGGCTGGCTGGTCGACCCACAGGTACACACACACACACACACACACACACACACTTTACATTAAAGGATAAGACTGGCATTATTCAATATTTGTTTTATTGCCAACAAACCTCATGTTCAGACTCAAACCAACAACATGTCAGTCCGTCTGTCAGTCCTATCTCACTTCCTGTCTGTGGCTCTCACCTCCGAACCCATTGGTTCCTACTGAAGATGTAAATATTTAGAAACACAAATCTATAGTTTCATGTTTCAAACAGCTGCTCACTGTAGTTTCTATCAAACAAACAGGAGGAAATAGTGACTATGTTGGGGACTATTTTCAGTGGCAGATGAATCCACATGTGTTGCTGTAGTGAGTGTTTGCGGCAGCAGGACGGTGTGTAAATAAACTCCAGTGTGTGTGTTGATGGTGATGAAGGCTCACTGATGTGTGTTTAGGCTGTGACGCACACAGGCCACTAACTGAGTCTGAACATGAAGGGTTGGATGATGAGAGGAAACAGAATCTGACCCTTTAAACAGGTTAACATCTGTGATGTTTCAGACTGGATTGTGCACTAGTTTAGGTTGTGTTAGTTAACCTGTAATTCACAGGTCACAGTCACAAACTGATGATGATGGTTGTGTGTGTGTGTGTTCAGAGTCCAGAGATGGTGGCCTCTGTGGGAAAACTGAGTTACAACCAGCTGGTGGAGAAAATCATCGACTACAAACACTCTGCTGACAGCAGCCGAGTCAGCGAAGGTAACACACACACACACACACACACACACACACACACACACACACACACACACACACACACACACACACACACACACACACACACACACGTGAGTATACACACACACTCACACATGAACACACACACACACACTCTGCAGACAGCAGCTTGGACAATGACTGTACACAGAGGTTTGATGAATCATGCTGTGAATGAACAAACATCGTCTGTTTGTGTCTCTGTGGTTGTTTGTATATCCTTTAATGTAAAGTGTGTGTGTGTGGGGGGGTGGTACAGCGGGATGTCCAGCAGGTCGAACATGATACACTCCGGTGTGTATTCGAAGTCCGTCACTCCGGTGAAACGCACGTTAACATCCAGACCTGTGGACAGTTTAGGGAGCACTGCCATGGCATCACTCATGTTCTGACACACACACACACACACACACACACACACACACACACACAGGGTCATCAGTCATTCATGGCTCCACAGGTAAACAGTTGTCATGTTGAAGTTGCCTGTCTGAACTTTATTTTTCGTGTGTGTGTGTGTGTGTGTGTGTGTGTGTGTGTCCTCCAGGTCTGGTGGCCGAGCAGTTCCTGGAGTCGACGGCGACCCAGCTGTCATATCACGGTCTGTGTGAACTCAACACGACGGCCAAAGAGGGAGAGATCTCTGTGTTCTTCAGAAACAACCACTTCAGTACCATGATCAAACACAAGGTGGAGCACACACACACACACACACACACACACACACACACACACACACACAGCTGCTCATGAAGCTAAAGTTGTGCCCCCCCCCCCCCAGGGTCACCTGTACCTGTTGGTGACGGATCAGGGCTTCCTGCAGGAGGAGGGTCTGGTCTGGGAGTCTCTTCATAACGTCGAGGGAGACGGAAACTTCTGTGACTCTGACTTCAGACTGTGTCATCCCCCTCAGAGAGCTCTGCCCGCCGCCGCCCTGCCACCCTCCGCCCAGGAGCAGCAGAGACAGATCGACCAGGTGAGTCCAGACAAGGTGTTAGTGACGGAGCTGAGGGGATCGGTGCATTGATGAGTCACTGATTGATCATGTTGTTGGTGTCAGGACTACCTGGTGGCGGTGTCCCTGCAGCAGCAGCAGGGCGGGGCCCCGGGGCCCCTCAGTGACCTGGAGTTGGCCCGACAGCTCCAACAGGAGGAATACCAGCAACAGCAACAGCAACAGCAACAGCAGCAGCAGCAGCAGCAGCAGCAGGGGTCGGTGCCGGCAGCACAGCAGGTAACTGTACTAACACCACACAGTAACTATACTGTATAAGTGTGAGTGTACTCAGTAACAGTGTGAGTGTACTCAGTAACAGTGTGAGTGTACTCAGTAACAGAGTGAGTACTCAGTAACAGTGTGAGTACTGAGTAACTGTGTGAGGGTACTCAGTAACAGAGTGTGTACTCAGTAACAGAGTGTGTACTCAGTAACAGTGTGTGTACTGAGTAACTGTGTGTGTACTGAGTAACTGTGTGTGTACTGAGTAACTGTGTGTGTACTGAGTAACTGTGTGTGTACTGAGTAACTGTGTGAGGGTACTCAGTAACAGTGTGAGTACTCAGTAACAGTGTGTGTACTGAGTAACTGTGTGAGGGTACTCAGTAACAGTGTGACAGTGTGAGTACTCAGTAACAGTGTGTGAGTGTACTCAGTAACAGAGTGAGTGTACTCAGTAACAGAGTGTGAGTACTCAGTAACAGTGTGAGTACTCAGTAAAGTGTAGTGTTGAGTATTACAGCAGTAAATGTTCTATCTGATCTCATTAGATGATTCTTCCTCATCGTTCATGGAAAAGCAGGATTTTACTGTCGGAGCTCATTTTCAACTAGTTTGTATCTAATGATTCATTCTGGATTCATCTGCTGATTCTTTTCTCCATTAATCCATTGATTGATTGATTGATTGATCACAATGAGCCAGAGCCCAAAGTGACACCTTCACAACCAACAGTCCAAACCTCAACATTATTAACACAGGGTTCGTACGAACTGTTATGTTTTCAAGGTTAGGAATATGCTTGAATTTGAATAAAGTGCTTGATTTTTCAACATAATCTGGTGTTTCATCATCGACACAATCACTCATGGAAACCAGAAATCTTTTAATGTTTCAAATGACACGATCTGTCGTCATATGTGTTTATCTCCTGGTTTATAGTAACTATTTAGATGTGATGATAAAGGCTTCGAGAGTCTGGAAATCTTTGGTTTAGGTATCTTGAAAGTGCTTGAAGAGTGCTTGAAGTTTACTCTTAAAAAGGTGTACGAACTTTGTGTCTTTGTGTGGTGGTGGTGGTGATAATGTCATTGTGTTTTCAGGTCAGAGGTCAGGGGTCGCAGCAGGGCGGAGCCAGGAGAAGAGACAAGGACTCAGACTGTGTCCTGCTATAGACTCTTCATCCTCATCTTCATCATCTACTACCAACCACCAAACTCCCCGAGTCAAGTCTGTCTGCAGCGGGGAGGTCGCACACACACACACACACACACACACACACACACACACACACACACACTCTCTGTCAGCTCGATGCCAAACCCCAGTGCTTTGTTAAACAGCTTGTTTCAGATGGATTTGGAAAGTTTGTAAATTTGTAAGAAATAACTGCTGAGTGTGGTGGAAGACGCAGGTGACTGCTGTCTAATGAGTCCGTCTCTGTGAAGGTTTATAAGTTGTAACTAATGGCTTTATTAATGCTTAATTGATCAGCTATAAAACATTAATAGGAAGAACTTTTCAATTGTCAGGTTGTGAAAAATAGTCAAGTTTAGAGCTGCAACGATTAAGAAAAATAATCAAGAACTATTTTGATAAATGATTAATCATTTGAATCATTGTGGAAGCAAAACTAGTTAAAAAATGTGTATAATAATAAATTTAAATGTTATAAGTAGATTTAGCTTGAGATGCCCTGCAGCTGAAGGTCAGAGGTCAAACTCTCTGTTGGATTTCTCCCTGAAAGCAAATTTTCTGCTGGAGGACAAACAGACGCTGTTCTGAATGATGGCTAATAACTGATCTATAAAGCATTAGGAAATTATTTATTGACCATTAATAAAGCCGTTAGTTACAACTTATGATTTATAAGAAAGTGGTTGCATTAAACGATGAAGGGAAACTGGTGGAAAATCCGTTAATTTAAAGTGTATTTTACTGACCTGAATGACATGAACGTTTCACCAGAAGAGGTCACGTTACCGGTTCTGAATAAACTACAGTCAGCATTAAAATGTCTGTTATATGACTTCCTCTGGTGAAATTGATTCTTTCCAATAATCAGCTTCTCTGCAGATAAACTTTAAAGCAGGAGGCAGAGACCAACGAGTTAACAGAGTTATGGTTCCTAAAATCCAGAAGTGAGTCAGTACAGAAGTCCCATCAGATTTCCACTGCTTTTTATCTCCCAGCACGGTTTGAATTAATGCAGAAAATAAGCTCTGAAGTCAAATAAAGTTCAACGATTAAAACTATATCTGTTAATGTCTCACCTGAAGCTTTTTAAGCTGTTCTGTGTTTTACAAAATGTGTTTGGCTGCTTATTGATGCTGCAGCTCTGATGTTATTATGTGACACAAAAATCTGGGTAACACTTTATTTTACAAGTCAGTCATTTTCTAACAATTTCCTACAAATATCTGAGGAATTGACCTTGAATGAACTGAGGGAAAACGTCCTATGGTAACTGCATGTCACTCTAAAATATTGAAATGTGTGTTAATTACAGCGGGCTAATAAGAACCTTCTTCATTACGACAACAAAACACCACCTTTTTCTAAACCTTTGCAGAACGTGAACACGTTCCTACAAGAACAATAACATCTGCCAAACATGTCAAATTCATCTTTATTTAATATCAAATCCGAACATCATCCGCTCAAGAACATTTAAAATACGGGAAGAAATGAGCAAAATAATGATTTAATCCACAAATATCTGATCAACACGATGAGTCTGACGATACGTTCACTGCCAACTCTCAGCACTCGTCAGTCACGTGTTTGATATGCGGTCGCTGTGGTGACGATCTTGTTCTTATTTTCTAAATTTATCACAAAATCCAGAGCAGAATTTACAACTATACGGAAGCCCGAACCTGCCAGGAAAATAAACAGAATACATGAAATGACAAAAATAAAAATACTCAAAATTATTCTGACTTATAATTTTGACTTAATATCTTGTATTTATGACTCAGTATCCGATCACTTTAACCTAATTAGTCAGACGTTTGTCTTTTCTCATATTTATGACTTAATATCTCATAATTTTGGCTTTCTAAGTCACAATTTTGAGTCTCAAAAACTGTTGGGTTATTAGGACAAAACTATGAGATATTTAGTCATAAATATGAAATAACTTTTTATTTCATATGTATGACTTAGAAAGCCAACATTTTTACTTAGGACAAAATTATAAGATATTAAATCATAAATATGAAATAAGTCACAATGTTGACTTTTATAATTATGACTTAATATCACATAATTCTGACCTAATAACTAAAACTTTTAACTCTTTTGTATTTCTGACTTATTGCCTCAGAATTAATGCTTCGTAAGCAAAGTTTGAGTTTCTATCTCATAATTGTGATTTACCATGGGTTCTTTAATTTTTGCTATTCTTAACGTTTCATCTATGCTTTTCTTTTCCGGGCGTTAACGGGCCTCCGTACATTTTAAATCTGCTGCAAGTAAAAATCTTGTGGATCGACTCAGAAACGCGTCATGACTTCATCTCTCTGGTGCTGTTGGGACTTAAAAAAAAATAAACTGAACTAAAAGCACATTTTGGATTAAAACCATGTTGTAACTCTGCTGATGCACAGATGTTTAATTAACTGTAACCTGCTAATGTTGAGATGTTTCCTCTTCAAACCAACAAACAGCAGGACAGTTTTGGTTTCAAAGTGCTCCGAGTCCTGGAAGCTTCAGGATCCCAGCGTCTTGATTTAACGACTTATTTAAAGCCACGTTGAGTACAAGAATCCGTTAACGTCTGATTTAATAAAAGTGTTGTCTAATCAGATGTTGCTGATTGGGTTCAGAGACCTGTGACGAACATTTAGCACTTAAAACTTTCCCATCATGCCTCTCTGAGTGTCGCCGGTACTTCCTGTTGTTGTCCGGTGTTTTTAAAAGTTGATTTCTTCGGCGTGCGTGCTGTCAGACTGTCGGCCGCTGCCACGCTCTGTTCAAGCTTTGTATTTAATTTGTCATGTCAAATTATCAGTAAAAACAAAATCAAACTCTCTCTGGTGTCGACTCGTGTTTGTTTGTTGTTTAGAGACATAAAGATGGAGGTTATTGAGTTTTCTTTTCTTTTGGGATTTTATCTCTTTATTTTAACTTTAACAATCCAAACAGTTTCTGTCACTTCAGTGTTGCTGATGTATGGAAGCCAAAAAAAAAAATTATAAAATGCCATTATTTATAGATGAAGTCACAATTTTACCTCATGACTTTCAAACTCACAATGTTTGATTGACTCAAAAAAAACACAGTACTTACTTAGTAAAACAGTATTTGAATTTAGACTTTGTAAGTCATCATTTTTAATGAATATCTAAAAATGTTTTGATTTGGTATTTAAACATGTTAACGTTAAGTCAGAATAATGACTTGGTGTGTCAGTTTATACTTTATAATAATTATGTCACAGTATCTGATAATTTTGAATTATTTAAAAATTGAGTCATAATTCGACTTGTAAAATATTTTCTTACTCAATTTACGACTAAGTATCTTGTAGATTATACTTGGTCATAATATTGACTTAGTGCCTTATAATTGATAGTAAAAAGTCACAATGTAGTATTGTAGAACATAATGATTTAGATTTTTTTTTTAGTGAAAAAGATAATATTAACTTCAGGTTCCCAGTTTTGACTGAAATGCATCATTACTTTCATTAGTATTTTGACTTTTGTGAGTATTTAATATTTTTATGTTCCTAAAAAAAATAAAAAATAAATTCCAAACTGAATGGGTTTCCATACTTTTGGTTAAAAACCAATGTAATCCCTCCTGCAGTATCCAGCAGGACGTCTGACGTCGTTGTCAGTCAGCTGATGACACCTGTATCACACCTGTAGTGACCTGAGTGGAAGCAGAGCTGCTGAAGGTAAATATCACACCTGTGTGAAGTTTGTGTTTGTTGTATCATCAGAGTGACGTTAGAAGTGTGTTTTTCAGCTGAAACTCCAGAGGAGAGACGACAGGAGACGTTTGGCTTCATGAGTCGAGACTTCGTATGAAGAAAACAAACTAACTTCAAACAGGTACACATGTTCAAGGTTCAGCTTTGTGTGTGTGTGTGTACAGTGGCATGCAAAACTTTGGGCGCCCCTGGTCAAAATTTCTGTTACTGTGAATACTTAAGTGAGTAGAAGATGAACTGATCTCCAAAGGGCATAAAGTTAAAGATGAAACATTTCTTTAACATTTTAAGCAAGATTACTTTTTTTTCTCCCATCTTTTACAGTTTCAAAATAATAAAAAAGGAAAAAGGGCCCGAAGCAGAAGTTTGCGCACCCTGCATGTTCAATACTTAGTAACACCCTCTTTGTCAAGTATCACAGCTTGTAAACGCTTTTTGTAGCCAGCTAAGAGTCTTTCAGTTCTTGTTTGGGGGATTTTTGCCCATTCTTCCTTGCAAAAGTCTTCTAGTTCTGTGAGATTCTTGGGCCGTCTTGCATGCACTGCTCTTTTGAGGTCTATCCACACATTTTCGATGATGTTTAGGTCGGGACTGTGAGGACCATGGCAAAACCTTCAGCTTGCGCTTCTTGAGGTAGTCCATTGTGGATTTTGAGGTGTTTAGGATCATTATCCTGTTGTAGAAGCCATCCTCTTTTCATCTTCAGCTTTTTTACAGACGTTGTGATGTTTGCTTCCAGAGTTTGCTGGTATTTAATTGAATTCATTCTTCCCTCTACCAGTGAAATGTTCCCCGTGCCACTGGCTGCAAACAAGCCCAAAGCATGACCGATCCACCCCCGTGCTTAACAGTTGGAGAGATGTTCTTTTCATGAAATTCTGCACCAATTTTTCTCCAAACATACCTTTGCTCATTGCGGCCAAAAAGTTCTATTTTAACTTCATCAGTCCACAGGACTTGTTCCGTTGCAAACTTCTGATGCTGAATTTTGTGGCGAGGACGCAGGAAAGGTTTTCTTCTGCTGACTCTTCATGAAGGTCATATTTGTGCAGGTGTCGCTGCACAGTAGAACAGTGCACCACCACTCCAGAGTCTGCTAAATCCTCCTGAAGGTCTTTTGCAGTCAAACGGGGGTTTTGATAAGCCTTTCTAGCAATCCTATGAGCAGTTCTCTCAGAAAGTGTTCTTGGTCTTCCAGACCTCAACTTGACCTCCACCGTTCCTGTTAACTACCATTTCTTAATTACATTACGAACTGAGGAAACGGCTACCTGAAAACGCTTTGCTATCTTCTTATAGCCTTCTCCTGCTTTGTGGGCATCAATTATTTTAATTTTCAGAGTGCTAGGCAGCTGCTTAGAGGAGCCCATAGCTGCTGATTGTTGGGACAAGGTTTGAGGAGTTAGGGTATTTATAAAGCTTTGAAATTTGCTTCACCTGGCCTTTCCTAACGATGACTGTGAACAATCCAGAGCCCTAACAAGCTAATTAAGGTCTGAGACCTTGGTAAAAGTTATCCGAGAGCTCAAATCTCTTGGGGTGCCCAAACTTTTGCATGGTGCTCTTTTCCTTTTTTTCACTCTAAAATTGTACAGAACAAAAATAATACACTAATCTTGCTTGAAATTTTGAAAAGAATGTTTCATCTTTAACTTTATGCTTTTTGGAGATCAGTTCATCTTCTACTCACTTAAGTATTCACAGTAACAGAAATTTTGACCAGGGGCGCCCAAAGTTTTGCATGCCACTGTATATATATATACTGTATATACTGTATATGTGTGTGTATATATATATATATATATATGTGTGTGTGTGTGTGTGTGTATATGTAAGTTTGGTTGAAAAGTGTAAGTTTGTCAAAGTTCCCTATAACATTTATTTAAATGACTATATTTTAACGAACAGTTAGGACCTGTTTTTCATTGAAAAATACAAAACAAGTTATATGTTAAACAAGATCAGTCACCTTAATTATTCATTTACAATTCAATTAAAAAGCCAAACTGCAGCACACATTAGAAACATGTTTCAGGTTTATTGAATGAGTTTCCATGCAGGTTAGTGAGGACATGTGACAGACGAGGTGTGTCTTGGTTCTGTACATGATTGAAAACTTCAGCAAACACACAAACAACAACACTTTGTTGTATTTCCACATCGACGCTGACAGATATTACCGTCAGCTGCTGCAGAAATTCAGCCTGTAAAACAAACCGAGTCGACGTTAACGAGACAAAACAACGCTTCTGCTTTTCCCTTTAAAGGAGCAGATTTACATTCTGAGTCTGTGTACGAGGAGGAAGAGGAGGAGGAAGATGACATATTTATTAAGTGACAATTAGTTAATCCTCACTAATTACTTACAACAGCTGGGTGGAGAGAAGCTCCACAGACTGTGGACCGACTGTGACACATCAAACCCAAACGAACTGAAGGACAAAATAATGAAAATAACGATGTAAATTAAGTTTATAAGAGATTAGCAGTAGCATTGACTGGTAGCCATAGCAACAAGCATCTTCAGTCTCTCCCACCCCCCCACCCACAAAATTATAAAACAGCTCAAAATTCTGAGATTTTTCTCAAAATTACATGAAAAAAATGTTAATTACAAAATCCTTATCGCAGTTGTGTCTTAATTAACATGCAATTATGACATTTCATAATTACAAAATTCAGATCTTATAATCACATGAAAAGATCTTATAATTACGTGATCCATTTCTCATACCAATCTGTAAAGATCTCATAACGACAAAATTCCTGTCACAACTGATTGAAAATATCTCGTAATAACCAGATATTTATCTCATGATTACAAAAACTCAGAATTGTGAGATTTGTACCTGTTATATTAAAAAACTGCAAGATGAAGATCTTGTGGTTGTGTTTTGTAATAGTTACGTTGTAAAAAGTCACATTTAGGAGGAAATGTCTCCGCTTTTCTTCGTCTTAATGCAGTGTGCTTATTGAACTTTGACTCGTCGATGTAATTTCAGATCAGCGGTTTTCATCGTACTTCATAATTTGTTGGCGGATTAAAAACCGAGCGTGCTTAACTTTTGGATTTAATCAAAAACGACGCTTTCATTAATACAGACATTAGACTAGTAGTCAAGTCAAGGTCCCGGTCCTCGAGGTTTTGGGCCTCCAGCTGGACGATGATCAGATTTCAATTAATTATTTGTCAGCTCTTCCTCCTCCTCACCCTGAAGCTTCCTCCGTCCTCATGAGATGATGCTGTTTAGAAAAAAAACACTGAAATCCAAAGTGCTTCATGTTGGTTTTTCTTCACATAGTGAAAAAACGAGGGGCTTCATTTCTCATTGAAGCCCCTCGTTCCGCTTGACTTCAGTAAAAAACTCACAAGATGCTTTGATAAAATCAAAATAAAGATGGAGGAGCCCCCATGCTGCTTTAATGCATTTAGTGTTACATGTTTAGTACCAACTAAAGTTAAAAACATTGAGGAATTCTTAACAAATGACAGAAAACATTTTCGTTCAGGATAAATGCACTTTAAGAGTTTTTCACATTGAATTTCTTGAATGTGTTCGAGCTGATGAAAAGAAGGAAGAAGGCAATGAAAGGTTTTTAGTAGCAGGGACGAGTTTCAACAGACTGCAGTGTTTTCCTCAGATTCACCAGACTTCACTCAGAAAAACTACGATTTTAGCAGCTATTATTTTAAGTTTATTTAAGTTTTGCCTTTATTTAATGGTTAACATTGGAAAACAACAACGAAATAGCGACAGTATCAAGTGTTACTTCTGACACTTTAAATTTAAAAAAACAATTAGCTGTCATAGATGTTTCTATCATCAAATGTGACTAGAATAACTTGCAAATGTAAAGAAATATTTTTCCCGTCCAGACTGATGTAGGAGAGGAAAATATTGAAGTATTAAAACTCGTCCCTGAAGCCGTCAAACGTCTGATATTAAAGCTCTTCTCAGGTCCGAGACCCTTCGTCTCTCCTGTTGCATTGATAAGAGTTTGTACCTTCTGTACGTCTCAAGGCATCGATTTTTCTCAGTTCATTTACATACATACATATTAACAAGTGAAAGAACAAGAAAGAGTATTTGCTATTTAAGTTGCTTATCTGGTAAACTTCAGTCACAGCTGCATCTTTGTCAAGCGTGGTGGCGTATAAAGCGTCAGGCTAACGGTTAGCAGATGGTGCTTTCACAACAACGGATCTGTGCTTCTCCTTCGATAGTGGTCAAAACATGTAACAGTAACCCCGAATACTGGCTTTATTCCAGTGAGACGCTTTTATAGTATCTTTACAATTATATGGTTACTTTATAAAGTGTATATTTCCTGGTTATGTGATCGTTCCTCCTGTCGCAGTTAATGATGCATTAACGTACAAGAATAAAAATATAAAACTGGGATTAGAAAGAAAAATAAGCATAAAGTTTAACTCATTATGTTAGAAAAAAATTTACAGTACAATGTGTTTTAGTTTGCTAACTAGCTTGTCACTGCTACCGCACTCCTCTGGTGCTTTTTAGCTACAAGCCTTAGCGCTTCTTCTGTTGCAGTTAATGACACGTTGATTTCTAACATCACTTCACACAATCCATAAGTATAACGATTAAAGCTTAGATTAAAACTAAAATTACGCTCGACAGACACAAAAAACAGATTCTGGGGAGGGAAAACTCAGAAGCTAGCCGTGATTTTAGACGAGTCATTGTCAAGCTAACGGCTAACGGCAGTCTGGGAATATTGATAGAAACGCAGCTTCGTGGCAGCGAGTCCAGTGAGAGTGAGTCCAGTGAGTCCAGTGAGAGTGAGTCCAGTGAGTGTGAGTCCAGTGAGTCCAGTGAGAGTGAGTCCAGTGAGAGTGAGTCCAGCGAGTCCAGTGAGAGTGAGTCCAGTGAGTGTGAGTCCAGCGAGTCCAGTGAGAGTGAGTCCAGTGAGAGTGAGTCCAGCGAGTCCAGTGAGAGTGAGTCCAGTGAGAGTGAGTCCAGCGAGTCCAGTGAGAGTGAGTCCAGTGAGAGTGAGTCCAGCGAGTCCAGTGAGAGTGAGTCCAGTGAGAGTGAGTCCAGCGAGTCCAGTGAGAGTGAGTCCAGTGAGAGTGAGTCCAGCGAGTCCAGTGAGAGTGAGTCCAGTGAGAGTGAGTCCAGCGAGTCCAGTGAGAGTGAGTCCAGTGAGTCCAGTGAGTCCAGTGAGTGTAAGTCCAGTGAGTCCAGTGAGTGCGAGTCCAGTGAGTCCAGTAGATGATGAAATACTGTCGTGTGGCCGGTAGTCACTGTGCTTGTACAACAGTGAGGCAGCTAGTTAGCCAGCAGGTAGCATTACGTAAAGGCCGCCTCAGTGTTTTACAGTGCAGACAGACAGGCCACCTGGCTTAAAATAGACAGGATCAAAAAATAAATAATAAAACATGAACTTTAAGGGAGAAAGGGCCATTTCAAAAAGCATAATCCAATTTTAAGTGAGAAGCTGTTGTCTGTTAGCCATTAGCATGACAGTGACTCAGCTAAAATGCTGCTAGCCAAGATTGTTTTTTCTAATGTTCTTTTGTTTTTGTTTGGCCATAACTTCAGTTTTACAGAGGACTGACGTTAATGCATCATTAATTGTGACAGACTAGTAAGTTAGTTAAAACTGGCTGTTAGCTAGCTAGCTTAATTCCTCTACTATAAATACAACTGTAGTTATAAACGTGGCTAGCTAATAGCCTCCTGGCTAGCTAATAGCCCCCGGGCTAGCTAATAGCCCCCTGGCTAGGGCTAGCTAATAGCCCCCTGGCTAGGGCTAGCTAATAGCCCCCTGGCTAGGGCTAGCTAATAGCCCCCTGGCTAGGGCTAGCTAATAGCCCCCGGGCTAGCTAATAGCCCCCTGGCTAGGGCTAGCTAATAGCCCCCTGGCTAGGGCTAGCTAATAGCCCCCTGGCTAGGGCTAGCTAATAGCCCCCTGGCTAGCTAATAGCCCCCTTGCTAGCTAATAGCCGCTGCAGTTGTATTTACAGACCTGAACAAACTGTTTTCTAGCTAACAGTTAGCACTAGCTAATGTTGCCGTCTTTAGAGGATTTAAAATCTTAGTAGACTAGCTGAGTACAGGTGTGTGTGTGTGTTTGAAGTGTTCAGACGCGTGTTCGTAACTGCCGAACATTTGTTTTAGTGGACTGTTATTCTAAAAAACATTCACATCAGGAACCTGATCACTGATCTCATGAAGGAAAATAAACCTTCCGTCAAATGCAGAAATAAAGTCTCTCGCTCTCGTCCAGCCAATCCTCAGAACCGCCTCCCCTGATTGGCTGGAGTCGATCACAGGAATGCATCTCAATCAGCCAATCGGAGAGGAGGAGTGTCGAGCGTTCATTAAATACGCAAATATATCGTTAATAGACATTAATTCAGTTCAGAGTTATACACAGATGTACAGTTAGTGGAACGTGGGCG
Organism: Macquaria australasica; assembly: GCA_005408345.1. Lineage (NCBI taxonomy): Eukaryota > Metazoa > Chordata > Actinopteri > Centrarchiformes > Percichthyidae > Macquaria > Macquaria australasica. The sequence continues at coordinate 18,726 of SEMN01001569.1, read as the reverse complement.
ATGAGGTTTCACCGCTCGGTGGCCATTTTGGCTCCAAAAGGACAGGAAGCCACCAAGTGAGGTGGAGCGCCTGCTCCGTTACTGTTATTCTTAACTAGCTTCTTTAGCATGTCACCAGACTTTTCTTAAACTGAAACTAAAATAAAACACAGGAAATTAAAATTATTCAGTGACAAACATGCAGATTAAACTGTCACGTTGAATTTTTAGTGTTTATCGTTTTTCACCAGACACTCGTAACGTTAGCAAAGTTTCTAGTTTCAGCCGGTTTGTGAAAATCATAAAACATCCTGCACAATAAATCTTATTAAAATATTGATTCTAAAAACGCAGATGATAGCATGCTAATGTTAGCATGTTAACGCTCTTGTTAGCAACTACTGGACGTCATCATGCCGAAGTTTATCAAACAATCTATAACGCAGAGTTTTGCAAAAAGACTCAACGACTGTGCATCAAACAAGCTAATTATCTGATCCAAAATGAGAAAGTAACATTTGTCATGTTTGTACGAATATTAAAAAGAGTCACGAATGTTGACGAACACGCGATCGCTTCAGCTCACATGCAGCGAAGAGACGTTGGCATACATGCTCACAGTTAGTAAGTTGACATGCTAATACTTAGCATGCTGGCACTTCTGTTTGCAGTAATCTTAAAGTAGAGCCGAGGCTAACAGGGATTCAGTCATTGGTTTCTTGTCATGACGGCGCTACATGAAGAGTCGGACGATCACAAACATCCGAATCAAATTTCCTCAGATTAAAATGTGAAAACCATGAAGAACGCTGGATTTAGCTTCCAGGATAAACTCAAATTTTATTTCTAAATCTTTAGATACAGTTGTGATAAATGTCTGGTGAAAACAAACAATTAAAACTCAACATAAAGGAATTCTGTTGGAAGATAAACTGGTCTCAGACACCATTTCAAACTAAAGACTGATTATTCTTTCTCAACTGTTTAGTCTTTTCTCTGAACATCCAGAGAGCAAAGAAAACATGTTGTGCTTCCTCCACAGTGTTTTTCTCACTGTTCTGTTCTTTAAGAACAACCAAACATACAGACGACAGAACCGACTGTCACCGAGTTCCTTCCTTCATGACGAGAAGCTGCAGATGTCCTGCTGGTGTATTGGTGATATGAAGCAGGAGAGGATCAGCTGGAACGAGCTGCTGTCAAACTTCAGTCACATTGATTGGAGTTTGTGGAGTTTTAAGAGGGAAGTTAAATGAAACTACCACTCGAATATGAGGAACAAGATCTATTGTTTCAGGTAATTGTCATTGTTTGACATTTTATCGACCAAATCATGAATCAAACGTCACGAGTTCCCAGAAACTGAAGTGACGGCTTCAAATGTTTTTGTCTGATCAGCAGCTGAAAATCCAAATCAATTGATGTCAGGTTTTGTGAAACTATCCTGCAAAGTTTAACCCAATAAATGACTAAATTCATTTATCAGTGATCAAATTATAATTTCTGTCCTTCAACAAATCGTTTACCTTCAAAACTGATCCAAACACTCAGCTTCAATGTAGCGTTTAATGTCTCCTCTCCCGTTTCTCTGTTATCCAAACACTCGAGCCAACAGAGCAGCGAGCTCAGGTGTGCTGGTTCAGAGTAAAATCCAGTACAGTCCAATGGAAGTCTGATAGTTCTGTAATTAAATTTGTCTCAGGCAGCAACAGGATAAACCTGGAGACCGAATTCTGATCCTTCCAGCCCGTTTAGTGTTTCTCTTCCAGGTACGATTTATCAGGATGTAAAAACCGACCTGGAAAAGTCCAAGAAGCTGTATTTTCTCAGCTGCCCCTGAATGCAGTGAAACCTAAAATCTGATCAGCTGATCCTCAGATTCAAAACAAGTCTGTTAGAAACTTGAGAGACAGACGCGATGAAAACAGAGCGGAGGTTAACGAGAAAATCTAATCCAGTAAATCTCTTCAGCGCCACGTTTGGCCGAGCTGCGTCTAAATCAGAAGACAAACATTTAACTTCTCCGACTGCAGCGAGCAGAAGACTGGAAGGAGTCTCTGCAGAATCCCAACATCAGAGTCTGCAGGAGGTGGCGTCTCCGTGGTCACATGATGCCGTTGGTGACGTACTGGAAGGAGTCGTAGAGTTTGGTGGTGATGGAGCGCATGGATCCGTCCACCAGCTGCTCCACCAGCAGCTGCAGCTGCTCCTCCGTCAGAGACATGTGGAAACGCTCCTTCAGGCCACGGATGGTGCTGGAGCCGTGGAAGCAGGGCAGGTGGGAACCTGGAGGAGGAAGTAAAACACACGGGAGGAAACATCAGTACAAGGAGGAAATAAAACACAAGATCCAACACAAACACTTTCCACCAAGGTGTTGGTTACCTTGCTGCATGATCTCCACTATCTGCAGCACCTTCTCCATGTGTTTCCTGGCAGCGATCAGACCCTGAAGCATCAGCATCTTATAGTAGATAAACATGTCTCCGTCAAGACCGCCCATCACCTGGAACACAGATCCATTCAGTAACTGTAACTCAACTCTGGTCCCATGTTGAGTCCTTCTGGATCAGGTCTAATGATCCTCACGTCCGTTTTAGACGTTTCAGTCCCAGACAGCAATGAAGTTAATTTAAAACTGCAACACAAACTGAAAGCGGTCGTCATTTACTCACATCGACGAACTCTGACGTGAGTTTGAAGGCCGACGTCTCAAAGCCAAGGTTACGAGGAGAGCTGGAGAGGATGAAGCCGAAGTCGATGTGGATGATGTGACCTTCAGAGTCCAGCAGGATGTTCCCGTTGTGTCTGCAGAGATCAGTTTCATATCAGAGAGAGCTCCAAAGACTGGGAGCAGGGGGAAACTGAGTTTGAAATCTGACGTCACACATTGCATCACTTCCTGTTGGTATAGAAGGATTTTGGTAAAACAGGATACTATTAAAATTAGTATGTAGTTGGATTTGGGACACCGACAGAGTCTACAGTCATGCTAGCAGCTCTGTGAGGCTGTGCTTTGAGCTAAATGCTAACATCAGCTAATTAGCAGTACACACAAAGTACAAAGTTAGCCATCTTTCACCTGCAGCAGGTAACGGATGTGTGTGTGTGTCTCACCTGTCTTTCACCTGCAGCAGGTAACAGATGAGGCTGTACCCGGCGCAGCTCTGGACAAAGTTCCTCTGCGCGGTGAGGAAAGCTTCGGTGGTGAAGCTGCCGTGTTCCTGCAGGAAGTAGTCGAGCAGAGACAGCTGACTCTGTTTCCGCACCTGACGGACAGGAAACAAACCACATGAACCTGTTAGAAAAACACCTGACAGGTAGACGATCCCACAGAACAACAGGCGGCTTTCAGGTTAACTCTGTTTCACTGTTTATTTTTCAATGGATTCCAAGATGGCGCCATGTAAAAATGTTCTGCCTGCTGCTGCTTTCAAGGTCAAACATGAACTTTTAATCTCGCCAACATCATCCTGACGGGTTAGTGCAAAGGTAAGTTCCCATGATGCCTTGCTGTGTGTACCTGGTGCAGAGAGACGGCGTTGAGGACGGGCTCGATCATGCCGCTGTCTGATGACATCACCAGGATCTTATAGGGTTTGATCCACAGAGGAACTCTCTCCTGCTGCCAGATCGACTGCACACACAAAAACACACCATCAGCTTTCTGTCCTCCACTTCCTGTGAAACACGAGATCTGTTCTGACGGAGGAACGATCTCTAAATAACGTCATCATGAGACTCGATCGTCCTGCAGTTCAGTTTCATCACATCTTCTGTCTTTAACGACTTTAACGTGAAGTGAACTGATGAGTAGATTTACTTCTGAAATTATTACCTCACACTCATGAATACTAAAGAACAACATCAGAACATAAGAATAAATGTCTTTCTATGAGAGGAGCTGGTGATAAATATGTGATTGTGAAGTGATAATGTTCCAGGTGTGTCAGTACCTGCAGCTGTCGGAGGACCTGATAGGCCAGCAGCTCCTGTCTCAGGTCGTCTCCACACTTCACAATGACCGACAGCAGCCTCCAGTTCAGCAGGTGACCGTACGGAGAGGCCTCTCTGATCCGCCTGCAGATAAACATAATAAATATATAAATATATCAGACAGTGTTGCTGGTGAACAGCTGAGAGATGTTTGAGGTTCATGGACCCACCTGACTTTCTCTTCCCAGGGTTCTTTGAGGGCGACAGCTGACGGGTCCTCAGGGTCTCTCCTGAACGTGGTCGGCGTGTGAGCGAGGTTCTCCGACAGACGACGTCTGGAGAACCAGAACACCGCGAGAACAAACAGAACAAGTGTTAGAAACCAGAGATGAACCTTTCTGTCTGTTGAAATGATGATAATACAACACCTCACTGACTTTAGGAGGTGGAACAAACAAAAGTAAAAAGTACATGTACACAGGTACTTTACTTAAATACAGTTTTGAGGTACTTGTACTTGAGGATTTGCCTTTTCTGTTTAGAAATACTGCAGTAAAATAACTCACAAACTAAGTGTAGTTTGAATGTATTGATGATGTAGTCTGGTGTCACTGTGTTGATGTTTATGTGACATCACTTCATGAGTCACACTGATTGGAGGTTGATTTTCATTAAAATATTACTTTTATTACTTGACATTTGGTTTAAATGTTCTCGTACTGATGATCATGTTTTTGTTTTCTTCTCATTATTTCACCACGTCACTCTGAAGCTTTCAACACTGTCACATGGGTTTCTTCATTTAACTCCAGCTCTGATCTGATGGATTGAAACCACTGTCTGTGTGTGTGTGTGTGTGTGTGTGTGTGTGTGTGTGTGTGTGTGTGTGTGTGTGTGTGTGTGTGTGTGTGTGTGTGTGTGTGTGTGTGTGTGTGTACCTGATGTCTCCGGCGGCGATGAAAACTGGCTCTTTGCTCTCCAGACTCGTGATGCTGTCGACTGAAAACTGACTGATGTTATCGCTGCTGCTGGTCTGAGCCTCCACCTGCAAAACACACACACACACACACCATCATCAATATTCAGCTTTTCCCACAGACGTCTCTGATTAGATTCTGTTCTCTAATCAGTTTTTTGTAGTTGAATGTAAACTCTACATGTTTATATAATCGATTATTAATCCTGACTGCAACTATTCACTTGACTGGAAGGGTTAACTAACTGCTGGAAACACCTGCTCAGGTATCCACAGGTCTGAAGAGTTTTCTATTTCCTGTTGAAAATGGAGACTCCGCCTGTGTGATGACCTGGTTGGTTGTAATGTTTTTAATATTTTACAAACAAGACAAACGTGTTCTATAAAACCTGCTGGAAGAAGAAGTTTTGGAAACCTTGTATTTATGACATCACGGTGTTTGAACCGTTATCAATATTAAGTGAAATAAAAACTGACCTCAAACTTTAAGTAAAAAGAACCATAGAAGAAGAACAGTCGTCTCACCTCCACCTGCAGCTGTCCGATGTCGTCGGTGGCCCACGCCTCGTCGTCGTTGTCGTAGTTTGGGACGGTGGAGAAACTTCCTGCTCTGTGCTCTGACGTCATCCCGCTGTTAGCGTTAGCCACGGTGATGCCGCCGCCACAGTCCAGGTTCTCTGCAGAGCGAGCGGACCGGATCCTCGTCTCCGGGATCCGAACAGGAAGAGGAGACGTCTCGAAGCTCTCGCACTCCAACACCTCCACGTATATGATGTACGGAGCCTGAGGAGGAGGAAGACAGAGGAGGAGGACAGAGGGAGGAAGAGGTGATATCAGACAGACTTGCTGACTAACAGTTTCCCCCTGCTTCCAGTCTTTGTGCTAAGCTAGGCTAACCTCGTCCTGGACCTGTCCACTTGCTGGACACAGACATGAAACCGACGTCCATCTGAAACATCTGAGAATAACTGGATGTCACTAAACGCCTCACGGCTCCTGTGAGTCACATGTGCATCTCCAGTTTGACTTCAGCTCAGGTTTAGTTACCTGCTCAGGTGTATCGGTGTGTTTCCTGATACCTGGCCAGGTTTGTTACCTTGTCTTTGGAGTTGAGCACCACGGCCTGTGTGTGTGGGATCCTGCATACGTGGTGCTGGTGTTCGGCGGTGGGCAGCCAGACCCGGGCCGGCAGCTTGTGGTTGAGCAGCAACAGCTCTGAGATCAGCCGCTGGGTCTTCTGCTCTTTGGTGGGCAGCGTGGCCAGACGCTTCCCGATGCAGAGCAGAGACTTCACGAACTCCCTCTGAGGACGGAGACGCTCCGGCTGAGACATGAACAATAAAAGAACATTTATAGTTTCATTAAAATCAGTGAATCAACAACAGACACCTGAAGAACCCACATCGTCACAAACTCACAGAGATCCTTCAGATCTGCAACAAATCTCAACTAATCTCAACTGTTTTCATAATCAAATCATTTTTAAGCAAAATGCCAAAATTAGCTGCTTCCCGTTTCTGAAATGTCTCAGAGTTTCAGTTTTTCTCTGTTTGATGTCACAGGAAACTGGATCTGTTGGGGTTTGAACCGTCAGACAAAAGAAGACAATTAGGAGAAATTAGTTTGGACTCTTAGTTTACATTTTACTGGAAGTCGTTTCATTGAAAAACATTTTTAGGGACATATCAAGTTGTTTTATCCTGATACAAACTTAAAGACATTTTCCTCATTAAATCTGCTGAGGCTGGGTGGAGTAGACTCCTGAAAGGAGTTTGGTTCGTTCACATTTCAACTAAAAATAAAAACGCAAAAAACAGAGAAAAAGTTTCAGAGATGAAACTGTGATATAACGTTTCAGTCTGAGCATCATGACGCGTCGATAAAGAGTTGGAACAAACGGATACAGAATATATAAGAAGTTAAACCTCTTTAAGGGGAAGTTTAAAGGTCAGATGGTGTCACATGAACAAACTGCAGTTCTCCAGTTTGTCCACCAGAGGGCAGAGTGGCTCCACCTCCGACTCCGTTACCTCCGAGGTGGAGACAGCAGCCTGATGATGAAGCTGCTGAGCAGCAGAGAGTCTGACTCCAGACGTTGCATTCACTGACCTGGCCCTGAACCCCACCAATTCTTCACATCAGTATAACTTTAGTCCTGATCCTAACCCGTCGTCTCTGCCAGAGAAGGAGAATGTACTCAGATCCTGTACTGCAGTAAAAGTACTAATACCACAGTGTACAAATACTGTGTTCCTTCAGTAACAGTGTGAGTGTACTCAGTAACAGAGTGAGAGTACTCAGTAACAGTGTGAGTGTACTCAGTAACAGTGTGAGTACTCAGTAACAGTGTGAGTACTCAGTAACAGTGTGAGTACTCAGTAAAGTGTAGTGTTGAGTATTACAGCAGTAAATGTTCTATCTGATCTCATTAGATGATTCTTCCTCATCGTTCATGGAAAAGCAGGATTTTACTGTTGGAGCTCATTTTCAACTAGTTTGTATCTAATGATTCATTCTGGATTCATCTGCTGATTCTTTTCTCCATTCATCCATTGATTGATTGATTGGTTTGTAAAACTTCTACCGTCACAATGAGACAGAACTAAACGTGTTGAGTCTCATCACATGACCGAGCTGCTGTTTCAGATGTTTCGGGGTGGGGGGTGTTGAGCTCCACCGGCCGACACATGGAAACGTTTCAGAGACGTTTTGGGAGGAGAGATGTTTACATGACCCAGATTCTGCAGTAGGAAACAGAAACCAGCAGATTCTACAGTTTGAGTCACAAAGTTCAGTTCATATTTAACATTATGAACCCCTTAGTTATGCTGCTATAGGCCTAGACTGCCGGGGGACTTCCTATGATGCACTGAGCTCCTTTCTCCTCCTCTTCCTCTCCATCTGTACGCCCTCATATCCCATCAATGCTTGTTATTAATTCAACTTCTTCCCGTAGTTGTGTGCTTTCTCTCCTCTCTCTCTCTCTCCCCTTCTGTTGCTTTCTGCAGGTGTTTCTGCCTCTGGAGCTGTGGGGTCTGGGTCTGTGGTTGCTGCCGCCTGCTGCCCCCCGTGCTCCTGCTCTGCACCCGCTGATGCTATTGCTGTTGTTGCTGTTATTAGTATTGCTATTATAATGTTGCTCTTAGTGTTGTTTCTGTTGGTGTTAACATCAATGCCATTACCATATCTATGCTGTATTGAGCTGCTGTATGTTCTCTTTCCTCCTGCTCTCTCTCTCCCGCTCCCCCTTCCCCCTTCAACCCAACCGGTCGAGGCAGATGACCGCCCACCTTGAGCCTGGTTCTGCTCGAGGTTTCTACCTGTTAAAAGGGAGTTTTTCCTTGCCACTGTCGCATAGTGCTTGCTCATAGTGGGAACTGTTGGGTCTCTGTAAATATAAAGAGTCGGTCTAGACCTGCTCTATTCGAAAAAGTGCCCTGAGATAACTTTGTTATGATATGGCGCTATATAAATAAAACTGAATTGAATTGAATTAATCTGTTTAAATATTTTATATAAACACAAAGTTTTAACACAGAGACATAACTTGATAATTCCACTGAGAGAATAAAGGAGAAGTCAACAGCAGAGCTGAAACAGTTGATGAATCAATTAGTCGATCAACACAAAATTAATCAGCAACTATTTTGATAATTTAATTACTGATTTAGTCATTTTAGAAGGAAAAATGCAAAATATCTGCAGGTCAGATGTGAAGATTTGATGCTTTTCTTATCTGTTTATTATCATTGTAACTATAATATATAAAGTGAGCTTCAGATTGTTGGTCTGACAAAACAAAACATTTAAAAGACGTCAGACAGGTTTCATAGTCCAGACTGTGGCTGGGAAACAGATAATCAAAGACAAGACAGTGTTTTGATGAAGCAGCTCTGGAGATGAAAAAGAAGCTGATGATGAAGAGTTTGTTTTTTATAAATCAGATGATTGAAACTGATGAGTGAAGAGACGACATGAGCTCTGATTAGAAGTGATGAAGGAACCTCCTCCTCCTCCTCCTCCTCATGGTTAACTCAGCTGCTTCGACCTCACGGCTCTGAACACAGATCGAAGCTCGGCCTTCAGCTGCCAGTTGGAGAAAAGGAAAAAACTTCCACAAGCTGATGGACTTCATTATTAAAACACTGGAGACGCCACATCTGTCCACATCTGTCCACCCATCGACAGTGTTACAATTAGTGATCACTAGACTTTCAGTCTGAAGATAGAAGAGTTCGGCCCTGATGTTAAATAAAACACTGTTCACATGTGGAGGAGTTTCAGCAGTTTCTGTGATTTAGATTTGAAATATCAGTAATGATCTCTCCGTTTCTCCTCTCCGTTATATAAACTCTGTGTTGTTGTCAGTGTCTGCAGTCTGGCTGTAAACCAACCCTCCTCCTCCTCCTCCTCCTCCTCCTCCTCCTCCTCCTCAACCCTCCAGCAGGACACAGAGGAGTCACATATCTTTCTCTCTGCAGCAGGTTTTTATTTCGCTGTAGTTTTCTCTTCTTCTCTTTCTGTCTTTGAACTTCTCTTTTATTCTAATAAATAAACAACAGTTCTGTCAACTTTCCATCAAACTTTTTATTTGCTGAATTACTGAATCAGAGGAAGTGAACAACTTAACGAGAAGAGGAACTGTGTTTTTAGGTCGTGCAACGACAAAGATATCGTATTCTGACATTTTTAGATTATTAATACTCAAGCATCAATGTTAGAGCAGCGTTTTACTGTTGGAGCTGCTGGAGGTGGAGCTAGTTTATATACAGTTAGTTAGTTTAACTGCTTTATATACAGTTAGCTGCTACTGCTGGTTAAACTTGCCCGACCTGAACAGCAGCGAGCTGAAGGAAGAAGGCCGGAGGGCTTCGGCTCCTTTCAACAGTTTATTTAACACACAACCCAGACAGACAGACAGTCTGCTGTTAGCTTCATGCTAATTACTTAATAGAGGCTTTAAGAACAACATCACTGAAATAAGCTTTTGTAAAGAATGATAATTATAGTGCGGTTATGTGATCACTCAGAGCTGCACCTGAGCCACTTAATAAATGTCTTATTCACTTATTACTACACCTGTTCACTCCAGGCTGTCTAACTGTTTTCTAACGGTGTCTTGAGAAATCAATGTTACACACACTGTGTGTATTGTAATCTTATAACAGTAATTTGACTTGTGAAAGAATGACTTCACTTTAATGACCAGACGAGCAGAGCTGGTGGAGTTCAGATGCTAAAAACCTCAGTACACAGTGTCAGCAGTGTTACACATCAATATATATTAATATAGGTCTGATTTTAATGAGAGAAAAAATGAGTGGACAGCAATTGTAAACAAAACTCTTAAAACTATTGAAATAAAAATATTATCAAAAATGAATCTGTTTAGAAGCTTCTTCCGTCCCTGCAGGTTCAGTTTGAGCTCTTTCATCAGGAGGGTTTAGTTATCTGTGTATCTTTGTCTTCTTCAAACACTTTGGATAAAAGCTGTAGAGATAAACTTTTATTATCTCAAACTATTTGAAACTTTTCTCAGCTACGTTTTCACTGTTATCAGTCATGAACTTTCTCTGGAAAGTAACTGGTCGAAAAAAATAAATATTGCCGCCTTTTCTTTTCATGGTTACCAAGCTTTTCTTTATCAGGAGGTGAGAAGTTCAGCAACATCAAATAAAATAAGAAGCTTTGCTGCAGTTTTATTCTCCCTTCAGTCTCTCATGTGTTTGAGTTTTTCCAGAGGAGGATCTCTTACTTCTCTTAAAATAAAAGCAAGTGGAAAATATGACCAACCATCAGTAGAGACGAACAGATGAACAGGGAAAGAAGAAAAACAGAAGAGGCGTTTACACTTTTCTCTCTCCTTCATCCCTCCGTCTCCCTCATCTTTTTAATTGGATGATGAAAAGAGGAAAAAGGTTCAGAGTTTTCTCTCTCTCTGTGTTTGTGCAGGAGGAACCAAACGTGGCTCTCAGCCAATCACATCGCACTCTGCGTCTGGCTCCCGGCCAATGGAGAGCCTCGGTCTGCATGTGACTGAACCACCAGCCAAGAATATGACAGAGGGAAAACACTCTGAAAGTCTGTTGAAATTTCTCTTTTTCACAAAACAAATAATCTCCAGTCATCTTGCAGAGTCACAAACTGGAAACCAGTTACCTCTCTCAGCCTCTCTCCTGATACAACAACAACATAAAACCAACAACACAACTACCAGGGGTTCTGCTTTGTTCTGTTCAGCTCCGACAGATAAGACTGAAGCTGAAGACGAGCTGAAAGCTACAAACATAAACCAACAGAAAGATGTTTTAGAGTTTGACGGTCAGGACGGAGCAGAAACCCGACAAGTACTGAAATACTTGAGTGTCACTTGGACTACTGAAGGTGAGCAGTAAATTTCAGGTCTAGTTGTGACACCAAAAACCAGGTGGACATCACCATTGTTAGGCAACGCCTTAATCCAGGAAAAAGTAAACTAAAGCTAAAACACATAAGACTCAGCTCTTCCCTTCTTGGTGTCATCACAACAATGAGACAAATAACAAAATAAAAGAGTCTGGTCCTTACCTCCTCATGGACAGCTTCCACTTTCGGGTTACTGCCCGTCCGTCGGAGGCCGGAGCCGGGTCCGCTGCTTGCTGTGGTGGCGTCTGACTTGGATCTCTGATGGGTCCTCCTGGATGGGGAAACAAACACCTCCGCCTCCCCCAGTACGGGGCTGTCTGGGGTGGGGGTGGCCGTAGAGAACGAGGGGGAAGACTCCGTTTTGCTGCTGTTGTGCCTCTGATGACAGTGGCGGTGGGACGGCGAGGAAACCGGGCTGTCGGAAACAGAAGCTGAAACTGCTCTGGGAGCATTAGATGAAGGAGCAGAAGGTTTGAGTTCGTCAGACAGGATGAGTTTTCGGAGTTTGGTGCCTCTGGAGTGACGCTGGGTGGAGATGTGCATGTCGGAGGAGTAAGCGCCCAACAGCCAAGCTGTCAGCAGAGAGAAGGTTATACTACCTCTGCAACGGTGGATCTGAGAGATACACAGACAGAGAAAGACTTTGGATCACATGTCAATATCTGAAATATTATATTTTTAGCTTGTTCAATAAGTTTTCAAATAGGGCTGGGGCTATATGGCACCCCATATGGCCATAGTATGCCCACAAGAACAGGGTCATAAGCCTTCTCCAAGACTACAATGTACATTCAGATTGTGGATGGTCCAAGTCCCAGGACCCATCCAGAGTAAAGAGCTGATCCCTAATCTTGTTACAAACAATTGACCAGAGACATCTCTCCAGCACCATGGCATACGCTTTCCCAAGGATGCTGGGTAGTGTGATACCCTGACAAATGAAGTGCATCCTTTGGCCCTGTTTAAAAAAAATGGGAACCAGCAACCCGTCTACCATTCCATAGGCACTGATTCCAGTCTCCATACGAAATTGAACAGGTGTGTCCACCAAGTCAAAGCCAGAGCCTTCAGCTTTTCAGGAATCTTGTCCACCCCTTGTGTCTTTCCACTGTGGAGCTTTTTAACTACCTCAGTGACCTCCGCCAATTAGATGGGCAAAGCTTCCCCCAAGTCCTCTGAGTATGCCTCCTTCACGGAGGGTATGTCGGTCAGGTTCGGGAGTTCCTCAAAGCGTTCCTTCCACCCTCCAACACCATCTACAGAAGATTCAGAAGTTCAGCCTGGACAAGGTCCTGCCTCTCCTCTCATCTAGGGAGTTGTCTGATGGTTTGCCAGAACTTCAAGAGGCCACCTAAAAGTCCATGGTCTTCATGAACTCCCTCCGTACTTGAGAAGTTGTTGTCCTTCAGGCTTACCGTTTCTTCTAAGGGCCAGACCATCAGGAGCTGCCCCCCAGGTCTGACTCAAGGATGGGGGCATGGTTTCCCGATTCTTGGCAAAGTGGCACTTTCATTGAGACATTGACGGCCCCAGATGAGGGGTAGTAAATAGATGTATGAGTTTCAGCTATTAACATGCTAACACTAGCTTCTCTTAGTTACGTGAACTACTAAACTAATTAGCTGTGTTAATAACCAGACACCCTGAGCAGATGGCTAGATGGTTAAAAGCTTCACATGATCTAAAATACAAAATCATTCAAGTGTATCAGTGGTGAAATCATCAGTTCACAGTCAGAACCAGAAACACAATCAGCTGTTTACCAAGCCTAAGACCTCTGTTGTCTTACTAATCAGGTGTCTGAGAACTCACCAGGTATGGTCTGATGGCGTCTCCCACCTCAGTGTCCATGTGTACATACATGTTGAGTAGCTGCGGCAGGTAGAAGTCCACCTCGCTGTTGGGGAAACTGAAGAGGCGGTTTCCGATGTATGCCTGCACCCCTGGCTCCTTTGACTTGTACAGGTAGGAGATCGCCATGGAAACGTCAAACAGCTTGGACTCGAACAGGCGCAGCAGCCACGACTGTTTAGATGATGACGATGATGATGCCGACGGTAGTAAAGAAGGCCCCGGCCGGGCTGAAGGAGATGGGTCTTGCTGGGAAGTACCTTGTTGTTTTTCTCTATCCTTCCCAGAACTCCCCTCCTCCTCGTCGTCTTCTTCTTTGATGGAGCTGGTGTCCGGGCTGACGTGCCACTGTGGACTGGAGCACTCTGTTAAGTCTGTGAAGTGTTGTTGTTGTTGATTGTTGTCCAGTTGTTGCTGTTCAGGCACTTCCCTGTTCTGCAGCTTGACCTTGAGAAGAACTTCCTGGCAAGCCTTTAGAGCTACTTCCGGGTCGATCACTGGAAGTGGAAAATGAGGAGAGGTCAGATTGATCGTAACCATAAAATTTGTAAAAGATGAAACAAAAAAAGTCCTGCTAGCATCCCATAGAAGCTGCAGTGTTCATCACATCCCCCGTTATTAAAGTTTTGGACAGAACAAACAACATACTGATGACTTAGCTTTTCTTAGTCTTACTAGAAGTGGAGTTACAATTTAAAATTTGTCCTGAATAAAAAATGTCACGGCAATTGCCTCTTAGACTTCATTTAGATATTTCTCGTTTACAAGAGGAAAGACCCCCCCACTAGCAAGATAAACATCACCAGTAAAAAAATAACAGTCCTGTCAGAGTGTTTTTGTGATTATGCTACCAAAAACTGACTGAATTTGTAGCAGCTTTTCCAAAAACTATCACCACCTTATGTGTGCCTGTGACCCTGGGAGCTGTGTTGTAGCTGTGTTGGGGCAATAGCTTCTGGTAGGGTCCCCAAAGGCAAATTGGTCCCAGGTGAAGGGTAGGACTAAAGGTATGGTCATATTACACTTCTGTTCTACGAATATTAACTCTGTTTCCTGTTTCAGTGTGATCTCCAGCCGGCAGGTCAGAGTCAGAGAGACTTGGACCTTGTAGCAGGGCCAGATCCAAGGAGCCCGGTAACACGAAACAGCCTAGGCCACGATGGCTAGGAACCTCTTTTGTGTGGAGTCAGTGCAGGAGGTGAACTAGATATAGTTGGGTTCAACTCTATGCAGAGCACCAGCTCTGGTACCAAACTCCGGGATTGGGACTAAGTGGTTGTGTTATTTTGTGATAAATTTAAGTAATATTTGAAAATGTTAAGACTTAAATGTTAAATGTTAAGATTAAATTGCAACTGCTAAAAATTACTGATATTCATTAAATGTAATAAGTTCCAGTGAGGCTTTAGTTTAATGCAGGAAACTGTCGTTTGGTAAATCTGGCATGCAGGCAGAGATTGGCTGAAGTTCGTTCTTGTGATCACAAAACTACAGAAGGGCCAGAATATCATGGTAATAAAAACCTAAAACAATCTGCCCTGTCCTGTTACCTTGGTCGACCCCCAGGTCCATCTCCATGGCGTCCTCCGAGATGACATCCAGCGGGGGGCTGGGGCCTCGCGGGTCGCCGCCGTTTGACGTGCCGCTGCTGCCGATGCCCTCGCTGGCGCTGCTGCTGCCGAGGCTGCCGGTGCTGCTGATGCTCCCGCTGGGGCTGGAGCTGCGGGGGCTGGCGCTGGGGGAGGACGGCTGCTCGCTGAGGGAGGGCGGGGGCAACTGCAGCTGAGGGCGGGGGTGATGGTGGTGGTGATGATGATGATGGTGGTGGTGGGCTGGGCAGTCAGAGGAGCTCTCAGAACAAGAGGAAGAGGATGAAGAAGAGGAGGAAGAGGAGGCACTGGAGGGAGAGGAGGGGCAGGAGAAGGTGGTGGGGGAAGAGGAGGAGGCTGGTGGAGGGGGTGGGGCTGAGTGGGAGGGGCTAAGGTGGAGCGGCCGCAGAGACGGGGACAAGGAGACCTCGGCGTCAGCCATTTTGGAAGAGCAGGCCTACAGAGAGAGAAAATGTTGCACCCGTTACGTGTTGGAGGAAGTCCAAGAACTTTAACATCTGCAGGATTTACACACATACAAACATCATGGAGAGACTGTGTGCGTCGGCAGTATCTGAGCTGATCTGTGTTGTGTTTGCATGTTCATGTGACTTTGCTTTGATCCCACCCACGCATCAGTGTGTGTGTGTGTGTGTGTGTGTGTGTGTTATGCAACGTCCTGCTGCCTGCACACCAACCTGTCATCATCATAGCTGAACAGGAAGTGGATTATATCTGACGTCTCCAGTCACAGACCTTCCTCAACACTTCCTGTAAATAAAAACGGTCTGAAGGCTCATTAATGCAGGTTCGTCAGATTGAACGTTTGCCGAATCTTTGCCTGCATCGAGATCTGATCTGAGAGTTTCATCATTAATCTTTATTATAATCTGTGAATGAGGCTCATTCTGTCTGCAGCCGACACACTGAGAGGACGGGAAACCTCTGAGGAAACCACAGCAACCGTCTGCTGTGTTTGTACCATCAGTGTGAGTGACGCAGATGATCATCACCATCATCATCTGTGTGTCTCTGCAGTGTTAAGAGGAGGCGTCTCTGTTTCTGTTTTCTCTCCTCACAGACTCCATGTTTCCATCACCAATCAGCAGCTGATCCGGTTCCTGTCCTCCTGATACTGAACTCTGTTACTGTGACGATGCTTTTAAAAAAAGATTCTGTGTTTCTGTGACGACGCCTCCACACTGACTGAAACTGCCACCTCCTCACTCACCCGCTGTTCCGAATACGGTTTAAAGGAAACGCGAGTCATTTTGTTCCAGTCTTTGTGCTAAGCTAGGCTAACATTGAAACTGATATCCATCTGAAACATGCGGCTATGGAGAAGACGGAGTACAGGAGGGTTTACTGAAAAATTACTGCAGACAATACTGAAAATACTCAAGTAAATCTGTTTCTGACTTTAAAAAAACGATGACATCAGCAGCAGCTTCTGACAAACATGTGGAGGGGATGATGTCATCACACATGTGTGATGGTTTCCAGATGTGAGGCGTGGGTGTCCTCCCACACACACACACACACACACACACACAGTTGATTGTTGTATTCGCTCATTTTTGTTAAATGAAAACAAACATTTTAGTAAAAACTAAATGTTTTAAGATTCAGTTTTTTAGCTTCAGTAGTTTGGCATGCAGCCTTAGGTGCACAGGAGAATAAGATTTAATGAAAAAATGGTGGACACACTGTCAGCACAGAATTTAATAAAGAAGCAGTGATATTCTGGCTATAGACCGTTGTCAGGCATCTTTTGTATGAACAAAACATAGCCTCTTCTTTAATACATTTTATTATTATTATTATTATTATCTTACAGGTTGCTCATATTCCACTTAAACTGTTCTCTGCAGGTCTGCATCTGTGATTCCTTAAAACTAAGATTTTCTCTGTCAGAGTAAAGACTGTAAAAACAAAATGGCACAAGCAATTGTTGTCTTCACTTGCAGTTAAATAACTTCATCCATCCATTTTAGTCATATGAAGTTAATTCTATACAACGCAAGTCAAAATAAAGTTAGAAAAGTGTCCCAGTCGCACAACCATGAACGCAAACTTTCAATTGTCGTGTTCGGTGTGATGAAAATGGGCTTTTTTAAAATTGTTTTTAGTTTCTTTTGTAAGCATGCAGCAACAATGGAGGGAAAATTTCCTGAAGAGGAAAATAAGTATACACACATACATACACACACACACACACAAATAATTATAATCCAATAATATCATATATTATTCTGCATAATGAGTACTTTTACTTTTGGTACTTTAAGTATATTTTGATGCTAATACTTTTGTACTTTTACTTAAGTAAGATTTTAAATGCAGGACTTTAACTAACAGTATTTCTACACTGTGGTGTTAGTACTTTTACTGCAGTAAGTACTTCTTCCACCTCTGATCACTGTTTGACCTTTGACCTGCTAACTGCTGATTGGTCATCATGTTGGTGATAGAAAACAGACAATCAGTCTGATGAGTAGAAAGTGTTTGCCCCCCAAGTCGGATCAATAAATCTGAATCTGATAGAAAGTGAAGATAGACTGAAATACATAATACATGTGTGTGCAGCATGACATCAGCAGCCCCCCCCTCAGCTGTTTCCTGATCTGTTGAATCTGGTCTCATCTTTATGTTCACATTAAACTCTGATGAAGTTTCTGTTTGTTCTCAGCTGACTGAGACCTGACAACAGGACCGAATACACACCGACACGCTCTGATGTTAATAAGCAGCAATGCATGCTGGATCTCGAAGTCATTTGGAGAAACAGTCTGAAGTGGACTGAGTTCTCATTGTACCAGAACAAATTCCTTTGAGTTATCTTGTAAAGTTTCTGTGAACGTTGGTACGAACACGTTTCCAGGTGACCTGATTCTCTCTCACCTGAACAAACAAACCAAAGCAAAGGAGGAAACAGATCAGAAGAACTGATCTGAACAGAGTGTCAGTGAACGCAGCGTCAGTACTGACTGATGGAGGAGAGAGTAATGTGTGCAGTTCAGGGCAAAGTGTGATGTTTATCATCACAACATCACAGCCGAGTGACACACACACACACACACACACACACACACACACACACAATGATCAGAACTATTATCCCAACATTTCCTCCACACTGATATGAAGCTACTCTACAGACCACTAACTCTAAATGACCTTCTTGTTGTTTTTAAGAGTATTTCTAAAAGTATATAATGAAGCAGGCGAGGTCTCGCTCTGTTACAGGCTTCGTTTTCGTTCAGACAAATCAATAATCAGAATTAGTTTGATAATCTGAGGTTGTATCTTTTGCAGTTTTTCCTGTGAGTTTACGTTCCACAGTTACAAACTGGTGTTTGACAGGCTGACTCTGGTTTTAATCTGTATATATTTACATTGGATTTACACTAAACAACTACATTTTTATTTTATTTTTAATCAGATTTACAGTATTTATAATTAAACATTTAACTGCATGAATGAAACAGGAAAGATTCTGAAGAATCCAAACTAAAATTAGAGGTTTATTTTATACTACTTTATAAACAGAAATATAGTATTTCAGTACTACAGGGACTTCATAGGAGAATTAGAGATACTGCAGGAGACAAAATACACCATAAAACTTCATAAAGTCTCCTGGAGTATTTAGGACGTCAGTGAAGGATACAAAAACAACTTAATTTAGTATGAAGTCACTACTGAGAACATAAACCGGCCTTTATATTATTTATAAAGTATTATGGAAACATTACGGCGATAAAACAGGAGATAAAATACCACAAATACTGTGAAGTATGTGAAGTACAGATACTCAAAGATATGAATATTCCAGGAGTATCACAGAGATACTCCAACAGATGAGCAAAGGAGCTAAATCACCGTTTCGGTGAGTATTATGGAGATCTGAGAGTCTATTCACAGGCATCAGGAGGAGCAGGAGGAGGAGGAGGAGCAGCAGCAGGAGGAGGAGGAGGAGCAGCAGGAGGA
>SEMN01001568.1:17500-42926 GCA_005408345.1 Macquaria australasica | reverse complement strand
AGTACCTTCTACAGTATACAGTAGTGCCTTCTACAGTAATACAGTAGTGCCTTCTACAGTATACAGTAGTACCTTCTACAGTAGTACAGTATACAGTAGTGCCTTCTACAGTATTACAGTAGTACCTTCTACAGTATACAGTAGTACCTTCTACAGTATACAGTAGTGCCTTCTACATTATTACAGTAGTGCCTTCTACAGTATACAGTAGTACCTTCTACAGTAATACAGTAGTGCCTTCTACAGTAATACAGTAGTACCTTCTACAGTATACAGTAGTACCTTCTACAGTAGTACAGTATACAGTAGTGCCTTCTACAGTATACAGGCAATTCTCTACAGCATACAGTAGTGCCTCACATGGTAGTAGGGCACCTTCTACTAGCATACAGTAGGCACTCCTTCTCATAGCACCTTCTACAGGCACAGTAGTGCCTCTCTGCTTCAGGCATACACAGTAGTGCCTTCTCACAGCATGCACAGTAGTACTCCTTCTCTACAGCATTACAGTAGCACCTTCCCACAGTATACAGTAGCACCCTTCACAGTAGCAGTGTCCTCTCTACAGCATACACAGTAGTACCTTCACAGAGCCAGTAGTGGCCCTTCTTACAGTACAGCGCTCCTCTACAGCATTACAGTAGTAATCTCTACAGCACAGTAGTGCCTTCTCATGCACACACACAGTAATTCCTCTGGCTACATACAGTAGCACCTTCTACAGCATAACTTCTTACAGTATACAGTAGTACCTTCTACAGTATACAGTAGTACCTTCTACAGTATTACAGTAGTACCTTCTACAGTATTACAGTAGTACCTTCTACAGTATACAGTAGTGCCTTCTACAGTATTACAGTAGTACCTTCTACAGTATACAGTAGTACCTTCTACAGTAGTACCTTCTACAGTAGTACAGTAGTGCCTTCTACAGTATACAGTAGTGCCTTCTACAGTATACAGTAGTACCTTCTACAGTATTACAGTAGTACCTTCTACAGTATACAGTAGTACCTTCTACAGTAGTACCTTCTACAGTATACAGTAGTACCTTCTACAGTATTACAGTAGTGCCTTCTACAGTATTACAGTAGTGCCTTCTACAGTATACAGTAGTGCCTTCTACAGTATTACAGTAGTACCTTCTACAGTATTACTACAGTATTACAGCACCGTCCTTTCAGACTGGGTTCAGGGTGGAGGATCAGTCACTGTCTCTGCTTTTGATATTTGCTGCTTATTTCTTGTTTGAAACTGATTATAAAATGCAGTGAATGTGAAAGTGCTCTGGTTTCTTATCGTGCTAAAGGTGATTAAAATGAACAAGTCTTGTGGCACCACCGGCCTTTAGAGAAACAAAATAAACTGAAAATTCACTAACTGGGCAACTAATGTGAGTGAAAGCTCCAGAACAGCAACTAAAAGGACGTGGTGGTGAGATTGTTTTGTCAGCTGCTGTTTCCTGAAGCAGCTGACATTTTATTTTGGTAGGGTGTGTGTCGGTTTATGTTGATGATGAGGATGATGAAGGGTGGAGGTCAGAGGTCACCCACCCACTCGCTGTGACCTGACAGTTTCTTATGGTTTCCATAGCAACATGGATACAGAGTTGTTTATGGAGTGTGAGGAGGAGGAGCTGGAGCCATGGCAACAGGTGGACGACAGCGTGGAGGAAGACGAGATGGACTTCATCGACAACTACTGCGAGCCAGGTGAGGACCACACACACACACACACACACACACACACACACACACACACACACACAGTTGGAGTAACATCACCTGTCTGTCTGTTTCAGTGGAGGATTCTCTGTCTCCTCTTCCTGCCTCTGAGACTCCGCCCACCAGGACTCCCCCATCCATCACAGCTGCTCCAACAGGTATCTGTGTGTGTGTGTGGTGGGGCCTGAGGGGTCAGGGGGCCCCTGGGTCTGGACCACTGCTTGAAGCGACCGTTAACGTGTCCTTTCGGAAAGTCACAGAGGTTAAAAGTAGTGACGTCCTACAAAGAGTCTCCAGACGAGTCTCTGTCAGTCTGGGGGTCTTGCTCCTCTGTAGGGGGGTGGGGGGGCTATGGTCGTGACTTCTTGGTCCACCTGTCAGAGTTTAAACTGAGTTTAAAACGAAAACAGAAACTGTTTTTGACTTCAGTCTTTGTTTTTCTGTTTTCTCAGCATCTCCTGTTCAGATCATCTCCTCTTCTGTGATGCCTCCTCCTCCTCCTCCTCCTCCTCCTCCTCCTGCCCCCTCCATTATCACCTCCTCGCTCTCCCGCCTCCCTGCCCCCTCCACACCTGCTGCCGCAGCCCCACCCCTGATGGCTCAGGCCCCGCCCCTCATCCTGACACAGACAGCAGGTGGAACGTTCCTCCTCCCAGCAGCCCCCGGGGCAGGGAATGCCCCGCCCATCCTCCTCACCACACAGGTACAGAAAACAAACGTACCCTCTGCTGCTCTACTGAAGGTTCTTACACTTCCTGTCTGTCTGTCCGCTGAGATCAGCTGGGACGTTCACAGACTTCCAGCTCTTCTTCTCCTATTGTCACTAACTGACACACAACATGTCTGCAAGCCGGTTTCCCTCCATTTTGTTTGTAGTTCTTCAGCAGTTGTACGTAGTTGAGCGTTTCTGAGGGAATCAAAGCCAGCTGATTGGTTGTCACTCTCAAGGCCAAACCCGAGTCCTGCCTGAGGAGCAGCAGGCAGTGGTATAAGCGGGAGCTGAACCATGAAGGGCTTTAAAGGGGACCAGTAAATAGCTAATAGATCTCAGAAAAAGAGGAAGATGATTCCAGTCAGATGGAGCTTTATATTGAAATGACCTGCGTCCGACTAAGTTTGTCCTCATTCCTGCGTGAAAATATGGCACAAGCCGCAGTCCATTCATAGAAGAATAAAAGATTTCATTTCAGCTTCAGCTCTCCAGCTTTATTCAGTGCACAGCCAGTGAAGCAAGGCTTGCCCCCGGCCGGTGGGTTCGAACCGAGAATCTCTTCCTGTGAGGTAACCGTGCTAACCACTGCACCACCGTGCCGCGCTCTCAAATGCCCTAGCGCATTTTTTTTTTACTCCTCGCATTTTCTGAATTCATTTATATTCTGCGGGCCGGATGGGAAGCTTTGGTGGGCCCGATGTGGCCTGGGGGCCGCCAGTTGACAAACCCTGGTGTACATCATCAGCTAGAGAGCCGACCTGTAGAGTTCTCGTGGTCGTCGACGCACCGGCTGCTATCAGACCGTAGAAACTCTGCGACTTGCTGCTCTGGTCACCGACCACAGACTGATCTCACACATCCCATACTCACACATCCCATTCAGATGACACACGTGGAACATTTCAGATTTGAGGACAGCAGAGGTCGGATGTTTGAAGGCGGAGATGATGAGATGGTGCGGTGTGGAACATGTGGAGGAAAGTTCCTTCGGATCATTTCACACCTGAAAAACAACCTGGCATGTTCTTCACACCTCGATCTGCAGGACTTTCAGAGACAGTTAGATCTGTACAACAACAGGAAGAGAAAGAGGAAGTCTGATGCTAAGGCAAGAGAGAAAGACATGCAGGCTTTCAGACAGAAGACCAGGTAAAGGTTCAGGAAGTGTGAAGACAAAGCCAGAGAGAAAGACGAAGAAGCTTTCAGACAGAAAACCAGAGAACGCAGAAAGAAATGTGACGACAGAGCCAGAGAGAAGGACGCTGAAGGCTTCCGACTGAAAAGCAGAGCCAGCTACAGAAAGTTTGAAGACAGAGCCAGAGAGAAAGACCTGGAGGCTTTCAGACAGAAAACCAGAGAGAGACGGAGGAAATGTGACGACAGAGTGAGACTGAACGATGTGGAAGCGTTCAGACAGAAAAACAGAGCAAGAAGGAAAAAGTGTGACGACAGAGTGAAAGAGAGGAAGAGGAGACGCTGACAGAGAAATAGCACCTTAAAAGACATAAACAGGTTGACGGACGTCTTCAAACACTCAACTGAACTTGTGCTGATGTTTTTCTCTGGTCAGGCTGCTGTCTGCTGGACTGGTCAATGTTTATCTGATGGTACAATTTAATTTAAAACATTATATGTTCTTTGTTAACTGTGTAAATATGTTTATAGCATCAAATGTAATAAATGTTATGCTTCATTACTTCCTATACTTTATTTGAAATGTTATAAAACATCACAGCACACAGATTTTAATTATCAAGAATTTAGACTGTTGTTCCAGTTTCTAAGATGATAAAGCAGAAAAAAAAACAGGATGAACTTAACAGATAAGACAATAAACACATGAAAAATGGTAAACACAAGACACATCAACAGTATGGATGCAGATGATGATACAACTTATTGAACTCTTGGGGGGCTGCAACTAACGATTATTATAATGCTCATCACAGTTTCCCAGAGCCCAAAGTGACGTCTTCAAATTCTTCTTTGGTCCAAAACCCAAAGGCCCTTCTTTTACTGTCACAAAGAAAAGCAGCAAATCCTCACATTTAAGAAGCTGGAACCAGCAAATGTTTGACATTTTTGTTTGAAAAATGACTGAAACGATTAATCGATTATCAAAATAATTGGCAATTAATTTTCTTTCAATCAACTAATCGTTGCAGCTCTAATATATTTATACATATATACTGTATGTTTATAAATTTTGTTACATATACTTTGAAAGAGTAGTTTTCTGTACATTACATATATATTTACATGTTAGTCTTTGACTGTGGGTTCGATGTAACTGACGGTCAGACTTCAGATCGGCGTCTAAATTCGTGTTGCACAGAGCGGTTTAGCTCTTGACTCTCTGAAGCAGGACTGACTGAATTCTGTCTGTTTATTTCTGTGATGTCACGGCTGTGATGTCATGTGTTTGTGTTTACTGTGCAGGGTTTCCCGATGATGAACCATGGCACCCCTCTGCTGCTGAACCTGCAGCCGGGTCAGACGGTCCAGCCCCTCACCCTGATTCAGTGTAGGACACCTCGCCTCCATCAGACAATCAGTAAGAAATATGATCAGATTATTGATCCCAGCTGATCTGATCGCTCATCACTGCTGTTTCCTGTCCCCACAGCCCCATCGTTGGGTCAGTTGGTACGGCCAAGTGTGGGCATGTCCCCGGTTCTCCCCCAGGGCCAGGCAGTCCAGACCAGACCGGGTCCCGCCCCCTCGAGAGGCCCTGCCCAGCCTGGCACCGCATTCACCGCCGTGCAGCTGCCCGCCACACTAACTATCCGCACCAGCACACCAGGACCCGGTGAGTCCTACTGGACATAAGGGTAAATTGATCAAATTGATCAGATTGACTGATTGGTTGATCTCTTTTTTTGCAGTTAACCTTCAGATGACGCAGATGGGTGGGGCCAACTCCCTGAAGCTGGCAGCTTCCCCCGCCCTTCCCTCTGGCTCAGCCAATGGAGTCACTAGATTCACTCCGTTCAGCAGCGGTACGAGCAGGACGATTATTGATACTCACACCAGTACTGATACTTTGATTTGACTGGTTCCTAACAATACTGCTTTTCAAAAAAGTGTTTTACTTGCTTTGTATTGCTATAAAACATCTGTCTAACTTTTAAATAGTCAATTTTTACTAAATAAAAATTGCACAAAGCATTTAGTCTCTGAGAGGAATGGAGATCCTTAGGATTGTATTGATACAGCTTATCGGTTCCTTTTGATTACTGTTCAATAAAGAGATTCACCAATCATACAGGACCTGGTCAGTCTCAGCCTCAAAGTCTACAAGAATTTACCAAAACATTAAGATACGTGGCTAATGACCCTTTTAGACCAAATAGTTCCTGGAACTGTGGAACCAAAAGTACTACTAGGAGGTGCAGGAAGTGTCAAGAGTCAGCATCAAGTGTACCTGCTGACAGCGGGTCCAAACCTCTGGACTCACTTACCTGTGGCAGGTGAACAGTGGAACCTGTAGGTCCTGTTAACTTTGATTCACAGGATGAAAATCACTCTGTTACCATGGTTACCACTCTCCATGATGGTTTCTTGTGTCACCTGGTCCGGCAGCTCCTGGTCCCGCCCCTTCTGTCGTCATGACCCCCGGTGTGACCTCAGTTCCGACCTCTGACCCCCCCAGGGTGGTGATGAGTGTGGAGGAGTTCTACTACGGGACGTTTGAAGGCGACCTCAGTCTGAGGAAGCCACACCCACTGGGAATCAAAACCTCCACTTTCACCTGCCAGATCTGTACACACCTTGCCGAGAACAACCTGAGGTGGGATCAACGAGCACCTGAACACACCTGGACTGTCTGGATGCATGTGCAGTGGTCTGTATGTTCACCTCTGTGTGTGTGTGTGTGTGTGCAGGTTAATGCAGCACATGCTCCAGCACTCAGAGCTGATTGGAGGAGGAGGTGATGAGAGGAAGTGCTGCAAGTTCTGTTACCGACAGTTCTCATCTCCTGCTCAGCTGCAGAGCCACCAGGAGCAGGTGCATGGCCCTGCCCCCTCCTCCTGTAAGAACCACACCTGAAAAATATAAAACAAATGTGTGTTCCTGGATTGGACTTTGGACTTGCCTTTCTTGACTTGACCTGGGAGTTAACTGTCCTGACTCGGGATTTACCTGTCTTGAGTAGTACTTGACTTGGGACATGTTGGTCTTGACTTGGCCTTGCATTGGTACTCACCTACCTTGATTCCAAACTTACCTGTCTTTACTTGGACTTGACCTGGGACTTACCTGTCTCTCTCTCTCAGGTATGTGTCGTATTTGTGAGTGGGCGTTTGAGAACGAGCCGGCCTTCTTGAACCACATGAAGTCGAACCACAAACCAGGAGAGATGCCCTACATCTGCCAGGTGAGTCTGACTGCTGGCCACTGACCTGGCTCCGTGTTTGTCGTCGGGCCTCATTAACTCAGGTGTGACTTGCAGGTGTGTTCATATCGCTCATCCTTCTACTCGGACGTCCTGCAGCACTTTGCCAGCTTCCACAGAGACTCTCGCTTCCTGCTGTGTGTTTTCTGCCTGAAGGTGACCAGAAACTCCGCCAGCTACCAGCAGCACCTGCTGCGACACCAGGTAACCACACACACACAGACCACGTAACCCCCCCCCCCACTTACACACACACACACACACACACACACACACACACACACACACACACACACACACACACAGACCAGGTAACCACACTCGCTGTCTGATCTGTACATCTTGGGGCTAACCCGACTAGCATGGTTCAGCTAACAGACCACAAAGCTGTTGGAGTGGAAATCAGAATGTATGTTCTGCATGTTCTTTGAAAGTGTATTGATCTAATTGGACAGTAATTATTTCGTACATAGAGTTTTTACCAAACTGAAGTCTCCTCCGTCCTCTCTCTGTGTCTCAGATCAACCAGGCCTTCCACTGTAACAGGTGCCGTCTTCAGTTTGTTTTTCTGAAGGGGAAGATGCAGCATAAACTAGAAAACCATCGCAGCTTCCGTCGACCTGCTCAGCTGGAAGGACTGCCGCCGGGGTCAAAGGTCAGCTCATTCCCTGCCCTTCACCTGAGCCCTTATGTGGGGTTCAGACTGCACAGTCCTTCTGTCTGTTGAGTCTCTGTGTCAGATTATAAATCAGAGTCATAAACTCTTGCCGTGACTCGGCCAAGAGACATGACAGACTACACGTTCGTCCTCGACCAATCATAGCTCGCCGTCTTCCATAACGTGCATGATGTCATCAGGAAGGAGGTGCTAGGGACCGACCTCCAGGAACAAGAATGTAAACAAACATGTTGTCTGAAGCGGTGTGTGTGATACCGACTGTCTTGTGTTCAGAAAAGCCTAAGAACAGGAAGAACAAGCAACTGTGAGCTTTCATCTGTCTCACTGCTCCAACATTGTTCCTCTTTCACTCGCCATGTTCACAGAGCGCTCTGTGCTCCTATTGGTCAACGGCATGGACGTGACAGAACACGTGTATCGTGTAGTCTGAACCCGGCAGGACAGGGAGAGTTTAGACTCACCGTCTTCTTCTGAGCACCAGCAGCACCCGACCCGGTATGTTCTCATTATTGATCCATATGTCTCCAGGTGACTATCAGGACCTATGGGAAGATCAGGCCTCCGATGACATCAGCAGGGAGCCGGCTGCTCCAGAGCCCGTCCTCCCTCATCCAGCCAATCAACATCAAGACTGAGCTGCAGAAGTCTCCGATCCAGAGGAGCCCTGTGCTCCTCAAATCCCCTCGATCACCAACGAAGAGACCGGTCAGCCGCAGAGTCCACGTCAACAGGTCTGTCTGCCTGTCTGTCTGTGGTTCATCGTTCATGTTCCCTCAGGATGAACTGTAATAACTCTGATGATCCTCTGACTTTTCATCTAGCGCCATCATCAGGTCAACATGTTAATGTGTCCAAATACCTGCAGAACTACAGACATTCCCATCAGCCTCAGCTGCACTCTGTGTTTACTGCTAACTTGCTAATATTAGCATGCTAACACGCGAAACTAAGATGGTGAACATCAGCATGTTAGCATTTAGAACAGTGCAGCCTCACAGAGCTGCTAGCTTGTCTGCAGACTGGCAGAGTGGAGCTGAGACAGACGTCAGTGTCAGCAGACTCCCTCTCGCTGTCTCGTGTGTTAATGTTCCCTCTGCTCATCTCTGCAGGACTTCATGGTGTGAAGGAGACCGGTTGGTGTGTTTGGAGTGTGGAACCGACGCCTCCGACTTCTCAGCTCACTACCCGACTCACGTCCACTGTCTGCTGTGTCCGTACAGCAGCTGCTGCTCCAGAGCCTACGCTGCCCACATGATCCAGTAAGAGTACTGCAGTAATACTCACAGTACTGCAGGGATACTCACAGTACTGCAGTAACACTCACAGTACTGCAGTAACACAACACTGCAGTTGTACTGGCAGTAGTACCGGCAGTACTGGGTGCAGTGACCATCAGACAGCAGGTCAGGTGTTAGTGATTGATTGTTCTCATTGATTATCTTGTGTGTGTTTCAGTCACCACGTGCCGCCGTCCAAAGACAAAGTTGTTCCTCTGCACAGACTTCCTCCTCCATGGTGAGACACCCTACTGATTGATCATTGATCACTGATCATTGATCACTCACTGACAGAACAACAGAACAGGTTCAGACATAATAAGACAGTTTTGTTGTTCTCAGTCATTCCTTCATTGACTCATAAAACTTCATTGTCCCTGTCAGTGTTTTAATAAAACATCCAGTAAATTGGACCAAACAGACAGAAGCAGACGTAGACCAGGTGTTTATTACTGTGCTGCAGTGACTCTGACTGACCTGTAGGTGTCACTCTTCATCACTAGAACTCCTCTGACTGTTGCTACAGAACAGATTTTTATTCTTCATGGTGTTTCTGCAGGTTATTAACAGGATGTGTTAACAGCTGCTCTGCAAACACTAAACAATCAAACGACTTTGATTTAACAAGTTTATTTCTGGTCAAATTAGTTGCTGCCAGTCGACTAATCTCTTAAAGAGACAACCTGTAATTATATTATTGAGACAACATGTAATTATATTATTGATCTGTATCATGTTGATTAATCTGTGGTTGTGATGAGTCAGCTGTGAATCACTGTTGCTTCTGTCTCCTTCTCAGTGTGTTCCTGCTGCACTGCTCTCACTGCGACTTCAGGCCTCAGACTGCAGACCAGATGGCTGATCACCTGATGATGAACCCAGAGCACCACAGCGCCACCTGTCGCACCAGGAGTGAGACTCACACACACATACGCACACACACACACTTCATAACTAAAGAAAATATCTTGGAAAGAATGAATTTACTTTGACACAAGCTGCAGGGGAAATAGAGACTGTGTTCAGTTGGTTCACTTCCAGTTAATTACTGTAATTTAAATGAATTGATCAGTCTTTTAGTCAGAGGTCGATTGAAGACGCAAACGTGTGAAATTGATCTACAGGCAGCACACAGTTCAGCATGTATGAAGAAAAAAGTTTCCAATAAAAATTGATGGATGATAAATATTTATTTGGCTTTGTCTCTACATTCTATATCCATCTTTCTTTCCAGGACATTTTAAAGACGTTATTAGGAAATGATCAAGAGATAAGACCTATGAAATAAATAGTTCACCTCTAGGGGCAAACAGTTTATCAGCTGGTAAATGTCACGCTGGCTCCATCACTCCACAGTCAAACACCAAAAGTCCAAGGCTGTATTTCTCCTGAACTGAGGGACTTACTTAATGGTGCTGCACAGAATCCCTGAAAAGGAAAAATGTTGAGGCATTTACTGCATTAAAAGAGATTTTACAGGCACAAAACCTCCAGCTCGTCACATGTTCAATTCTAGATTTTCGTCTCTGAAGTAAATATTTCAACCAATAGCAAACGTTTGCTCGACTGCTGTCACGAAACACAGTGTAACTTTAACTGCTGCTCTCTGCTTCAACAATCAAGGACAAAGGGGAAAAAACAACAAAGATAAAAGCTGTAAAACCATCTGCAGATATGATACCAGCGAAGTGAAATTTAGTGTTGAACTGAGGTCAGTTTCATTCGGTCTCGTCTCAGCTCCAGCTTTTCTTTCTACTCTGTGTGTAAATAAAAACTCAGCTGCTGTTGATTTATTTTCCAGCGTCCTCTCCTCCCTTAAATCAAGCTTTTCCTCTGGGAGGTCCAGAGGTTTCCACACATCTGTTTCTCCACAGCTCTAACAGCGTCTAGCTTCTGGCTTCAGCTGGAGCCAAAGTAAATAAAACTGACCCGAATAAAGGTTCAGAGTCTACTCGACACCAGAAAGCCGTGGAGATTCAGATTCAGATTACTTTATTATCCTTTACATTTACATAAAATGGAAATTCGTTAATATGAAATCTTAAAGTGACAAGTGGCAGTAATAAAAGTGATCAGTGGATTGTTCTTCCACTGTCATAATCATCACAACAATACATAATACAGAGCAGCACTAAATGAATAAAGAACTGTACATTGAAATAGGTGATGGTGTTGGAGCAAGGAGGGGGCTTAGGGGAAAGGGTTAAAAAGAAAGTGAGTGTGTGTGGGGGGGGGGGCTGTTTAAATAGGGACCTATTTAAACAGGCTCTTATTGAGGATGGTCATAGTTGATGAAATAATAAAGGATTTCTTGTAACCACTGGGACTTTCAGTCTGCTCGACTAAATGCAGTTTTGTTCAGAGGGATTGTGCCGATTGCTTTGTTGAACTGGGAAACTTGGGGCTATGGTAGCCACTGACTCAACAAAATATTGATTGAGGGCCTGTGCCACATCAGCCAGACTCTGTAGGATTGTGTCCTTGACCTTTAATTCAATTGGCTTTGTTATCTGTTGTAGAGAAACTGAGTGTTTGAAACTTACTGAATATGCAAATTAACGCAGAAGAAATCAATTATGGTGCAGGAGGTTTGAGACGTTTCTCCAGATATTGTGATGTTTAATGATTTTTAATGAACCGTGGTTGATTTTGTTTAGTTATTGATGTTTCTAGAAATAATGATACTAAATTACTTCAGACGCTAAAAAAAGCAACTTTTCCCTTCTTTTCAGCCTACATTGAACCTGATATCCAGTTCTGCCACAATCAAGACCAGCACTCTTCAGAAGAGAAGGAACCAGTCCAGAACAAGGACTTGCCTGATCCGTCCTGGAGGTCAGCAGGTTGTTGGAAACATCCGGCAGAGAACGACAGCACCAAGTCCACCATCGTCTCATTCATGCAGATCAGTGGTCCTCGTCACTACCTGTCTAAGAACAGTGACGCCATCGACTTCTTCAACCTGCTCTTCCCTGCAGCACTTTTGGAGCTGATCACCAACGAGACCAATGCCCACGCCAAAACCTGCCAGTTCCTGGGCTCCTACTACCCAGACTGGGTCCCTGTCACCACCCATGAGATCAAAGGTTTCATCGGCCTGGTCGTTCTAATGGGGATCCAGAATCTTCCTGACCCGTCACACTACTGGTCCTGGAGTCACTATGACAACAGCTATACCTTCTACCGTGCCATGAGCTTCAAACGTTTCAAGCAGATTGCTGCCAACCTCCGTATGGGCAGCTTCACCACAGATGAGTATCGTGGCGCCAGCAAACCCAGCGACTCGCTGCACATCTTCAGGCCGATGCTGGACATCCTGGGTGGAGCTATGTGGAGTGCCTACCAGCCAAACTGCTGCCTAACTATCGACAGGGCACTGCTGCCCAGCCTGGAGGAGGAGAGCTGCAACACCAAGGGGAACCCAAAGACCCAACCACAGGTGTGGCTGCTCTGTGACTCCAAGTCCGGCTACTGCCACCGCTTCTTCATCCAGGTGGGGGAGAAGGGGGGCCAGGAGCCGGGCTTCACTGTGGTGCCAGAGCTGGTGAAGGGTCTGGAGGACAAACACCACCAACTTTACCTGGCTAGTTCGCTTACATCTGTCCCACTCATGCAGAAGCTTCTGGACCAGGGCATCTACGCCTCCAGCTCCTTCCCACCGCCCAACCCCATCCTACCCAGAAAGCTATGGGAAGAGGGCCGGCTGGAGAAACCCGGGGACTTCCTGCAGAGGCAGTTTGGCCCCCTGCTGGCCACCCGCTGGAGGGACACCAAGGAGATGGGTTGCCTGTCGACTAATGCAGCTCCGGGTGAACGGGACACTGTTTGGAGGAGATCTCAGACCAAAGTAGGCGGACTGGACCCCATCGACCGCCCCATGGCCTTCCGCCTCCTGCAGGAGAACATGCGAGGGGTTGACATCTGCAAGCAGCTGCTGGCTTGCAACCCGCTGGGAGGAATCCCCCAGGACCGACACTGGCGCAGCCTCTTCTGGTTTTTGGTCAACCTGAGCATCGTCAATGCCTTTATTGTGCTGCGGGAGAGCCGCAAAGAGAACCCACCCGCCTGGGTGCAAGACGGCCTTTTTACTCAGGTCAACTTCCGCAAGCGTTTGGGCAACCAGCTCGCCAAGTGTGCTCAGAAATACTTTGAGACCATGGAGATCGCCAGCTCCCGCGGGATGAGGGTGGAGGTGGCAGACGAACCAGTTAAACAGAGACACAGGATGGTGAAGATCAGCGGCATCTCCAAGAGGTGCAAGAACTGCAACTTGAAGAACATCCGCCATGAGAGTGTCTACGGCTGCATCGTCTGTAAAGCCAACCTGTGTAAACAGCCATGCTGCTTCTGGGAATTTCACGGCATGTCACCTCTAAACAAAGGTCAGTATTTTACACAGTTCATTTCAAAAGGTTCTGGTCAGTTCTGTAACCAGTAAGTTTTATTAGGTTTATTACTGTTCAACTTTGCACAATTAAAGATACATGTTTTATGTTTTTAACAGGATCAACAAAAGTTGGATTTCTCAAGGACAGAATAAGGTAATTATTTCACTAAGTGTATTCACATAGAAACATGTTTTCTCTAATTAATTTGATTTGCTTTTTATTTTGGAACTCAGTCCAGTAAGTGTTTTGTCTTCATGAGTGATATTTATTTTTAGTCTCTTACGTTTTGTTAGAAGTTATTGTTGTGCTTTCATCTTGGCAATAATACTGACAAATGTACTTTTTATTCTCTGTGCTGCAGTGGAGCAGTCGAGGTGGACGAGGTTGAGGACAACGTAGACGGGGCGATGGCCCCTGTGGAAGACATGGACTTCTCTGATGATGAGAGACTGGATGATCTGCATGACATTGATGAAGAAACTGAAGATATTAAGGAAGAATTTATCAAAGAAGTAAAACGTCCAATGTCTCACCTGCCGTCAACAACAAACGGTCACTCCCAACCAGCAACCGTTGTGTCTGTCCCTAAAGACCGTGATGATTTCCTCACTGCCCGTCAGCTGAGGATCGCCCTGTTTGCTCTGTGTGATGGACTTCGCCAAGCCTCAAGGGTCTTTTCAACCGAGACGCAGCTCATCCGGTCCTGGCTGACGGAGGCCAAGAAGTGTTTGAAGCAAACTGAACAGGATCAGAAGGTCTATGACGATGGTGGGGAACGCATGGTGGCCTGGGTGTTGTCTATGCGTGAGCAGCAGCTTCCGATCACAGAGAGTAACCTCTTCCACAAAGCCTCCATGCTGAAGAAGAAGGGAAGTTTCAGAGACTCCTTTCGCATCTCCTACGACTGGGCAGTGAGCTTCATGCTGCAGCATCGGCTGGGCATACGGAGCATCGGCAGGGCAGCCACGCTGGGTCGCACCCTGCCACTTTCCCTTGAGGCCAAGGTGAAGTCCTTCAGGGAATTTACCCAGAAGGTCATCCAGGTCAAAAAGTTGTCAGAAAGCACTGTAGCTGCGATGGACGAGCTCTGTCTCTTTGTGGATTTGAGGTTAGTTCAGGACAAGTCTCGCCGCTCAGAGGCCCTGGAACTCACTGGGTCTTTACCTCTGGTCACTGTGTACCTGACAGTGCTGGCCAATGGTACCATGCTGCCATCCCTGGTGCTGGCGAACAGGCAGCTGGCGGAGAAACCCCTGCCAGAGTTCATCCTGCTGGAGGCCGGCCCAGAGAGTCTTTTAGTAGAAGAAGCCTTGGATCTCTGGACTAACAAGGTTTGGCTACAGCATGTATCCGGTCCAACTCAGCCCAGTAAATCAATGCTGGTCTTGGACCGACACCGGGAACACATGGGAGATTCTTTCCTTACTTCCATCAGCGGATCGGGTACCCTCCCGGCCGTGATTCCTGGAGGCTGCTCCTTCCATCTTCAGCCCCTGGAGGTTTGTGTGAAGCCGGTTCTGCAGCGCTTCCTGCGGTCACACTGGGAAAAGTTCACCGCCATAAACCCAAAGGAGTTGGAGGAGACGTCACCCCACCGGCTCCAAGCAAATGTCGCCCAGCTGCTGGTTGACTGGGTGGTCGAGGCCCTGACACACCTGAACAAACTCCCACAGCTTTGGAAGCAGTCGTTCTACCTGACGGGCCTTCTGCAGGAGCAGAAAAAGGAGGACAAGGAGGTAGAAAAGAAGGAGGTGGAGGAGACAACGAGTCAGAAACCAGAGGAGATCCAGTTGGACCTTCTCAGGACCCTGACAGAGACCCTGCTGGGGGCTGAAGCTTTGGAGGACGATTCTCCTGAGCTACTGGAGCTGGAAGACAAAGAGGACACAGAGGAGGAACAAGAACGAGGAGAAGGACGGGAGACATCAGAGGAGAGACAGGAGGACAAAGAAGAAGAAGGGAAGGAGGACAGGGAAGAGACAGGGAAAGAGATGGGGGAGGACAAGAAGGAGATGGAGGAGGGAGGGAAGGAAACAAAGGAGGAAGGTGGGATGGTCGAAACAGAAAAGGAAGGAAAGGACACAATCAAAGGTATGGAAGACAGGAAGGAGACAGGAAGGGACAGCAAGGAGAGAGAGGAGGACAGGAAAGAGGACGTTAAGCAGCTAGAGGAGGACAGCGAGGAGGAAGGAAAAGGGACAGAGGAGGACAGGAAGGAGGTAAGCAAGGAGAGACGAGAGACCAGGATAGTGATAGGAGAGGAAGTTGGTGATGAGTGGAAGATAACTGTAAAGAGTAGGACTGAAGGCGTAGAGGCTGATGGAGAGGAGGATGACAGGATGGACGAAAGCTGAACAGACGATGAAGACATGGATGAAGGCCCACAGACTGTAAACACCCGACCGAGTTGTCCCTGACAGGTGTCTGAAGGGACGTTTGGGTTTACTGCTGGATATCATCCCTGTAATTTACAGAAAGTCGTACATTTGGCAGTAGGCTGATGAGTCTAAGTCAAGCTAAGATGGGACAAGCAAGAAGCAACCAGCCCAGCGGAGTATGAAAGACTGTGAAACCTGTCCATCAAGGCAGATTTAGCTATAAACATACCTCTCTTGATGATTGGACTTAAAGCTCCAGTCTGCCACAGTTGTGCTGTTGGGTTTTGCCCAAACATGAATATGTTTGAATACAGACCCCAAATAAATTGTAGTATGTGATCCGGTCCAGACATAATACTGTACCAGAATCCTGGAGGTGAAACAATGAAATTCAAAATCTTCCCACAGACTGACAGTAGAAGGTCAGTGATCTCAGAGCTGACCTTGTGTAGAAACTGTACTGATTTTGTATTTGTAGAGAGAAGTTGGAGGTTTTCCCATTCACTTCAATGCTGCAGCATCTAGTGGACATTAGAGGAACTGCATCTCAACATTCTGCAGCTGTGTTGGTTTAGTTTGGGACATTTATCAGGTGCCACATTCGCAGAAACCAGCTGAGTTGTCGTTAGCTCATTCTGATTCAGGAGTCAGGAACTCACCACATGATGTGAAGCCTGAGTTAAACCCTGATTTGGTCACAACAACTGATTTTTGGAGACGGTGCAGTCAACAAGTGTTTGGTTATGTTTTTAAGTTTTTGGATTAACATATCTGCCTAAACCAACTTTGGAGACATAATTTTTCTGTCAATCATGTTTGATTTTTACAGATAAAATCTGGACAAAATCTCAAGACGATCCTGTAGTTTGAGCTGGTTAAACGAAGCAGCATTTTTAAGGATTTCTGCCGTCTCTGATGACTTTAAGTGTTGTGTGTTTCTGGCTTCATCAGATGACCTTCTCCAGACCAGCCAATCAGTTAATCCCGACATCCAGGAGAATGAACGACTGCTAATTAGAGAAGCAGCGTCCATCTTGCAGGAAAATATTTTACGGTCCGCTGAGACATTTCCGAGCATACTAATTTAACAGCCAAATTAGTTATCAGTCCGTTTGCTGTAGATTTGTCCACAGTGCAGGCAAGAGTATGAGTACATTGATAGTTGCGCACAGTGCTCACCAGGGCTGCAACGGTTAGTTTCATTATCACTAATGTGCCAATTATTTTCTTAATTAGTTGATGTTGAAGAAACGTTACAGAACAGTGAAAAATGTTCATCACAACTTCCTAAAGCCCCGTGACGTGTTCAGATGTCTCGTTTTGCTCAACCAACAGTCCAAAACCCAAAAATATTCAGTTCACTGATATAAAACAGAGAAAAACAGAAAATCTATCGGCGTTTTTAACAATTAATTGATTTTAAAAATAGTCACTGATAAATTTTCTGTCAATCAACAAATCAATTGTTTCAGCTCTACTGCTCACAGTTGTTTCCTCTGAATGTTGTATGATGATGGAGACGAGTCCTAGAAGCTGATTGGCTGGTCTGGAACATGCAGAGTTAACATTTGTATTAGATCAGTTCTCAAACACAGACAGTCATGTGACCTGGACCTGAACAGACGATGAAGATGATGAATGTTGGAGATATTTCCTGTTTTTGTTTGAACTGTACAGATTCATATTTCCCTTCTGATTATGTTTGATTAGATGTCCACCAGATAAAAGATGATAAAGGAGATGATTGATTTCAACATGTCCGTTTAAGTCTGGTCATGACTCTACAGGACAGATGTTGTTGTCTTGGTGTTGATGCACAGAAGACTTTAGATGCTGTTCCTCTTAAATAAAATACAAAACATCTCCACATTTGGATCATTTTCTTTAGTTTCATTACAGTTAATTGTCAAGGACCATGAACAGAATCCAATAATCTCACAGAGGGAGAAGAGATGTTAGATTTAGCTACTGTCCAAACACTAATACTACTGATGCAATTAGTATAAATACAAGTTCAAAATACCATGAATATTAAATCAATCATAGATCCAAACCTACATACACATTTCAGTCATTACACACATGCAATATACGACTCTATGCATGTATAAAATACTACTTAGTGTCAAATTAATTCTTAAAATTAGGATTTTCTTCAATGTCACAGTAAACGATGTTTTCAAAGTAATGAATGAAAATGCTCTTTTAATGTTACGACTCTTCTAACAGTCGACCTTGAAGTGAATTATTTGCTCTGAACAAAGCTGTTGGGTGGTGGGGTGCAGTGTTCTCAGTTCATCTGAATAATGAGAAGTCAGGAAGCCACAGACTTATCCTCATCCTGGGGCCCTATGTTTTAAATATTTTGGGCTCTAAATGACTAAAAGGTACCAAAAGTGTTGGAATTGGTCCAGTAGATCTCCTCCGCCGGCAGCTGTGAACGGACTGCAACGTAATCCTGGTGATCCTGGCAACTGTGCCATCAAAGAGCGTCCACTAAAAGTGCTTGTTTTTGCCACTGACTCTGGTTCAGACTGTTATTCTAAGTGTCTCACTATATTATGGGATGGATCCCTACAGAGACAGACTGTTTGATATCTTGTAAATTTATGGTTGATGATGACATCATGAGTTATTCAGAGACAGAAGTTGTTTGTGATTTTAAATTGGACAAACCGATCAACTCAGTGATCAAATCTAGCTTTTTCCAACTGAGACTCTTATCTAAGGTCAAGCCCTTTTTATCGTTTAATGATTTTGAGAGGGTTATACATGCTTTTATCTCGTCCTGACTTGACTACTGTAATGCACTTTATGTTGGTGTTAGCCAGGCCTCCCTGTCACGCTTGCAGTTGGTCCAGAATGCTGCAGCTCGTTATTTAAGAGGAACACACAAACGAGAGCACATTTCCCCCTTACTGGCCTCCCTTCACTGGCTCCCTGTACGTTTTAGGATTGATTTTACGATTTTATTGTTTGCCTATAAATCATTAAATGGGCTAGTTCCAACCTATCTCTCTGACCTTCTACAACCACATGTCCCATCAAAGGCACTCAGGTCCGCTGACCAGCTGCTTCTGGTTGTGCCAAGATCAAGGTTGAAGCACAGGGGAGATCGGGCCTTTACAGCTGTAGCCCCCAAACTTTGGAACGAGTTTCCTCTGTATGTCAGGCTGGCCCCTACATTGCCTGTTTTTAAATCCCATCTTAAAACACATTTTTATTCCTTGGCTTTTAATTTAGTATGACAGTTGCTCTTCTAATTTTTATTTTTATTTTTATTTTTTATTATTATTTTATTATTTATTTTATTGTCTTTTGTATTTGTGTCTTTATTGTGTTTTATGGGTTTTTGCTACTTGATTGTACAGCACTTTGGTCAACTGCTGCTGTTTTAAATGTGCTTTATAAATAAACTTGACTTTCTGTTCATGATGTAACTCTGATGTGTTTCAGATAATCCTCCTGTGTGAACTTTGTTTGACGTTGACTCTTCGGTCACAGCAGAAACCAGCAGAGTGAGAATCCTCTGTGACGATCTGATTAACATCATCATCCATCGTCTCTGCCAGACAGATCAAACTAAAACACAAAGTGACTGAATCCACGTTAACTGAGGTTTGTTCTGTTACAGTTTGGAGTATTTTTAATTTTTGATCTGTTTTTTCCTCCACTTCATTTCTGAGGGAAATATTTTATGTTTTACTGCACTACATTTATCTGACAGCTGCTGCTTCTGGTTACTTATTTTAACATTAATAAATGTGTTTCAGGGTTGGGGGTCAGGGTCATGCTAGAGAAGGTTCATAGACTGTGGCGTCCTACCTGACGCCTGGTTCCCCAGTGGGACCTGCAGATGGTTTTTGAGTGTCTTTCAGGCCTCTTGAGTTCTTGGAGCAGGCGAGATGACTGATGGGTGTTTTGGCCACCTAGACAGCACTCTTAGCCCATTTCCACAACTACAGGGCAGGGGGGGCTCTGCACTATGTTCGCCCACTCCTTCTGCTTGTATGTCAATGAGGACGTGGACGACTTTTTCCCACCTCACACTGATGAGGCGTCTTCGCTCTGTGTCCTGTATGTACGTCAGCAGCTCCTCTGAGGCTCAGTGGATAACTCTTGGTTGTGTGGTGTGATTTGCACAGGTTAAGAGGCGATGCCTGGGTGGGACAAGGAGCAACATAACCTCTACAGGGGGAAGACATTTCCAACAACTTTGTGCCGTCATATCTCAGGTATATGACGTCTGGTTATATGTCTCACTCGGTTCTAGGTGCAACATCTGTGGGGGCACCACCTGGTTCAGATTTACACAGTCAGGTTTCAGTCGGCTTCTAGCTTGAAGGCATGTGGTTAGACTGTGGGACACCTGGTGGGCGGTGCTCAGGGGCCACTTGTTTTCGCCCAGTCAGTAGTTGAGTCTGACTTGCTGTATGCAGCCGGGGGAGAACATCACATCGCTAATGGCCTTTGAGGATGACTCACATACTCATTGAACTGGAGTTACATCCAGGTAACTACTGTTTTATTCTGCCATTAAACACATAAAACACTTTCCCACATATTCAACAAAAAACAAAGAAACAAAAGCACACAGATTCAATCCAACATGAAACATGAAGCCAAAAATAAAAACAAACTGTAAACAGGAAGTAAAGCTAAGTCTTCTGCATAAAAGATAAAAACACTAAAAGTTAAATTAACTTCTACCTGAAATAATTTCTCTAGTGGTCCAAAACCTCATTGTGTCCACAAGACAGTAAAACATGAACAAAGGCCCACTGATCAAGTGCAACACATATCGAGCGCACACAGCTGCACCACAGCTGGAGTCACTCAATGAATGAACACTGTCACAGATGATGAAAACATACGGAACCAGTAAATAACCCCCACCAGGAAATAAAGTCTAAGAAGAAAATAAGACATAAAATAACTAACTGAAAAAAGAAAGGAAAAGGCAGAAAAAACAGTAATAAGTAAATAAACAATGAAATAAAATTAGACAAGCAAAACAGACGGAATCAGCCGCTAATTCATAAAAAATGTGAAAAAATGATAAATGGACTGAACTCATATTGTGCTTTTCTACCTTAGATACACACACACTCACACAGTCGTGTTTCCATCACTTCAGAGGACATTACATTGACTTACACCCAAACATTAAACATTAAACCTTAAACCAGGTCTTCACTCTAACATTTAATGATTTACGTGATGAGGACTCGTGTTTTGTGTTTCGTCCCCAAAAGGAAGGCGAGTCCCCACAATGTGACTGTCCCCACAACATGAGAAATACATGTCCACTTACATACACACACACTAGTGGTGTAAAGATTCAGAATCACATAAAGCATTTGTCTGACTGTATAACTTTATGATCATTATGTTTGAGTAAAGAGTTAACTTCTCTGGGCTTTAGAGGGTTAACATGCTAGTTGTTTGGCCAGGGTGCAAGCTCCTCCCCTCTTCTCTGATTGGCTGTGTCCCAATATTAATAGTTTAACTCCACCCTCCCAGTTTTGTTCACAGTGGACCTGGTCTGAGAGTCCAGACCTCTGACAGCAGGACCTGATCAGACCAGGAGCTCAGACATGGGTGAGCTGATTTCTCTTTTATCACTTTAATGATCCCTCCATCACTCACTCACTCCTCTGCAGCTTCTGTTTGTCTCAGCTGCTGAAATTCTTTTTTTCTCATTAAGTCTGGTTGGAGCAGAGCTGCAGCCCTCAGACAGGCCTTTGTTGGTGACCTTTGCTCCGTTTCTGGTCATTCATGCTGAAACTGAAAAGATTATTTCTGCTGCTGCAGAGTTTCATTTAATCTCTGGAGGGAAAAGCTAAAGGTGTAGTCCGTGAAATTAAACAGAGAGTTTACACAAAAGAGCAGGTTACATAACACTGTTGTGTTCAGTCGTGGAGGGGACATGAGTACACGAGTCCTGATTTTTGAGGTTTTAGTCTGATGATACAAACCTGAATCTTTTCTCTCTCAGCCTGAAGTTCCTTCATGCTTTTATATCATCTCTGTTAGATTATTGGAATTTGTTGTGTTCAGGGTTTAAAGACAAAAAACGACCTCACACAGCGGCTCGTCTTTTAACAAACACTGGAAGACCAGATCACCTCAGCCCGTAGCAGCTT
The DNA here is from genome assembly GCA_005408345.1 of Macquaria australasica. NCBI lineage: Eukaryota > Metazoa > Chordata > Actinopteri > Centrarchiformes > Percichthyidae > Macquaria > Macquaria australasica. The sequence goes on along the minus strand of SEMN01001568.1, from coordinate 21,226 downwards.
CATATGAAGGTCCTCAGTTATTAGGCCTGTTTGAGGCTTTGTTTTGTACTTTTTACTGCATTACTTTTATCTGACAGCTGCAGTTAGTTTGTAGATTAACGCAAAAAACTTGATTTCACCAGCTCATTTGATCCATTATTGAGTCCTAAAGGTTTTATTTTATAAAAACAAGTGAAAACTAATTTCAACCTGTTTTAGTAGAAACCAACTGGTTTTATTAATTTTCTAGAATAAAGTGAAATTTCTCTTCTGTTTTCTTTTAAGATTCTCAGTCATTTCTAAAACGTTCTTGAAACAAATAATCAAACGAGATGTTTCCATTTATTTGAAGAAAGAAACTACATGAAGATCTTCGTATGAAATGCTGCTAACATGCTGATGCAAAGGTGATAATTATAGAAATAATTATAGAATTATAGGAATAATTATGTGATAATTTTGTGTACACTTATCATAATTATAGGATGAACTGTGCAGCTGAAGTTACATAATCATGTGAAAGTAGAGACAGGATCAGCTCCCGTCGGTTCAGGTCAACATGTTCCATCATGTTCAGCACTCCAAATGCAAACATGAAGAACCACAACCTGTATTTCCATTTTCTGCTACTTTCTACTTTTATTGCACTACATGTTTATTACTACATGTTTAGTATTTCTACATGTATATTATTACTTCATGTATCTGACAGCTGCAGTTACAGCTTACTTCACATGTTACGTTTCATACAAACATCTGATCCACCTCTAAAACACATTTCACTGTTAAATTTAATGCTAGTTTGTAAGTGAGTCCTTAAAGTGTGATTGTCCTTAAAAAACGTTATTATTCATGATTTTTAAATTAGATGAGATTCAACTTTATTGTCACTGTGCAGGTACGAAGCCAATGAAATGCAGTATGTTTCCTTGTCCTGCTGAATTTTTAACTAATTGATTTCAAATAAAAACAGTTTGAATGCAGTATTTTTACTGCACTCAGATTTATTTACTTGTTTTAGAAAAATATGTTGATGAGATCAGAGGCTTTCAGATTAAAATGCTCAACAGAAAATAAAATAGTTAAATTAGCAGCATGTTAGGATATGTCATGATGGCAGCAGAGAGAGGACCCAAATGCAGACAGGCAGGAAAGTTAACGATGTCCAAAGGTTTATTCTCCAACAAAAAACTCACAAATATCCTCGTGACAGAACGTAGGAGCACACACTCAGGGAATCACTGGAACATAGCATGACGAGGAACAGAACGCATGAAACACAAGGCAGGCAAACTCAAACTAATGACCCGACAAAGAACAAAGGGAAAGGGACCGGTATATATAAGACAGAGATAATGAGGGAAGTCGACACAGGTGGGGAACTAGACACAGGTGTGAACAATCAAAAAGGGCGGGAAAGAGAACAAAGACAGGAAGCAAACAATACACAAGAGACAAGACTAAATGAACTTCAAAATAAAACAGGAAGCACGCAAAACACACACAAGTCCAAATGAAAGTCCTTCGGATCCTTACACAGCAACTCAACCTGCTACAACAGTAAAGGGCCACTTACACATAAATACACCAGTAACAATATATTTTGTACATGTATAATACAACACTATCAAAGGAGGCAGGTTCCTGCATAATGAGTACTTTAAATACTTGTGTACTTTTACTGCTGATACTTTAACTACATGAAGCTGATGATACTTGTGTACTTTTACTGCTGATACTTTAACTACATGGAGCTGATAATAGTTGTGTACTTTTAATGAAGTAAGATTTTGAATGCAGGATTTTTACTTGGAATGGAGTATTTCTATACAGTGATACTGCTACCTTTACTTAAGCATAAAGTCAGAGTATTTGCTCCACCTGTGGTGGTGACCTGTTCTTTGTACAGCATTGTAGTATTACTGTGTAGTGTGTGTATATTACATATACTTCGCATATATTCAGTGGGGGAAGAAGTACTCAGACGCACCGTTTGTTTTGGTCAGTTTGGTCATGTAGCTCGGTGTAGATGGCGTGCTTCGATCTAGGCTCTTTGTCTTCTGTAATCACCAAAAAACAAAGGTCAAACAGCCAAAACCTAAAGTTGGATATACCAAATTCATTTATTTTGAACTTTTCCAAACTGTTTCTCAAATTAATAAAACACAAACCGTTACCGTGCCTAACGGTCAAAAACCATCAACCTCGTTGTGCGCCACACCTGTGTCACTTAGTTATACTATGAAATAGACTATCATGATGCCCACAGCGCCAACCAAAGGCCACCATTGAAATGGCTTCAACACACAGTGTAGAAATACTCTGAAATAAGTGTTGCATTCATAATTTTACTGAAGTAGAAGTACAAAAGTATTAGCATCAAAGTATACTTTAAAGGTAAAACTACTTTTGTACTTATTATAGGATTATTATTATTAGTGATCAATATGTAAGAAGTATTTTGGAGTTGTATCTGGGTGATTATCTACTTCCTGTTAGAGATGCCCTTCACTCCACACTCACACAGCTCACTGTGCCAGCCCCCACCTGTCAGTGGATCACAAACGTCCTGACAGACAGGAGGCAGCAGGTGAGGCTGGGGAACACCACATCCAGCACAATCAGCACTGGCGCCCCCCAGGGGTGTGTGATCTTCCCACTGCTCCTCTCCCTCTACACCGACGACTGTGCCTCAGGAGACCCGTCGGCTTCATCCGGCACGGTGACGAGTCTGCATACAGACGGCAGGTTGAACAGCTGGCCCTCAAAACTGTGGAGATGACAGTGGACTTCAGGAGGAACCCCCAACACTGCCCCCCATCACCATACTCAACACTGTGTCTGCTGTGGAGATATTCAGGTTTCTGGGATCCACAATCTCCCTGGACCTAAAGTGGGCGTCCAACATCGACTCCATTATCAAGAAGGCCCAGGAGAGGATGTACTTCCTGTTCCAGCTCAGGAAGTTCAACCGGCCTCAGGAGCTGCTGATCAAGTTCTAGTGGTGGACTGTAACTAAGTACTAAGTATTTGCTCAAGTACTGTACTTTAAGTACAGTTTTGAGGTACTTTACTTGTTCCTTACATGAGTATTTTAATTTTCTGCTACTTTCTACTTCTACTCCGCTACATCTCAGTTGAAAATATTGTTCTTTTTACTGCACTACATTTGTCTGACAGCTTTAGTTACTTTACAGATTCAGATTAATAATACAAAATATAACAAACTTAGTACTGCAGAAAAAATCACTGGTGCCAACCTGCCCTCCATTCAGGACTTATACATGTCCAGAGTCAGGAAACAGGCAGGAAGCATCCCTGCAGACCCATACCCCCCGGGCCCCGTGTCCAACTTCTCTCCTTAAACTGTGTTTTGGATTTTTAGCCTGTTAGCAGCGTCGCTTTATAGATGTCAATATTAGTAAGTTAGTTGGTCCAGACTGAAACATCTCAACTACTGGATAGTTTGTGATGAAATGTGGTTCATCCTTCATGTTCCCCTCAGGATGAACTGTAATAACTCTGGTGACTTTTCATCTAGCGCCATCATCAGGTCAACATGTTAATGTGTCCAACACAAATACCTGCAGAACTACAGACATTCCCATCAGCCTCAGCTGCTCTCTGTGTTTACTGCTAACTAGCTAATGCTAGCATGCTAACACACTAAACTAAGATGGTGAACATGGTGAACATTGTACCTGCTAAACATCAGCATGTTAGCATTGTTATTGTGAGCATGTTAGC
>SEMN01001568.1:0-12500 GCA_005408345.1 Macquaria australasica | reverse complement strand
GCGGAGCACACAACTTCCTTTTCTTTCTGATATGAAAACAGTCAGCTCAGAACAAAACTGAAGGTTGCTGCTTGTTTCTCTGATGGATTTTGTTTCCCTTGAAGCTGTTTTTCATCCTGAACAAGAATGACTGAAGGAAAACTCCAACTTCACTTCCTGTGTTTATACAGCAGAGAGGGAAACCTTCGCTGTTGGCTCTAACCAAAGCTAGATTACCAATCGGGCAAGGTAGGCAACTGCCCCAGGGCCCCAGATCCTCAGAGGCCGTGAAAGCTGCCACTGTGTGGCAATTCGTTTGTAGTGATTTGATTAATTGCACATTTGTTTGGTAATGTGCACCACTGAAGCACAACATAAACTGAAATGATGAGGAGCCTGAGGGGAGTCCTGTTTTGTAGAGGGGCCCCGGAAGGTTGGGAGAATGGGCGGTTCAGTGGGGCCCACAGCTCAATATGCCCTGGGGCCTCATAGTGGGTTGATTCGGCCCTGACAGTAACTTATGATAACAGCAGCTGTGGCCTGTTGTTCTGAGGAGGAGGAGGAGGAGGAAGAAGGTTCATCCTGAGTTCAGGCTGGATGATAAACACTCTCACAGCTGTTTTTTTTTTTAAACTTAAAATATTTGAATGATATTGGACTTGTTGGTGATGTGAAATGGGAAATTTTGTTCTGTTGGCTTCAGTGAGTCTGATAAATAATCAGAATACAAACATGTCTGTCAGTCTGCTGAATCGCTGTGTAATCATTAAACAGTCAGTTCTTCTCAGAGACTTTAATAAACAACTGAAGAGGCGATACTGGAGGGTTGCTGGTTGTGTCTTCTAGTGCAAACTGGGACGGTTTGCAGCTGAGAGTGAAGCAGCAGGATGTGAGTCAGACACCTCCCAGTCTGAGGTCATGGTACTGGAGAATGGTACTGGAAACTGGAAAACCCCAAAAATGGTGGATTTTTTGCTTCAGGTTGGGGCTAAGTCACTTCCCAGTGCTCAGTGAAGTTGTTTAAGTGTCTCAGGATCTTGTTCATCAGGTAAAATGGCACGTGGGATCAACAGGCGAATCTGTTCCACGTCAGCAGTAATTGGAATGTTGTTCTGGATTATTGTTGTGTAGAGGGAGCTATCCTGAAGGTGAAGCACTGGATTCACCAGTGGATCTCTGCTTCAGTCCTCAGCTGTGGTCCTGGTCTCTGGGTAGTGACCAAAAGAATGAGATGGTGGATCCAAGTAGCTGAAATGAGTTTCCTTGGCAGGGTGTCTGGGCTCAGCCATAAGGGTGAGGCTGTAGAAATAAAGTTTATTATTATTATTAGTAGTAGTAGTAGTAGTGGTAGTAGTAGTATATCCATTTTCCTGGACGCCTCTTGGTGGACATATTCTGGACAGGTCCAACTGACAGGAAACCCAGGATCAGACCAAAAACAAACTGGAGAAATTTTAATCTCATCAGGCCTGGGAACACCTCGGAGTCCTCCAGAAAGAGGAGAAGGACAGCTGGGCTACCTTGCTTAACCCACTGTCACCTTGACCCAGTATTTAGTGAGTACCTCAGGGTTCTAGATTCTGATTCCTGCAAGAATCCAGTCAGTAACATAAGGTTCTAGGTTCCAATTCAAGGAAAACTCCAGTCAATAACAGAGTTCTGGGTTTCTATTCAAGTAAGCCTTCAGTCAATATTACAGGGTTCGAGGTTACTATCCCAGTAAAGGCCAGTTCAAACCAAAGATTTGCTATGTGACCAAACCATTTTAGAGCATTGCAGGGAAAAGTTGCAGCTTGACTCAAGCTGGCTAATGGCGTCGCCTGCAACTCAGCTTGTCAAGTCGTCAGTGGCTGGTTTTTAGAACGTAAGGCACGTCACCTGTTTCAACAGCCAATTAGCTTGTAGCGAAGTCAGCTGGTCATCTTGACCCTCTTTTTTATGTTTTCGCCATTTCATCAATACTAGAAATACAACTTAAGCAAGTAACTCACTATCACTATCCTTATTCATATTTTAAGATGCTACAAATTATATCCAGCTTCAAAAAAATTTCTGAAAAGCCGGCAGTTAGAACAGAAGTACAGAGAGTCATCGCTATGGAAATGACACACTGCTATGGAAGACTCCAGTCAGTAAATCAGAGTCCTGAGTTCTGATCCCGTTAAGACTTCCAGGTAACACCACAGGGTTCTAGGTTCAGATCCTAGTAGGACTTCAGTCAGTAATGCAAGGATCGCGGTGCCAATCCCAGTAGAACTCCAGTAGGATTCTAGGTTTTGATCCCAGTAAAACTCCAGTAAGTACCACACAGCTCTCCATTCCTACTGCAGAAAGACTTCAGTACAGATAAGCAGCAGAAGGATGGATGGATCCTTTTATTGTGACGCGCACTTACTTTGTTTTGACAGCACTTGATAAAGGTGAATATGAGAAATTTGATTTACTGAGTTGTGGTTATATTATGTTGTTGTGTCTTCAGATGGTCGAGCCAATCGATCTGTTCTGGAAGTGTGGCCTGGCAAACCCTCACACCACCCACTGTCTGGGCAATGGTCAGATCATGATCAGCTGTTTAGGAGACCCATATGGCAACGGCAAAGGTGAGACAACCAGCAGACTGAATCATAAATACTCAGACACACCTCCTCACATAAACGGAAAACTGTGAAGGTTTTATTATAAACACCCCAAAAAGGAATGTCAAAGGAACAATTTGACATCTTGACGTAAAATCCGTCCCTTTAACCAGCTCTATACACTCTGAATGACAAACCCTCTCTGTTCATGGTTGTTATAGCATCTTCCAGTGGACAGTTTCAGTGTTACACTTGCTGTCATCCTCTCAGGTGGTTTCATCCTTCTGGACGGTGAGACGTTTGAGGTAGTCGGTAACTGGGAGCACCCAGGTGAAGCAGCGCCCTTTGGATATGACTTCTGGTACCAACCTCGACACAATGTGATGATCAGCAGTGAATGGGCTGCACCCAAAGCTCTGGTTGATGGTTTTAATCCAGCCCATGTCAAAGAAGGTGAGTCAGGAGGAAACATTTAAATCCTTTAACTCTTTTATCATCGTGATCATTCTGATGTCACAGAAATGTAATCTATGTACCCAACCCTCTAGGTTTTAGGTTCTGATCCCACTAAGACTTAAGTTTGAACCACAGGGTTCTAGGCTTCTATTCCAATTAGACTCCATTCAGTGCAACTGGGATCTAGGTTCCTATGCCAGTACGAATCCAGCCAGTGCCACAGAGTTCTAGGTTCTGCTGCCAGTAAGATTTCAGTTAGTACCACAGGGTTCTAGATCCCAGTAAGACTTGAGTCTGTAACACAGGGTTCTATGTTCCAATTCCAGTAACTGAGACAAGATTTGGGAACTTCATGTTATGTAGCAAAGTCACTCAACAAGTAGTTCTGCACATGTCCAGAGAAATGTCACGCTCCCTGTTGCACCTTTGGACAAAAATCAAACCTTAGTTCATAGAAGTTCATTGTTTTTGGTGTCCCAGGTCTCTACGGCAGCTGCCTCCATGTTTGGGACTGGACCACCCACAGGAAGCTGCAGACGCTCGAACTGGGTCAGGAGGGTGCTGTTCCCCTCGAGATTCGATTCCTCCATGACCCCAACGCCACCGAGGGCTACGTGGGATGTGCTCTAGGGGGAACAATCTTCAGATTCTACAAAACACCAGTCAGTACCACAGGGTTCTAGAACCCAGAAAGACTCCAGTCAGTACCACATGGTTCTAGGTTTTGATCCCAGGAAGACTCCTGACAACACTGCATGGATCTAGGTTCGACTCCCAGTAAGACTGTAGTCAGTACCACAGGGTTTGTAAAGGATTGTCTGTTGTATTTAGACTCTGTCTTTATAGTGCTTTGGTTGATAAGCGATCAGTTGGATCTTTCTCTGGAGAAGACCAGTTGTGACAAAGAGCTATAAAACTAGATTACCCTGAACTTCAGGTGGGAGGGGAGTGAGAGAGCTCGCTACAGGTGCAACAGAGAGGAAAATATTCTGTTAGCATGAACTTCCCACCTGCTCTTAGATTCAAAACGTCCTCTTTCTTGCATTTGATGTCTGTCCTAAGTTTAACCTAGCCGTTGAAACTAAAGGTAGCTTACCAACTAACCTTCAATCAAGCAAACAACAATGGATGGAGAGATGATGAACATGGTAAACATTGTACATGCTTAATGTTTGCATTGTCACTGAGAGCATTTAGCATACTGACGTTGGCATTTAGCTGCCAGTGTGGCTGTAGACTCTCAGTCTGGCTTTGTGTCTTCAGAAAGGTGACTGGGCTGCAGAGATCGTGGTCAGGGTTCCCAGTAAGAAGGTAGAGGGATGGGTGCTGCCCGAGATGCCTGGTGAGTCTGTCTGACTGGTTACCTGTCTGTCTGTCTGACTGGTTACCTATGTGACTGGTTTCCTGTCTGTCTGGTTTCTTGTCTGACTGGTTACCTGTCTGTCTATTTGACTGGTTTCTGGTCTGTGTGACTGGTTACCTGTCTGTCTGACTGGTTTCCAGGTCTGATTACAGACATCCTGATCTCGTTGGACGACCGTTTTCTCTACTTGACTAATTGGCTGCATGGTGACATCAGACAGTATGATATCAAAGACAGGAGGAACCCACGATTAGTCGGCCAGGTCTGAATGTTATTACACTTCACCAGTGTTGAACAGGTAAAAGCTCAGAGTGAGACAGCTAACCTGTCTGTCTGTTCCAGGTGTTTCTGGGAGGTAGTATCGTCACTGACGGTCCGGTCAGAGTCCTGGAAGACCCTGAGAACCAGCCCCAGCCCCGCCCACGCATCATCAAGGTACTACAGACAGGAGGCAGTGAGACATAAAGCAGGAAGACAGGAGAGGATGGACATGTCTGTCTGTCCAATGTCCTGTCTTCTATCCTCTGCTGGGTTTTTTTTATTGATCTCTCTGTATGTTCACCTGTCTTTCTCTCTCTCCCTCCACCTGCTTGTCTGTCTCTCACCTGTCTCTCCACCTGTCTGTGTCTCTCTCTCTCTCTCTCCACCTGTCTGTCTCTCTCCACTTGTCTGTCTCTCTCTCTCTCTCCACCTGTCTGTCTCTCACCTGTCTGTCTCTCAGGGGAAGCGTGTCTGTGGAGGTCCTCAGATGATGCAGCTGAGTTTAGACGGTCGGAGACTTTATGTGACAACGTCTCTCTACAGCGCCTGGGACCGACAGTTCTACCCCGACATGATCAAGTCAGTACTCACAGTACTGACACTACTGTAGTACTACTGTAATACTAGTGCTGCTACTGATGATATAAATACACTCCATGACACCTGATCTAGTGTCCACATACTTTTGGTCCACTGAAAATATACTTTTATGGTGAGGCAAAAGTATGTGGACAGGTGGTCTTTGTCATGTTGAAACAGGAAAGGCTTTTCCTCAAACTGCTGACAGAGAAAAAGAATCCTTCAAATATCTTTAATTAAACCATCATTTACTGACTTACTGAAGTGTTTCAAGCGATCGGCAGAATCAATTTGTACGTTACAAACTGATTCTGCTGACCATAACTTTGTACATTGATTCTGTATGAAGTTAAGGTGTGCAGGACCATCCCAGTAACTTCCACATTCATTTGAAATATTTGAGGAATTCCTTACTGAAGGGCAACAAGTGAACCTTTAAAAATGCCTTAATTTCTGCGACCGTTAGATGGATGTTATCTCTGTTCTTGGCTTTGTCTTTGACTCCTACACACCAAACCTGCAAAGCTGAACAGCTACATTGATTTATTAATGGATCAATCAATGAATTATAATATATTAAGGGGTTTTAATAGATTATCTGGGTCTTACTCCTTAAGTTGACCAAATGACATGAACACCATATTATCTGATGGGATGGCTTTTGTGTTTTTTAAAAGGTTTTTCCTTCTTAAAACACCCCCGTACGTAAAAATATTTGTTCTGTTCATTTATCCATTAATTATCCCCTTAATAACCAATTAAGATACCTTATTTATATCATTATTAATGGGCAAATTTGTGGGATTTTAAGGTACGAAGTTAAGGAATTCAGGTTGATAGAGGTTGGAATAAAACTGTTTAATATCTTTTTGCATTAAAACTAAAACAGATCCATAACCAAAAGTCCACACACTTTTGGCCAGCTAAAATCAAATCCAATGACCTTCATTAAATGTAAATTCTGTCTGTCTGTCTGTCTGTGCAGAGAGGGTTCAGTGATGATGCAGATCGATGTGGACTCGGTCAGTGGAGGTCTCTCCCTGAATGAAAACTTCTTGGTGGATTTTGGTAAAGAACCCGATGGTCCGGTTCTCGCCCACGAGCTCAGGTATCCTGGAGGAGATTGCACGTCTGACATCTGGGTGTAAACCATCGATGACACGCTCCGGAGGATTTGTATTAAAATGAATCCAGAACATGAATGTGATGAAATAAAGAAAAAGTTCTACAGTTTCTCTCTTCAGTGAGACGCTGCTGAACGCTGCCTTGTTCCTCAACTTCACTGTTTTACAGGTCAATACATCCATCGATCAGTGGGTCACATTACTGATCACTTCCAGGTCACATTTAGACTTTGAGCTCAACATGAACAGGTTCCTTTCATTTTCCAGGTAAAACACCTGCAGACTAAAGAGACCAAAGACCAAACAGACACATTTAAATAAAAGAAGTAACAGAATCAAAACTTTAACTTTAAAATCTGAAAACACAGAAACGGCTTGAATTAAAAGCAGACCGGCAGTTTGGTTCACACCTGTGGACCAGAGTCTGGACTCCTGAACCCAGAACTGATCCCAGACCTGAACCCAGACCATGAGAGGTCTGGACGCTTCACAGCAGAGCAGACATTTATAAACCAACAGGAGGGTTTTAAAGTCAGTGGAAGAACTTGTGAGGACTCCTGGTCCTGGTCTGTAGAGTTCTGAATCAGCTGCATCACTGGGATCATTTGAAGATATTTAAACATTTGAATTCTTTCTGAAACAAACAAGAAAGAAATAAACTGAAAGACGACAAATCTTTAAATTAAAGCATCAAACATCAGAACATTCGGAGCCTCATTATTAATCAATATTATTGATCATTTAGTGTCATTATTAATCAATATTATTGATCATTTAGTGTCATATTATTAATCAATATTATTGATCATTTAGCTTGGTATTATTAATATTGGGTTTCTTCTGTGTGAACTTCTAAATAAATAAATTAATATACATTCATGTATTTTGCTGTGAGTGTGTTTTGCCTTCAGGTAACAAACCGACCAATCAGGTCTCAGTCTGAGCCTCAGGTACAGGTCTGCAGGTTTGTGTCTCCTGCAGCGCCTCCTGCTGGTCACACAATGAACACAGCAGAGTCTCAGACTAGTGATCCATACGACCAGTTAACAGATATTTATTTAACTGTCTGTTTATTGAAATACATTCATTTAAAAAATACAAAATCAGACATGAAGTCAGCAAACATCAAAATATTCATCCAACAACTGATGTGTGTTTTTATGATTATTTTCTTTCTTTTTTATTTATTTTCAACAACATGAAAATAAGGTGCATTTAATGTCCTTCAAATTTGAAATAAATAAATGAAACAACTGATGAAGACCATGAGATGCAATTGAAAGTCAGTAAAGTGGAGTTAAGATTTATTTTATTTTTGTCAAAATATTCAGTTTTTAGTGTTTTCTGTTTTAGCAGAATTGTCCTCATTTACAGTGAAACACAATATTCATTGATCCTCCAAAAGTACTAAAGTACCTCGAAATGAAGAAAAGACCAGATCAGACTATTGATCCTCAGAGGGTAAACACACACACACGTATATATATATATATATATATATATATATATATATATATATATATATATATATATATACGTGTGTGTGTGTATATTACACACACTATACGTGATATAATGTAATATAATATAATAAGTTATTACCTGGTGATTTAAGGTAACACAACTGCAAACTGGACCTGGTAGTAAATCCGGTTCCTCTCCAGTCCAGCAGGAGGCGGTGCTGCACCTGAAACCAACCGGAAACAGCAGAAGAAGGAGAACACGCGCCCCCTGCTGGACGCTAGCTGTTGTTGATCTGAAGATCAGAGAGCATCAATGGAGAATAACTGGAAATAAAACCTCATTTCATACCTACTAACCTGTAACCAGGTAAGAGCGACTCACCTGGAAACAGACACGTCACTGAACCCGAAGAACTAACGTTAGCTTAGCATACAGCTTTAACAGCAGATGAGCCGGCTAATGCTAACACTGCGCAGTGAACGGAGCTCCGTTTAGCTTGTAGCTAGTTAGCTTCCGAGTACTGACGATGCTAATGTTTAGCTGGTTCTCAGTTTCTCCGCAGTCTGTTTATAACGGAGCTGTAAACTGTGAGCTAACGCTAAAGCTAATGCTTCAAACACAAAGCTAACGAGCCCGGAGTTAGCTTTGTGCTAAGCTACGCTAACATCAGCTGACTGCGGCTCCAGAGAGGATTTAAATAAGAGACGCTGCTAATGTTGTCATCGGTGACTCAGTGAGTCTCAGTGACTGGATGAGTCTCAGTGACTGGATGAGTCTCAGTGACTGGATGAGTCTCAGTGACTCAGTGAGTCTCCTCAGTGACTGGATGAGTCTCAGTGACTCAGTGAGTCTCAGTGACTGGATGAGTCTCAGTGACTGGATGAGTCTCCTCAGTGAGTGGATGAGTCTCAGTGAGTGGATGAGTCTCAGTGACTCAGTGAGTCTCAGTGAGTGGATGAGTCTCCTCAGTGAGTGGATGAGTCTCAGTGAGTGGATGAGTCTCAGTGAGTCTCAGTGACTGGATGAGTCTCCTCAGTGACTGGATGAGTCTCAGTGACTGGATGAGTCTCCTCAGTGACTGGATGAGTCTCCTCAGTGAGTGGATGAGTCTCAGTGACTCAGTGAGTCTCAGTGAGTGGATGAGTCTCAGTGACTCAGTGAGTCTCAGTGACTGGATGAGTCTCAGTGACTGGATGAGTCTCAGTGACTGGATGAGTCTCCTCAGTGAGTGGATGAGTCTCAGTGACTCAGTGAGTCTCAGTGAGTGGATGAGTCTCAGTGACTCAGTGAGTCTCAGTGACTGGATGAGTCTCAGTGAGTGGATGAGTCTCCTCAGTGAGTGGATGAGTCTCAGTGAGTGGATGAGTCTCCTCAGTGAGTGGATGAGTCTCAGTGAGTGGATGAGTCTCCTCAGTGACTGGATGAGTCTCAGTGAGTGGATGAGTCTCAGTGAGTGGATGAGTCTCCTCAGTGACTGGATGAGTCTCCTCAGTGAGTGGATGAGTCTCAGTGAGTGGATGAGTCTCAGTGAGTGGATGAGTCTCAGTGACTCAGTGAGTCTCAGTGAGTGGATGAGTCTCCTCAGTGACTGGATGAGTCTCAGTGAGTGGATGAGTCTCAGTGAGTGGATGAGTCTCAGTGACTCAGTGAGTCTCAGTGAGTGGATGAGTCTCCTCAGTGACTGGATGAGTCTCAGTGAGTGGATGAGTCTCAGTGAGTGGATGAGTCTCAGTGACTCAGTGAGTCTCAGTGAGTGGATGAGTCTCCTCAGTGACTGGATGAGTCTCAGTGACTGGATGAGTCTCCTCAGTGACTGGATGAGTCTCAGTGACTGGATGAGTCTCCTCAGTGAGTGGATGAGTCTCAGTGAGTGGATGAGTCTCAGTGACTCAGTGAGTCTCAGTGACTGGATGAGTCTCCTCAGTGACTGGATGAGTCTCAGTGAGTCTCAGTGACTGGATGAGTCTCCTCAGTGACTGGATGAGTCTCAGTGACTGGATGAGTCTCAGTGAGTGGATGAGTCTCCTCAGTGAGTGGATGAGTCTCCTCAGTGACTGGATGAGTCTCAGTGACTGGATGAGTCTCCTCAGTGACTGGATGAGTCTCAGTGACTGGATGAGTCTCCTCAGTGAGTGGATGAGTCTCAGTGACTGGATGAGTCTCCTCAGTGACTCAGTGAGTCTCAGTGACTGGATGAGTCTCAGTGAGTGGATGAGTCTCCTCAGTGAGTGGATGAGTCTCCTCAGTGAGTGGATGAGTCTCAGTGAGTGGATGAGTCTCAGTGACTCAGTGAGTCTCAGTGACTGGATGAGTCTCCTCAGTGACTGGATGAGTCTCAGTGAGTCTCAGTGACTGGATGAGTCTCCTCAGTGACTGGATGAGTCTCAGTGACTGGATGAGTCTCAGTGAGTGGATGAGTCTCCTCAGTGAGTGGATGAGTCTCCTCAGTGACTGGATGAGTCTCAGTGACTGGATGAGTCTCCTCAGTGACTGGATGAGTCTCAGTGACTGGATGAGTCTCCTCAGTGAGTGGATGAGTCTCAGTGACTGGATGAGTCTCCTCAGTGACTCAGTGAGTCTCAGTGACTGGATGAGTCCTGAGTCTCCTAGTGAGGACCTCCCAGAGGGATGAGTCTCAGGAGGATGAGCCCCAGGACTCAGTGAGTTCTGAAGGACTGATGAGTCTCCTCAGTGATCGATGAGTCTCGACCAGTGAGTCCCCAGTGGATGAGTCCCAGGATGATGAGTCCCCCAGTGAGGGATGAGTTCCAGTGGATGAGTCTCCCCAGGAGGGATGAGTCCTCAGTGACCGGAGGAAACCCTCAGGAAAGTGATGAGTCTCAGGAGTGGATGAGTTCCCCAGTGGTGATGAAGCCCCAGTGAGTGGATGAGTCTCCTCAGTGAGTGGATGAGTCTCAGTGAGGGAGCCGAGTTCCCCTCAGTGAGTGGATGAAGCCCCTCAGTGACTGGATGGAGTTCAGTGAGTGATGAGTCTCCTCAGGAGGATGAGTCTGGGGTGGAGTGGATGAGCCCCTCAGTGAGTGGATGAGTCTTGTGAGTGGATGAGTCTCCCTCAGTGACTGATGAGTTCCAGGAGGGATGAGTCTCAGAGTGGATGGTCCCAGTGTGAGTGACATTTGTGCCCCTCAGCACTGGACAGCCCCAGCACTGATGAGTCTCCCTCAGTGAGTGGATGAGTCTCCTCAGTGAGTGGATGAGTCTCAGTGAGTGGATGAGTCTCCTCAGTGACTGGATGAGTCTCAGTGACTGGATGAGTCTCAGTGAGTGGATGAGTCTCCTCAGTGACTGGATGAGTCTCCTCAGTGAGTGGATGAGTCTCAGTGAGTGGATGAGTCTCAGTGAGTGGATGAGTCTCAGTGACTCAGTGAGTCTCAGTGAGTGGATGAGTCTCCTCAGTGACTGGATGAGTCTCAGTGAGTGGATGAGTCTCAGTGAGTGGATGAGTCTCAGAGACTCAGTGAGTCTCAGTGAGTGGATGAGTCTCCTCAGTGACTGGATGAGTCTCAGTGAGTGGATGAGTCTCAGTGAGTGGATGAGTCTCAGTGACTCAGTGAGTCTCAGTGAGTGGATGAGTCTCCTCAGTGACTGGATGAGTCTCCGTGAGTGGATGAGTCTCTCTGTGCTTAGCTCAGTTAGCTCCCACATGCTGCCATGCTTGTAGCTGCTAGTTAACAGGACTGTTTGTGTTCAACGATCCAACCTGAGTTTCTTATATTTGTGATGTGTTGTATTATTATATCAGCTTGTAGCCAGTTTAAAGTGTAGTGTTGTATCATTGATGTTACTGCTGGTGACAACGGCTTCAATACAAAGATAGCGTGCGAGTGACAAGCTAGCTGAGCTAAGCTACGAGCTGCAGGCTGACAACATAATGTGTATTAGTTTAATCAACAACAGCACAGATCGTTAAACAAAAGCATCTACATGCAGCAGCTCAAACAGAACATTGTTTCCATCACTAAGACGGAAGTTATTTGCAAGGCTGCATTAAAGTACACCCCCCCCCCCCAATAATCATACATCCAAATCATCCGTGACCGCTGTTTAATTTGATCATCATCATTATAAGAACATATACAGCTCATATATGATACAGTCAGTGTGTGTGTGTGTGTGTGTGTGTGTGTGTGTTCACGTACACATCACCCAGTGCGTAATAT
Organism: Macquaria australasica; assembly: GCA_005408345.1. Classification (NCBI taxonomy): domain Eukaryota; kingdom Metazoa; phylum Chordata; class Actinopteri; order Centrarchiformes; family Percichthyidae; genus Macquaria; species Macquaria australasica. The sequence goes on along the minus strand of SEMN01001568.1, from coordinate 517 downwards.
TACGCACAGCTGGCACAGCGTGGAGACCTTCATGGACTCAGCAGGATTTAACTGTTAACTGACTCTGTGAGCTTTTCTGACAGATTCAGTTTATACAGCGACATCATGAACAGCAGCGGAACCGCGGAGTCACAATGTTTTACTGCGCCGCAGGATCACAACCGGCACCGGTAACCACGTCATCAGCTGCCTGTTCACCGTCATCAGCCGCATGTTGCTCACCTTTCAATATTTAAACATGAAAACACATTTTACAGTAAATAGGAAAAAATTAGCGTCATTTTGAGACCCCCTCAAAATTTGATTTTGCCGTCATCGGGGGTCCTAGTTGTTAATCAGGGGGTCTGAGACCCCCATATTTTGCACACTGGATACAGAAATTGTGTCACTAAAAGGTCCAGGCCGGCTCACTGTAGGCTGATATTAATCTCTCTCTCGTATATGCGCTTACACACACACACACACACACACACACACACACAAAGTCAGGCTTTTTTTTCTCCCTGTGAATTTTGTC